>CM063511.1:81551288-81626288 GCA_032207245.1 Pardosa pseudoannulata
GGTCAGTGGAACGGGCTTCTGTACGAGAAGTCCCAGGATCGAATTCTCGTACAGGCCATGTGGGAATTTTAATTTAATCTAATTACGTTTGTGTTGAGTGTATGCGTGATGGCGTCAAGTATTTTTAAAATAGTTTTTCCCTTGCTTTTCCATCAAAAGGTCTAATTTATAATTTATTTAAAAACATTTTACAGATTTGTTAGCCATTTTAGGTTGGCAGTTTAGGTTAATCGATATGGAAATTATACATCTTTCGATAAACCAATAGGAACTGCTGTTTGGTTAAGCTAGTTGTGTATATATAGTGTGTACTTCATACCACAAATATGGTATGGTGGATCTATTTTTGTCTGTATGTTTTGTGTTTATTATTTGAGCTTTAAAAATAAATGTGTTAAAAAGATAAGCTATCTCCTAATGATTGCTCACCCGTCAACAAAATTGTGAATTTACAGCGTTAAAACAGAACAACGTTTGTAGGCTCGTCTAGAGTTATTGTAAAATAACTGCAAATGCTTAATTAATACTAACTGCTAAACTAGTCTGTAAAGACTTTCCGAAAAGTCAAATTTCTAATAAACCCCTTTAACCACATCTTTTAACGCACTTGAAGACAAAGATGTAAGCAAGTTTTTTCCACTACATAATTACAAAAACAGTAGGCCGAACGATGGCCGAATGGTTAGGGCGCTGGTCTTCGGAGTTCGTGGGTTCGAATCACACTGGGGCATGGTTGTTCGTAGCTGTTCGTAATAGGCTTTAAGCAGTAGATTCCGGTCTCATTAGCCCTCGTGTTGCAAAAAGTAGACCGTAGCGCTCCCAAACCAAACCAAAAACAGTAGCTTTTGTTTTCTTCCCTATGAATATTTAACGAATATCCTAATGGAGCTTCTTTCATTATTTAAAAACAAATTATGTAAAAACCTACAAATATTTGACTTTTTATTCATGCCTAGAATGTTAAAATTTACACATTAATTCCTTTAAATGATACGCTAATTTGCTCTTGTTAAATCTTTTGTATAATTCTTGCAAACATTAAATATTATGAACCTATACCCAAAACCTTTGTTAAGGCTTTTCAAAAATTCAAATTTTGAATCAGAAACGTAAGGTAGAGTTTTCTTTTAAATTTACCCTAACGATGTAACTTCTCTTTTGCACCTTTCCTATCCTAAGCAAAATATTCAAATAGTATTTCTTTCTGTATTAAATAACAAATTATGAATAATTTCCCCTAAGTTTAGGATGTTCTTGTCAAGGATGTTTAGATTTTACGTATTTGTTCCTTTAATTGCATAGACAGATTTCCTCTTAATAATTGTTGTTCTAAAATAATTGAAAATGCTTAATTTCTACTATCTAATTAATAAATTACTCTAGTATTATTACTACTATTTTCGAAAACACAAATTTCTGATAAACTATTTTACCTACGCCTCCTACCAAACTTGCATCACAAAGATCTAAGCAAGTTTATCTCATTAAATAATTACAAAAACGGAACCATCTGTTTCGGCAGTTTTCTCCTCTATAAATATTTAACAAATATCCTAATGGAGATTCTTTTTTTAAAAAAAGAAAATTATATAAAAACCTACAAATATTTTACTTTTTATTCATGCCTAGAATGTTAAAATTTACATATTAATTCCTTTAAATTAAATGCTAATTTGCTCTTGTTAAATATTTTGTATAATTCTCTCAAACATTAATTATTATGAACCTACAGAGAAATTTGTTAAGGCTTATCAAAAATTCAGATTTCAAATACACATTTTGGGCCTACAAATATAATCAAACTTTCTTGCTAGAAATGTTAAGAAGCGTTTCCCTTTAAATTTCCCCTAACGATGCAACTTTTCTTTTGCTACTTTCCTATCATAAGAACAAAAATTCAAATGACGTTTCTTCCGGTATTAAAAAATAAATGATGAAACTTTTCACCGAGGCTTAGTATGCTCATGTCAAGGATGTTTAAATTTTACATATTTGTTCCTTTAATTATATGGAAAGATCTCCTAAATAAATGTTGTTGTAAAATAATTGCAAATGGTTAATTTATACTATCTACTTACTAAATTACTCTGTAAAGACTATTTTCGAAGAGTCAAATTTCGAATAAATCCTTTTAACTACGTCTTCTACCAAACTTCACAAAGATGTAAGCAAGTTTATGTCATTAAATAATTACAAAAACTATTACCAAACTGTTTCCGGAAAAGTAAGCATCTTTCTTTAAACTAAAACAATGGGAGTAACTTTTGTTTATTAAGTTTCCTCCTTGCGAAAATTTAAAAAAAATTAATGGCGTTTCTTTCATTGTTTAAAAGCAAATAATTTAACAACCTTCAAATATTTCCCGTTTATTCATGCCGAGAATATTAAAGTTAGTTTATTCATTTAAATGTGATTATTTCCTCTTGAAAAATTATATTATATAATCACCTCAAACCTTTATTTACTATGGCTGTATGATCTTACTCTTAAAAAACTTTGTTGAGACTCTTAGAAGATTCAAATTTGAAATAAACATTTCCTACCCTTAAATATTATCAAACTTTCTTGTCAGATATGAAAGCAAATGTTTCCATTTAAAGTTCTATTATCTAAACAACTTTTCTACGCTATGAATACGCTATGCTACCCAAATAGAGTTTCATATTTAAAATTATGTAATACTCTTCAGTATTGTTCTTATTATTAAGGACTAAGTTGAATAAACTTTATATATTTGTACCTTTAAATTATATGATGATTTGATTAATTTTTATATACGAAATTCTTCTTCTCATGTGTTTGTAATAGAACGCTTCCTAAACGTTTGGGCTGATTTTGATGAAATTTTGGGCATGCAATTAAGTTGATTCGAGAATGGTTTAGATTCGCATTTTGATCCAATTAAAAATATTTTTTATTAAAAATCAATAATTGCGTGCTTATTGAGATTATTATAATGCCACTTAAAACATTTAACTGCCAACGTATCTGTGGCACAGCGGTCAGTGGAACGGGCTTCTGTACGAGAAGTCCCAGGATCGAATTTTGGCGCAGTTTGTCCCTAGAGGATTTAGCGCCATTAAACTTCAATCAACCAACCAACCTAGGATCGAATCCCTGTACAGGCGATGTGGGAATCTTAATTTAATCTAACTCCGTTTGTGATGATTGTAAGCTTCAAGTATTTTTAAAATAGTTTTTTCCCTTGCTTTTCTATCAAAAGGTCTAATTTATAATTTATTTAAAAACATTTTACAAATTTGCTAGCCATTTTAGGTTGGCAGCACATAACCGATATGGAAATTACACGTCTTTCGATAAACCAATAGGAACTTCTGTTTGGTTAAGCTAGTTGTGTATATATACGTGTGTACTTCATACCACAAATATGGTATGGTGGACCTATTTTTGTCTGTATGTTTTGTGTTTAATATTTGAGCTTTAAAAATAAATGTGTTAAAAAGATAAGCTATCTCCTAATGATTGCTCACCCGACAACAAAATTGTGAATTTACAGCGTTAAAACAGAACAACGTTTGTAGGCTCGTCTAGAGTTATTGTAAAATAACTGCAAATGCTTAATTAATACTAACTACTAAACTAGTTTGTAAATCCTTTTTGAAAAGTCAAATTTCCAATATACTACATCTTTTACCAAACTTGATTGACAAAGATGTAAGCAAGTTTTTTCCACTAAATAATTACAAAAACAGTAGCTTTTGTTTCGGAAGTTTTCTCCCTTGTGAATATTTAACGAATATCCTAATGGAGCTTCTTTCATTATTTAAAAACAAATTATGCGAAAAACCTACAAATATTTTACTTTTTATTTATGCCTAGAATATTAAAATTTACACATTTAATTCCTTTAACTTATATGCTAATTTGCTATTGTATTAATCTTTTTGTATAATTCTTGCAAATATTAAATATTATGAACCTATACCCAAAACCTTTGTTAAGGCTTTTCAAAAATTCAAATTTTGAATCAGAAACGTAAGGTAGAGTTTTCTTTTAAATTTACCCTAACGATGTAACTTCTCTTTTGCACCTTTCCTATCCTAAGCACAAATATTCAAATAGTATTTCTTTCGGCATTAAATAACAAATTAGGAATAATTTCCCCTAAGTTTAGGATGTTCTTGTCAAGGATGTTTAGATTTTACGTATTTGTTCCTTTAATTGTATGGAAAGATTTCCTCTTAATAATTGTTGTAAAATAATTGAAAATGCTTAATTTCTACTATCTAATTATTAAATTACTCTACTATTACTACTACTATTTTCGAAAAGACAAATTTCGGATAAACTATTTTAACTACGTCTTCTACCAAACTTGCACCACAAAGATCTAAGCAACTTTATCTCATTAAATAATTACAAAAACTGAACCATCTGTTTCGAAAGTTTTCTCCTCTATAAATATTTAACAAATATCCTAATGCAGCTTCTTTTTTTAAAAAAAGCAAATTATATAAAAACCTATAAATATTTTACTTTATATTCATGCCTAGAATATTAAAATTTACACAGTAATTCCTTTAAATTATACGCTAATTTGCTCTTGTTAAATCGTTTTGTATAATTCTAGCAAACATTAATTATTATGAACCTACAAAGAACTTTGTTAAGGCTTTCCAAAAATTCAAATTTCGAATAAACATTTTGGGCTTACAAATATAATCAAACTTTCTTGCCAGAAATGTAAGGAAGCTTTTCCCTTTAAATTTCCCCTAACGATGCAACTTATCTTTTGCAAATTTCCTATCCTAAGAACAAATATTCAAATGGAGTTTCTTTCGGTATTAAAAAACAAATTATGAAACTTTTCACCGAGGCTTAGTATGTTCATGTCAAGGATGTTTAAATTTTACATATTTGTTCCTTTAATTATATTGAAAAATTTCCTCTGAATAATTGCTGTTGTAAAATAATTGCAGATGGTTAATTTATACTATCTACTTACTAAATTACTCTGTAAGAACTATTTTCGAAAAGACAAATTTCGGATAAACTATTTTAACTACGCCTTCTACCAAACTTCACAAAGATGTAAGCAAGTTTATGTCATTAAATAATTACAAAAACAGAACCTTTTGTTTTGGAAGTTTTGTCCTCTATAAATATTTAACAAATATCCTAATGCAGCTTCTTTTTTTTAAAAAAAAGCAAATTATATAAAAACCTACAAATATGTTACTTTTTATTCAAGCCTAGAATGTTAAAATATGCATATCAAATTCTTTAAATTATATGTTAATTTACTCTTGTTAAATCTTTTTGTATAATTCTCGCAAACATTAATTATTATGAACCTACAAAGAACTTTGTTAATTTTTTTCAAAAATTCAAATTTCGAATAAACATTTTGGGCCTACAAATATAATCAAACTTTCTTGCCAGAAATGTAAGAAGAATTTCCCTTTAAATTTCCCCTAACGATGCAACTTTTCTTTTGCAACTTTCCTATCCTAAGAACAAATATTCAAATGGCGTTTCTTACGATATTAAAAAACAAATTATGAAACTTTTCACCGAGGCTTAGTATGTTCATGTCAAGGATGTTTAAGTTTTACATATTTGTTCCTTTAATTATATGGAAAGATTTCCTCTGTATAATTGCTGTTGTAAAATAATTGAAAATGGTTAATTTATACTATCTAGTTACTAAATTACTCTGAAAAAACTATTTTCGAAAAGTCAATTTCGAATAAACCATTTTAACTAAGTCTTCTACCAAACTTCACAAAGATATCAGCAAGTTTATCTCATTAAATAATTACAAAAACATAACCTTCTGTTTCGGAAGTTTTGTTCTCTATAAATGTTTAACAAATATCCTAATGGAGCTTCTTTTTTTTTTAAAAAAAAGCAAATTATATAAAACCCTACAAATATTTTACTTTTTTTTCATGCCTAGAATGTTAAAATTTACCCATTAATTCCTTTAAATTATAAGCCAATTTTCTCTTCTTAAATCCTTTTGTACAATCCTTGCAAACATTAGTTATTGTGAACCTACAATCAAAACACTTTGTTAAGACTCTTTAAAAACTGAAATTTCGAACAAACATTTAGTACCGATAAATATAATCAAACTCTCTTGCCAGAAACGAAAGAAAGTATTTTTACTTCAAATTTTTAGTAACGATGCAACTTCTTTTTTTGCAACTTCCTTATCCTAAAAATACTCAAACGGAGTTTCTTTCACTAATATGAAACCAATTATGAGTATTTTCCTTATGAGTATTTTCCCTAGACCTAGGTTGTTCACGTTTAAATTTTACATATGTGTTCCTTTATATTACATAATGTATCATCTTAATAAATACTATTGTATAATAAACAAGAACGGTGAGCTTATAAGATCAAACTATTACATCAGTTTGTAAAGACTGGTTTTATAAAAGTTGAATTTCAAATAAATCTTTCTTAACTACATATTTTGCATTTTTGTCATTATACAATAGAATATATCACGATTTCCTCTTGATAAATTTAATTGTTTAATCACCGCAACTTATTAATTACTATGACCTTACAAGCAAACAACTTTGTTAAGATTCACTTCAAAAGCTTAAATATTGAATAAAGAATTCCTACTGCTATAATCACATTTTCTTGCTAGAAATATTTGCAATTATTTCCCTTTAAATTTCCACTAATGAATCATTTTTCTTTTGTAACTTTTCCACCATACGACAAGTTTCAAAATATAGTCTCTTTCATCCTTAAAAAACAAAATATGTAACATTCTTTAATATTTGTTCTTTTAATTTATGCTTGGGATGTTTTAATATTTATTCCTTGGGATGTTTTAATATTTATTCCTTTAAATTACATGAGTTCCTCTCGATAAATACTGTTTCATAATAACTGCAAATGATTAATTCCTAATATCAACCTATTTAACTACCTCTCTAGAGACTTTTAATGAAATCGAATTTCAAAATACTATTTCTCAACTACAGGAGAACTTCATTAGAGACTACAGGAGGACTTAATTAGGGATTAAAGGCAGACTATTTAGGGTTACTTTATAAAATCAACCCATTTAACCCCCCTGAAGAGACTAGTTTTAATAAAATTGAATTTCAAAAGACTATTTCTCAACTACAGAGGACTTAGGGATTACAGGAAGACTCTATTTAGGATTACTTCCTAAGATCAACTAATTTAACCCCTCTGTAGAGACTGATTTTCATAAAATCGAATTTTAAAAGACTATTTCTCCATACTACAGGAGGACTTAGTTAAGGACTACAGGAAGGCTCTACTTAGGATTACTTCCTAAGATCAACCTATTTAACCCCTCTCTGAAGAGACTGGTTTTAATAAAATTGAATTTCAATGACTATTTCTCAACTACAGGAGGACTTAGGGACTACAGGAAGACTCTATTTAGGATTACTTCCTAAGATCAACCCATTTAACCCCTCTCTAGAGACTGATTTAAATAAAATCGAATTTTAAAAAGACTATTTCTCCACTACAGGAGGACTTAGTTAAGGGACTACAGGAAGACTCTATATAGGATTACTTCCTAAGATCAACCCATTTAAACCCCTCTCTAGAGACTGGTTTAAATAAAATCGAATTTTAAAAGA
Organism: Pardosa pseudoannulata; assembly: GCA_032207245.1. Classification (NCBI taxonomy): domain Eukaryota; kingdom Metazoa; phylum Arthropoda; class Arachnida; order Araneae; family Lycosidae; genus Pardosa; species Pardosa pseudoannulata. Next base: position 81,558,896 of record CM063511.1, read on the forward strand.
CTATTTCTCCACTATAGGAGGACTTAGTTAAAGACTACAGGGAGGCTTCTACTTAGGATTATTTCCTAAGATCAACCAATTTAACCCCTCTGTAGAGACTGGTTTTGATAAAATCGAATTTCAAAAGACTATTTCTCAACTACAGGAGGACTTAGGGATTACAGGAAGACTCTATTTAGGATTACTTCCTAAGATCAACTAATTTAACCCCTCTGTAGAGACTGATTTTCATAAAATCGAATTTTAAAAGACTATTTCTCCACTACAGGAGGACTTAGTTAAGGACTACAGGAAGGCTCTACTTAGGATTATTTCCTAAGATCAACCTATTTAACCACCCTGATGAGAGTGGTTTTAATAAAATTGAATTTTCAAACTACTATTTCTCAACTACACACTTACCAAACTTTCTTGGCGAAAATGTCAGCAAATGTTTCTTCATAAAGAAAATGTTTCTTCATCACCTTTAAACCTTCAAAATTTCAATTTTTTTTTAAATTTTTACACTTTTAAAATTTTTGGGCATTTCTGAATCATTTAAAATAGACCCCATTGAAATATTTGAATTAGAGCCTGTAAAACTGTACAATCTTTGAATTTAATATCATAGCTTTTAATGAAACTTTTAATAAGTTTTAAAACTAGTAAATAAGTTTTATAAAAAGTTTAAAGGCACTTTACTGAAAATGGTATCTTTTCAACTTGCGCGCACTGTAAACAAGAAAAAAAAAACTATTGCATATGTTGATTTCGAAGTTTCACAGTATCTACATTATACACCTACAGTGATACTCTACTTACATTTTTTCGTTGATGTTTATTTCCTTTAATGTTTATAGTACTTAAAATGGAATTTTTAAACGTTATTTTAGCGTTTTTGAAAATTCATGTCTTTGGTGTAATACTTCTAATACTTAAAAAAAATTTTTTTAAATAGGTAGAGAATTATACTTAATAATTATTGTCTACTAAAAAAAACAAAAATTATTAATGAAATTCACTTTTTGATATTGTAGGTCTGCACACAGTGTGTCAGAAAAATTTAAGAAAAATAACTAGCTCTCACTTTTTTTTCTTTTTATTTTTATAATAGTTCTTCTTTAAACGTAAGTCCAGTGGCGTTTGGAGTAGCACTTCCAGCTTCCACGCTATAGGTTCGATCCCCGGCTGGACAAGGCTGACTGGGTGTTTCATCCCTTCAGTGGGTAGATAAGTGTGTTTTACGCTGACCCGAAGACATACAGCAGCAACTAATGATGACCGTGCCTCAACAGTGACTCCATAAATGGCTACCAAGCCACCGCTGACCTACGAAAGGCTCGTCATGGTTCGATTTTAATGTGGTCCAACCCGGTAAGGAGCAAACACTTTAAAGGTAAGCTCGTGACTACCAGGAAGAACGCTAGGAAAAGATCACTCAGGTACCCCGGGATCGTGAATCCCGTACACACCTAAAGGAGGTGTACCCCTGGGGACCCTTTCAGTGGGTAGAGAAACTGAGGACCAAGTATGCTTGGGAACTAAACACTGGGGGTTCCGCATAAAGCTGACCACCTAACCGGAACATGTGCTTCGCACCCCAGGGTCCTTGGTCTCGGAAACGGAGATTGGCACTGTAGGCCCTGGCCTCACAGGGGTTGATGTGGCAAGCAGTTTAGTTTAGGAGTTCTTATTTAAACAAAGTAAATTTATTTCATCTAATTAAATAAAAATAGAGAACAAATGCTGAAAATCCCATGCATTTGATATGATAATTAAGAAAGATATGATTAAGCGAGAAATAAGAAAAAAAAGTTTCATTTACAGTTACTCAAGTGTAATCCCTTAAAAATTATCACTAAAGCAATAAATTTTTTTTTATAAAGTTTCTTTCTCTGTAAATATTTAATATTAATAATTTCTGTAAAAGCATCTTTCATTGCTTAACACTAAAAATACCATATAAGTGGTCAAATGACCGGTAATATATACGTAAAAAAGGCGATGGGTAATGAATTAAAAATTCTTATTCTTTGTGCTTGTAATACATAGAAAATGAAAATTTACAATTTTGTTTAATTATAATAAAGTTTATTTGTTTATTTCTTTCCCAATATCCATATTTTATATTTTCAATCAGGAAACAAAGTCCGGTCATTTGACCGACTATGGTAGAAATATGTATTAAGTGTTGATATGTTTGGTGTTAAAAACAATGTATGTAACAGCCTTCAAATATTTCTACGGCTTATTCATGCCTAGAATGTTAAAACTTTCGTATTCATTCACTTAAATTTTATGATGATTTCCTCTTGATAAATTCCGTTATATAATCATCTTAAACAATTCATTACTACGATCATTCTAACACATAACTCTGTTGGGAGTCTCTTCAAAAATAAAATTTGAATAAACATTTTCTAACTTGCATATCTTATCCTTCTCTCTATCTAGCAGTGTGAGTCAGTTTTTCGCTCCTTAAATTACCACAAGGGAAGTAACTTTTGTTTCACAAGTTATTTCCCCAGTGAATGTTTAATAAATATCCCAATGGGGATTATTTAATTATTTAAATTAACCTCTCACGTAAAAATGATGTGCGTAAAACGCAAATTAGCTCAATTAATTTCTTTCTCAAGTGATTAAGCTTAAAATATTCTTTCCCTTTAGGGAATATGTACTGGATATGCTATACATAGATTAAAAAAATGAGATCTTATCAGTATACAATTTTAACTACCATACATTAACTGACTTTATCAAATACTATTCTATGTTTATTAAATAGCCTATTTTAAAATTATATCTGTAACATTCTATTATAACTAGCACATAGCCCGTCATAATGCGGGATCAGTAAATTTTTTAATTTTCTGGAATTGTAAAATACCCCAGGAGGCAGGTAAAAAAATGGTTTGTGTTTTGGCTCAGAATTATCTGGTACAAACTCAATAATTTGTTTATCTTTACTGACCTCATGTTAGTGGCCAACCTTAATTTATCTTGTCATACTACTTGATAAGATGGACAGCAGAGGTTTTTATATTGACAGTGATTATTTGACGGTATATATGAATGATGTCCAAAATTTAGCGATTCGATTGCAAAACGTGTGGTTACGTATAATAAACAAACACACAAACAAACTTCTTAATTTTCAAATATGTATAACTTAAACGATAGACATTTATGAGTCCGTGAAATAGGCTCCTAGACTTTTATGAAAAGAATTTGTTGTTAATACCGGTGATAAAATTTTCATTGCAACAAAAAATAATCGATGATTAAATTTAACAAAAAACGTAGTGCCCACTACCTCTAACTTTCAAAATCGGGGTAATAGGGCTTTCGGCGCCAAAACTCCGATGTCAATGCTAATGCCAAACGTTGAATATTGATTTATGTTTAATTTTTCTCTATTTCATATTAAGACAGCAAATGTAAGCAAGTTTTAAAAATGGTTTAGTAACAAAGAGATTTCAGTTGTACTAGAGGTAAACTGCTGTTAAACATTTAACGTTTAACTTGGATACAAACCTGTAGTTTCATTTAAAATTTATCAATTTAGTTGTAACATTTACATAGATGTCAAGTTTTCTAAAGAAATTAGTATATTAATACTTAATACTAGCAAATAGCCCGTCATATGACGGGATAAGGGATAAGTAAAATTTTTAATTTTCCAGAATTGTAAAGTACCCTATGAGGCAAGTAAAAATAATGGTTTCTTTTTAAACTGAGAATTATCTTGAAACAAAAAATAATCGATGATTAAATTTAAAATTATCACATATGTACCTAATCTATTATTTAAGCCAAATATAAAAGAAAATTATTTACGTAATATCTAAGTTCAGTGATAAAACGTATGAAAATAATGTAGACGATATTTAAATAATTTAAAATAAGAAATGATTAAATGTGCTGGTTAAAAGAATGACTTCATAATGCTAGAAAAAATGTTATTTTTACCTATTTATTGATAAAAATAACATTTCATAAATAATGCAGACGATATTTAAATAATTTAAAATAAGAAACTATTAAATGAGATGGTTATAAAGGAATGACGTCACAATGCTAGAAAAATGTTATTTTAATCTACTTATAATGTGATAAATTGGTAAATTTAATTCCTGCTCTTAACCGGGGAAAATAGGGCTTGATATAACGGTATTAACATTTGGAAGAGGGGAGAAGGGGGATTTAGAACGTTTTGAAGACTAGTGTTTATTGCTGTAATATGAAATATATTTATACCAATTTATTTTACAATAGGATCGATAGAAGATAAACTTTACTCGATTTGGATTTTTCTAAACCTAACTCATCAAGAATCTAAAATGGATGCCTGTATCCATTCTAAGTCCAACCGCTTCATAACTGCGAGGACAGATGAACAGATAACATAGGCTTTTATAATATAGGAGATTTTACGTATACTATTTCGCAAAAGATTTTTTAATTTGATTTTCCCTAAAGAGACTGATCGGTGTAATCATCATTTAGATTCCTAGAAAACCTTTTTTAAAAATGTTTTTACATAGCTATGAAATTTGATTTGAGATCATTTTTTTTCCATTCTTGCGGAAATCGGTTTCAGAAAAATCACGCAAAGGTTAATAGAAAATTAATGTTATTATAGAAAATCCAGTCTAAGGTGCGCTCAAGCATGACCTAAGCTTTTGTGAACAAAGTTTGGATTCCTGTTTCTGTTGGTTACCACTTTTCGTTTACAACAAACAAACATACAGGGGTCGTAGTCAAGGGGGAAGGATTTTCCATGTTAGAGCCAAATATATTCATTAGTGTTGTTTTTCCTAACTGCCTTGTATTGCAGAAGTAGAGGGCTTGGCCCAGGCAGTTCTGTGCAAACTACATCCTGTGATCCTGTGGGAAGGATTTCATATACAATCCTTATCCGCTCCCCCTAAAAAATATTGAACAGAGCATAAAAATAGTAATTTTTTCCGGATAAAAAAAAGGAGGTTATAACTCGAATAGTTTTTTTTAACCTTTCTAGTTCTTATTTTATTGAAAAGCTAAAATGTGTGCCTTAATTACCAGCTCTATTAACAATATCGATGTTGGATGTTTTGAAACGCACACCAAAAAATCTGATGTGCACAATGCATTGTTTCCTTAATAGGTTACACATTTTTTGAAGCGTTAACTGAATTATCATTTGCAAATTCCCTTAAAATTTCAAGGCCAGTTCCGATTCTTAAATATATTTTTAAAAGGCATTTTTCATAACTATGAAATATTTCACAAATGCACAGAAATAATATATCAATATGTCAAAAATCATATATAAACATGCAATATACACTGTTCCAATTGGCATCTAAACAATAAACAGGAACGATATTCACATATGTTAAGTGCTGTCTGTCTACCACAAGAATAGTCCAGCCAACTTTCCAATTTTGATTCATACCTATGTTTTAATTATGCAAAATAAAACTGTCATATGTATGTGGAAAAAGCAAGCAATTTAGCTAATTACCGCAATGGTTGTATACGTACTTTAGACATCTAATAATGTAATGAAACTAGATCTTAACTATATCTAAACCTGTATTAAAATTTAAAATGGATTATCATTATAGAAGTAACAATTCAGCTGTTTTCTTCAGAATATCCTAATATTATTTTATAAAGACATCTGTAATTTTCCTAATATTGTTTTCATAATCAAACTTCTAATTCATTACACTCACAATATTATGTAAATTATCTTTTATTAGCTTTATATTGTTTTAATATAAGTTTTTGTTTTGTTATTGCATTAGTCATGAGTAATAAAACTTCAAATAATTGTTTCATAGGAAATGAATTCAAAGCATTCCTTGGAGACAATTTTTACAAAATGTTTATGGCCCCCACTTAAATATTAAACAAGCTGTATAAATTGAAATGAAACTGAAATCATCAGATAATATCGATTCTTAAATATACTTCTAAAATCATTTTTCATAGCTGTGAAATATTTCACAAATAAACAGTAATCATGGATCAATTTGTCAAAAAATTATATAAACATGAAATCTACACTGTTTCAATTGGTATCTAAACAAAAAACTCAGGAAAGATATTCACATATGCTAAGCGTCGTCTGTCTACCACAATAATAGCTTCAGCCAACTTTCCAGTTTCGATCCATACCTATGTTTTAATTATGCAAAATAAAAACTTTCATATTTATGTGGAAAAAAGCAGGAAATTTCGCTAATTACAGCTAATTTAAGGAGCAAAATATATCAACCTAAAACAATTTTTTAAGGTTGCATACGCACTTCAAACATCTAATAATGTAATGAAACTAGTTCTTAATTAGACATACCTATATATATTAGCCTATATATATTATCCTAAGCCTATATATATTATCATTATAAAAGTACCAATTCAGCTATTTTCTTCAGAATATCCTAATATTGTTTTCATAATCAAACTTTTAATTCATTACACTCACAATATTATGTAAATTATCTTTTATTAGATTTATATTGTTTTAATAGAAGTTTTTTTTTTGTTATTGCGTTATTCATGAATAATAAAACTTCAGATCATTGTTTCATAGGAAATGCATTCAAAATATTCCTTACAGAAAATGTTAACAAAATGTTTATTATACCCACTTAAACATTAAACAAGCTTTATAAATTGAAATTAAACTGAAATCATCAGATAATGTTGATTCTTAAATATACTTTTAAAAAACATTTTTCATAGCTATGAAATATTTCACAAATACAAAGAAATCATAGATCAATATGTCAAAAATCAGATATAAGCATGCAGTCTACATCAGTTTCAATCAGGAACAATGTTCATATATGCTAAGTGCTGTCTGTCTACCACAAGAATAGCTCCAGCCAACATTCCAGCGTCGATCCATACTTATGTTTTAATTATGCAAAATAAAACTTTTATATGTATGTAGAAAAAAGCAGGAAATTTTGCTAATTACCGCTAACTTAAGGAGACAAAATATATCAACCTAAAAGAATTTTTTATGGTTGTATACGCACATCTAATAATGTAATGAATCTAGATCCTTACTAGATCTCAGACTATATTATTTATAATGGATTATCATTATAGAAGTAACAGTTCATCTTTCTTCAGTATATCCTAATATTATTTTATAAAGACATCTGTAATTTTCCAAATATTGTTTTCATAATCAAAACTTTAAATTCATTACATTCACAATATTATGTAAAATATCCTTTATTAGCTTTATATTGTTTTAATAGAAGCTTTTTTTGTTATTGCGTTGTTCATGAGTAATAAAACTTCAAATCATTGTTTCATAGGAAATACATTCAAAATATTCCCTGCAGAAAATTTTTACAAAATGTTTATGGCACCCACTTAAATATTAGACAAGCTTTATAAATTGAAATTGAACTGAAATCTTCAGATAATGTACATTCTTAAATATACTTAAAAAAACATTTTTCATAGCTGTGAAATATTTCACAAATAAACAGAAATCATGGATCAATATGTCAAAAAAAAGTATATAAACATGAAATCTACACTGTTTCAATTGGTATCTAAACAAAAAACTCAGGAAAGATATTCACATATGCTAAGCGTCGTCTGTCTACCACAATAATAGCTTCAGCCAACTTTCCAGTTTCGATCCATACCTATGTTTTAATTATGCAAAATAAAAACTTTCATATGTATGTAGAAAAAAGCAGACAATTTCCCTAATTACCGCTAATTTAAGAAGACAAAATATATCAACCTAAAACAATTTTTTTAGGGTTGTGTGCGCACTTCAGACATCTAATAATGTAATGAACTAGATCTTAACCAAATCTAAGCCTATATTAAAATTTATAATGGATTATCATTATAGAAGTAACAGTTCAGCTACTTTCTTCAGTATATCCTAATATTATTTTATAAAGACATCTGTAATTTTCCAAATATTGTTTTCATAATCAAATTCTTAATCCATTACACTCACAATATTATGTAAATTATCTTTTATTAGCTTTATATTGTTTTAATTTTATATTGTTAATATTCATTAATAAAACTTCAAATCATTGTTTCGTAGGAAATTCTTTCAAAGTATTCCTTGCAGATTTTTTTACAATATGTTTATGGCACCCACTTAAGCATTAAACAACTTTTATAAGTTGATATTAAACTGAAATCATCAGATATTGTCGATTCTTAAATATACTTTTAAAAAACATTTTTCATAGCTATGAAATATTTCACAAATAAACAGAAATCATGGATCAATATGTCAAAAAAAAGTATATAAACATGAAATCTACACTGTTTCAATTGGTATCTAAACAAAAAACTCAGGAAAGATATTCACATATGCTAAGCGTCGTCTGTCTACCACAATAATAGCTTCAGCCAACTTTCCAGTTTCGATCCATACCTATGTTTTAATTATGCAAAATGAAACTTTCATATGTATGTGGTAAAAAGCAGACAATTTCCCTAATTACCGCTAAGTTAAGGAGACAAAATATATCAACCTAAAACAATTTTTTTAGGGTTGTGTACGCACTTCAAACATCTAATAATGTAATGAAACTAGATCTTAACTAGATCTAAGCCTATATTAAAATTTATAATGGATTATCATTATAGAATTAACAATTCAACTATTTTCTTTAGAATATCCTAATAGTATTTTATAAAGACATCTGTAATTTTCCAAATATTGTTTTTGTAATCAAGATCTTAATTCATTACACTCACAATATTATGTAAATTATCTTTTGTCAGCTTAACATTATTTTAATAGAAGCTTGTTTTGTTATTGAGTTATTCATGAGTAATAAAACTTCAAATCATTGTTTCGTAGGAAATGCATTCAAAGTATTCCTTGCAGAAAATTTTTACAATATGTTTATTGCACCCACTTAAACATTAAACAAGCTTTATAAATTGAAATTAAACTGAAATCATCAGATAATGTTGATTCTTAAATATACTTTTAAAAAACATTTTTCATAGCTATGAAATATTTCACAAATACAAAGAAATCATAGATCAATATGTCAGAAATCATATATAAACATGAAATCCACTGTTCAATCAGTATCTAAACAATAAACTCGGGAGCGATATTCACATATGCTAAGTGCTGTCTGTCTACCACAAGAATAGCTCCAGCCAACATTCCAGCGTCGATCCATACCTATGTTTTAATTATGCAAAATAAAACTTTCATATGTATGTGGAAAAAAGCAGGCAATTTCACTAATTACCTCTAAATTAAGGAGACAAAATATATCAACCAAAAACAATTTTTTAGGGTTGTATACGCACTTCAGACATCTAATAATACAATGAAACTAGATCTTTACTAGATCTCAGACTATATTATTTATAATGGATTGTCGTTATAGAAGTAATAATTCAGCTATTTTCTTCAGACTATCTTAATATTATTTTATAAAGACATCAGTAATTTTCCAAATATTGTTTTCATAATCACAAAAAAAAAAAAATAAAAAAAAAAAAAAAAAAATAAAAAAAATATAAAAACGTTAAATTCATTACACTCACAATATTATGTAAATTATCTTTTATTAGATTTATATTGTTTTAATGGAAGCTTTTTTTTTGTTATTGCGTTATTCATGAATAATAAAACTTCAGATCATTGTTTCATAGAATATGCATTCAAAATATTCCCTGCAGAAAATTTTTACAAAATGTTTATGGCACCCACTTAAATATTAGACAAGCTTTATAAATTGAAATTGAACTGAAATCTTCAGATAATGTACATTCTTAAATATACTTAAAAAAACATTTTTCATAGCTGTGAAATATTTCACAAATAAACAGAAATCATGGATCAATATGTCAAAAAAAAGTATATAAACATGAAATCTACACTGTTTCAATTGGTATCTAAACAAAAAACTCAGGAAAGATATTCACATATGCTAAGCGTCGTCTGTCTACCACAATAATAGCTTCAGCCAACTTTCCAGTTTCGATCCATACCTATGTTTTAATTATGCAAAATGAAACTTTCATATGTATGTGGTAAAAAGCAGACAATTTCCCTAATTACCGCTAAGTTAAGGAGACAAAATATATCAACCTAAAACAATTTTTTTAGGGTTGTGTACGCACTTCAAACATCTAATAATGTAATGAAACTAGATCTTAACTAGATCTAAGCCTATATTAAAATTTATAATGGATTATCATTATAGAAGTAACAATTCAACTATTTTCTTTAGAATATCCTAATATTATTTTATAGAGACATCTGTAATTTCCCTAATATTGTTTTCATAATCAAACTTCTAATTCATTACACTCACAATATTATGTAAATTATCTTTTATTAGATTTATATTGTTTTAATGGAAGCTTTTTTTTTGTTATTGCGTTATTCATGAATAATAAAACTTCAGATCATTGTTTCATAGGAAATGCATTCAAAGTATTCCTTGCAGAAAATTTTTACAATATGTTTATTGCACCCACTTAAACATTAAACAAGCTTTATAAATTGAAATTAAACTGAAATCATCAGATAATGTCGATTCTTAAATATACTTTTAAAAACATTTTTCATAGCTATGAAATATTTCACAAATACAAAGAAATCATAGATCAATATGTCAAAAATCAGATATAAGCGTGCAGTCTACATCAGTTTCAATCAGGAACAATGTTCATATATGCTAAGTGCTGTCTGTCTACCACAAGAATAGCTCCAGCCAACATTCCAGCGTCGATCCATACCTATGTTTTAATTATGCAAAATAAAACTTTCATATGTATGTGGAAAAAAGCAGGCAATTTCACTAATTACCTCTAAATTAAGGAGACAAAATATATCAACCAAAAACAATTTTTTAGGGTTGTATACGCACTTCAGACATCTAATAATACAATGAAACTAGATCTTTACTAGATCTCAGACTATATTATTTATAATGGATTGTCGTTATAGAAGTAACAGTTCATCTTTCTTCAGACTATCTTAATATTATTTTATAAAGACATCTGTAATTTTCCAAGTATTGATTTCATAATTAAACTCTTAATTCATTACACTCACAATATTATGTAAATTATCTTTTATTAGCTTGATATTGTTTTAATAGCAGCTTATTTTTACTGCATTATTCATGAGTAACAAAACTTCAAATCATTGTTTCATAGGAAATGCATTCAAAGTATTCCTTCCAGAAAATTTTTACAATATGTTTATGGCACCCACTTAAACATTAAACAAGCTTTATAAATTGAAATTGAACTGAAATCTTCAGATAATGTACATTCTTAAATATACTTAAAAAAACATTTTTCATAGCTATGAAATATTTCACAAATAAACAGAAATCATGGATCAATATGTCAAAAAAAAGTATATAAACATGAAATCTACACTGTTTCAATTGGTATCTAAACAAAAAACTCAGGAACGATATTCACATATGTTAAATGTTGTCTGTCTACCACAAGAATAGTCCAGCCAACTTTCCAGTTTCGATCCATATCTATGTTTTAATTATGCAAAATGAAACTTTCATATGTATGTGGTAAAAAGCAGACAATTTCCCTAATTACCGCTAAGTTAAGGAGACAAAATATATCAACCTAAAACAATTTTTTTAGGGTTGTGTACGCACTTCAAACATCTAATAATGTAATGAAACTAGATCTTAACTAGATCTAAGCCTATATATATTATCATTATAGAAGTAACAGTTCAGCTACTTTCTTCAGTATATCCTAATATTATTTTATAATGACATCTGTAATTTTCCAAATATTGTTTTCATAATCAAAACTTTTAATAGAGTACTCTCACAATATTAAGTAAATTATCCTTTAATAAGTTTTATATTGTTTTAATAGAAGTTTTTTTTTTCTTTGTTATCGCGTTATTCATGATCACCATTTTTTCATCTGAACATAGCGTCATCAGAGGCAGGGAGTTGCTTCAAAATTCCAGCAATTTACACCATCTCCATATTGAGATTTAATATGTTTTATTTGCGTCACCAGATTGTTCAAAAATAGAATTGTGAATAAACAGTCTGCAAAAGGGTAAGTCTTCTCTCATTTGTGTCTGGTGTCTTAATTCTTTGTGGTATGTCAACATGCCTGGTATAAGTCATTAGTACGTAATAGTAGTGAAAAGGCATTCAGAGATTATCAAAATAGGCATTTCTTATAAAATCTAAAGATTTAAAGTTTTCGCAATTATAATATTTAATTTAATACGTACAAAGGAACAATATCAGTGCAATAGCTAATAGTCTCTAACTAGTCATTTAATAGCAATCACACTCTTTAAAAAGGATTGCTAAAGAAAGAATCAGTTTCAGTATCATAGAACCATATCTAATAATCTCCGGCTGTATTAAAACACTTTCCTAGTAACAAAACTTCAAATCATTGTTTCATAGGAAATGCATTCAAAGTATTCCTTCCAGAAATGTTTTACAATATGTTTATGGCACCCACTTAAACATTAAACAAGCTTTATAAGTTGAAATTAAACTGAAATCATCAGATATTGTAGATTCTTAAATATACTTTTAAGAAAAATTTTTATAGCTATGAAATATTTCACAATTACGGAGAAATCATAGATGAATATGTCAAAAATCATATATAAACTTGCAATCTACACTGTTTCAATCACTATCTAAAGTAAAAACTTAGAAATGATGTTCACATATGTTAAGTGCTGTCTGTCTACCACAAGAATAGCTCCAGCCAACTTTCTTAATCTTTAAAATATTCCTTAGATACAATAGTAATAAATTAGTCAATCGCAAAGATGGCTCTTGCAAAGTCTTCTGTGGAACCCTGTTCTGGGGATTATTCTTTATTTATAAAATTCTTCTGTCCCTGTGTTTATAATAGAACTCCTCCTAAACGGCTGGACTGATTTTGATGAAATTTTGTGTATGTAATGACTTTTAAGTTAGAAAATTGGAATTTATTGAAACTAAGTTAACAGATTTGATTTATATTGATGAGTTGCCACATAATTTAATGAGCAGTGCTAGAAATTAGAAGAAATTTCCCTCTTTAATCAGAATAATGACCAAAAGCATACTACTATGGTCATCAGGATATGGTTACTCTACAATACTTGAAGGCGATTTCAAAATCTGTAGACTTGAACCCAACGAGAGATATATGGATACTATTGGATGAACAAATTTTAAAATATATACCACAAGTAAAAACAGTTTAAAATAAGCTATTTCAAAGTATAATAATATAGACCCAACTGTCCCCGAAAAAGTAGTTAAATCTATGCCACAATGTCTTCTTGTAGCAGCCATTAAAACTAAAAGACTACACACAAAATATTAAGTTATATTGTTAAACTATTTTTTCTTAAAGCATACTACTATGGTCACCAGGATATGGTTACTCTACAATACTTGAAGGCGATTTCAGAATCTGTAGACTTGAACCCAACAAGAGATCTATGGATACTATTGTATAAACAAATTTGAAAATATATACCACAAGTAAAGACAGTTTAAAAGAAGCTATTGTAAAGTATAATACTATAAACCCAACTGTCACCGAAAAAGCAATTAAATCTATGACACAATGTTTTCTTGTAACAGCCATTAAAACTAAAAGACTACACACAAAATATTAAGTTATATTGTTAAACTATTTTTTCTTAAAGCATACTACTATGGTCACCAGGATATGGTTACTCTACAATACTTGAAGGCGATTTCAGAATCTGTAGACTTGAACCCAACAAGAGATCTATGGATACTATTGTATAAACAAATTTGAAAATATATACCACAAGTAAAGACAGTTTAAAAGAAGCTATTGTAAAGTATAATACTATAAACCCAACTGTCACCGAAAAAGCAATTAAATCTATGACAATGTTTTCTTGTAACAGCCATTAAAACTAAAAGACTACACACAAAATATTAAGTTATATTGTTAAACTATTTTTTCTTAAAGCATACTACTATGGTCACCAGGATATGGTTACTCTACAATAATTGAAGGTGATTTCAGAATCTGTAGACTTGAACCCAACAAGAGATCTATGGATACTATTGTATAAACAAATTTGAAAATATATACCACAAGCAAAGACAGTTTAAAAGAAGCTATTGTAAAGTATAATACTATAAACCCAACTGTCACCGAAAAAGCAATTAAATCTATGACAATGTTTTCTTGTAACAGCCATTAAAACTAAAAGACTACACACAAAATATTAAGTTATATTGTTAAACTATTTTTTCTTAAAGCATACTACTATGGTCACCAGGATATGGTTACTCTACAATACTTGAAGGCGATTTCAGAATCTGTAGACTTGAACCCAACAAGAGATCTATGGATACTATTGTATAAACAAATTTGAAAATATATACCACAAGTAAAGACAGTTTAAAAGAAGCTATTGTAAAGTATAATACTATAAACCCAACTGTCACCGAAAAAGCAATTAAATCTATGACACAATGTTTTCTTGTAACAGCCATTAAAACTAAAAGACTACACACAAAATATTAAGTTATATTGTTAAACTATTTTTTCTTAAAGCATACTACTATGGTCACCAGGATATGGTTACTCTACAATAATTGAAGGTGATTTCAGAATCTGTAGACTTGAACCCAACAAGAGATCTATGGATACTATTGTATAAACAAATTTGAAAATATATACCACAAGTAAAGACAGTTTAAAAGAAGCTATTGTAAAGTATAATACTATAAACCCAACTGTCACCGAAAAAGCAATTAAATCTATGACACAATGTTTTCTTGTAACAGCCATTAAAACTAAAAGACTACACACAAAATATTAAGTTATATTGTTTAACTTTTTTTTCTTAATTACAGCAAACTAATAAAGTGTACAAATATTTTTTTGCATTATATATTTATAATCGTCTGTTAAAATATTAAAAAATCAATTATTTTTATTTTGGTTTGGAGTGCTACGGTCTACTTTTTTGCAACACCAGGATTCAGAATCGGTTTTAAGCTGTAGGTCCCGGTCTCAATAGAGACCGGGACTTACAGCTTAACGCTGATTCCGAATGGCTACGAACTTCCATGCCACAGTGTGATTCGAACCCACGAGCTCCGGTACCAAAGGCCAGCACTAAAACCAATCGGCCATTGTTCGGCTATTTCATTTAGATGTTTATTTAAATTTTTATTTTATTTTATTATTATAATTTAAAAAAATTAAGTGTACAAATAATTACTTTGCTAACTGTATGTTTTAAAGATATAGCAATTTGAAGGGAGCTATTCTTGTGGCAGCCCGATTATAATTATGTTAATCTAAAAATTTGGAGTCTCTCATTCAGAACACAATGATCTATTTAATGATAGTAAAACTTAAAACTTGATATTTTGGGATTACATCTGTAATTTTGAATTCAACAAAATCAAATCATTGCTATTATTATAAAGTAATATTATCAGGGAGTTAAACTCTAAAGTAGTTTCAGAGGTCCTTAACTTTTCTTTTCTGTGCGGTATAAGTAATTAAAGACTAAAAAAAGGGGGGTTTTGAGATTATAAAATGTCAGTCTCTAAAGATAAGAATTAGAGATGATCACTCTGAACTAGAGAATGAAAAATTGACTCTTTTACTGAGAAAACATTCCCTGAAGTACAAGAACTTACAAAGCAAATACCGTGCAATTTAATGCCAGAATTTCCCCGCACAAGTGATTAGTCGTAACAGTATTATTATCTTTAAATAACAGGGATTGTCTCCGAAGGGACTTTCTCAGCTTAACATTATTTTTCTAGGTTTGTTAAAAATAGAACCCTGCCTTCTGTGATTAAGTAGGTTTGGGCACAAAATTCTCGAAAAAAAGTCATTTTTAACATTATTTTAGCTTTAAAAAAGCAACAAAGTTTTTAAACTCAAATAAGGCAAACCACATGTTTTACACTAATTACGTAGACAGATATTACCTTTTTTTGTTGCATTGTATGTGATTTTACTTTTAAGTAATACTAAATGTGATGTTACTTTTATGTTGTACTGGATTTGATCTTACTTTTTATGTTATATTGACTGTGATTTTACCTTTTTTGTGTTTTGATGACTGTGATATTACTTATTTTGTTTTATACTGACTGAAATATTACTTTTTATGATATACAGACTGTGATATTACATTTTTATGTTATACTAATTGCGATATTACTTTTTTATGTTATAATGACTCTGATATAAATTTTTATGATATATTGACTTTGCATACCATATCCTCTGCTAGATAAATATTTCCAAAATTCTTTTGATTTACTAATCCTTAGAACCCTTTTCTCAGAGACCGTGATCCATCTCAGTGTTTCATCAACAGGTTCTTTTTTTCACCTAATAAAGATATATATATATATATATATATATATATATATACATATCTATATGTAAGGAAAATTCTCAGGGGTTTTCAAAACTTAAATCAAGGGTAAAAATTCCCGCGTCATTTTCCATTCCCCTTTTTAACCCCTAACCTAAATTGACTACTGGGGCTACAGGTTACGCCCTCAGAGAAGGAGCCTGGCCAATTATAAACCTACATGGCCCTAGCGGACAATTTAGGAAATTTCCAAATAAAAAGGAGATATACACTAGCGGAGACAGATTTGTCTAGAGATATTTTTCACACAGATGTCGACCCAGGTGTTACGTGTCTTGTACATAGAACTACATGCTAGTTGACCCTTCAGTTTGTCCCTATGATGAAGTGGGAACCCGTCCTTCAAAGTTATCTTAATAAAGGTCTATAGCTGAAACGGTATCATTTTTATGGCCATGACTGCAACCCCCCATCGAGAAGTCAGTCTCATTACAT
Source organism: Pardosa pseudoannulata (assembly GCA_032207245.1). NCBI lineage: Eukaryota > Metazoa > Arthropoda > Arachnida > Araneae > Lycosidae > Pardosa > Pardosa pseudoannulata. Next base: position 81,575,739 of record CM063511.1, read on the forward strand.
ATATATATATATATATATATATATATATATATATATATAATATATATATATATATATATATATATATATATATATATATATATATATATATATATATATGAGAAAGATAGACATTACAAAGGAATTTTAGAAATTTTGTGCATATATACATCTAAGTACAACTAAAACAATCCCATTAAAATTCATTTTAAAAATATTTCCATCATTTGAAAATGTTTTATTAATTTTTAAAAAGGTCTTTACAGTTTATGTTTTATAGATTCTTACAAAACTTTTGCCATACATAACTATCATAAATTAACATAAATATGTGTATCAATTTTAAGTTAAAACTTCAGTTAGATCAAGGGTAGTCAACCTTTATATACCTACCGCCCTTTTTTGTATTTCTGTTACTAGTGTAATTTGCAAACTACCCATTGGTTCTACAGTAATGATGATTTATAAAGTAGGGCAGTAATTTTATAAAATTTATAAAACAGTTACAGTAAATTAAAGTATATAATGATAATTACTTTCAAATATTTTATATTGGACTTGATACTTTATGATAAGATGATCTTACTCAAACGAAATATACATTTTTTATTTAAACTTTTTACTGTTATACTATTCAATTAAAAGACATATTAATTCTCAAACATGTTAGAAATGTAATTTTAAGAATAAAAAACTAAAATTTGAGTTAAAAGAAAAATAGATCGGGAAAAACCTATGAAATACTAAAAAGTTTTAAAAGTTGAATTTATAAGAAATATAATCTATGATTTTTTAAAAATTTATTTTAAAATGGCAGATTTAGTTATATTTGTTTACATGTGTATAAATTTCCCCAGTTCTGGCTCAACAGTTTAACACACTATATAATGCCTAGATAAAAAAAGCTTTATGAATTCCTATATACCCTTTAATTTATTAATTACTTTTTCCATTTTGCACGCAACGTTTTACTAGCTAAAATGACATAATGGGAACGGTACATGATCTCCTTGTACACTTATTAAATTATATTTACTGTTATAGCACCTTGTTTGAAATTATTTTATTTGAATGTGAGATACGATGCTCTAAGTCTTTAATAAGAAATTTAAGTATACCCGCCTGAGCCATCCAGTATCCCAATTCACTAATAAAGTGGGCGGTTGCACAATTTCTAAAATATTACGTTTTAATAACATCAAAAAATTATACAGTATTAACCACTTGTTTATACTACAATTGCGTAGGCATTACTTTTTCATGTTATACTGAATGTGATATTATTTTTAAGCAATACTGAGTGTAATGTTACTTTTTAATGTTATAAAGGATGTGATTTTAGTTTTTATGTTGTATTGACTGTGATTTTACTTTTTATGTTATACTGACTTTAATTTTACTTTTTTATGTAATATTCACCTTGATTTTACTTTTTATGTTATATTGACTTTAATTTTACTTTTTTATCTAATATTGACCTTGATTTTACTTTTTATGATTTTCAAATTGACTTTAATTTTACTTTTTTATCTAATGTTGACCTTGATTTTACTTTTTATGATTTTCAAATTGTAATATTACTTTTTTTTGTTTTATACTGAAAAAATAATGTTACTTTTTATGTTATACTGACTGTAATGTTACATTTTTACGCTATATTATTAGTGATATTACTTTTTTAATGTTATACTGAGTGAGAAATTATTATTTATGTTGTATTGACTGTATATTCAGCAATAATTAGAATTGTATTAAAAATGTGTAGTATACGTTGATTCAATATTAATTAGAGCAGTAATAATAAGTACTGCCATCTGGTGGCAACTGATAGCGTTATGATATTGAGATTTTTTGTATATAGATTGAAGATTGCAATTAAAATCTTAGCTGCATAACTGGATGTTAGAATAATCTTAAATTGAAAATTTTCTTATTCTACTAATCGTTTTTGAATTATGCCCGACGGTGTTAATATACCCTTATATAGAAATTCTTCGTTATATAGAGTGCAGATTGCAGTTAGTATTTTACTATTAAAGGTTAAAAGCACCATTAAAGGCTTAAAATTGCAACATTAAAAGTTTGGGAGATTAAGAATCTAAATACATTACAATCGTTTTTTCTTAATGCAAAATACATACGTCAGTACAGACAGTTCGATTAAACTAGCAAAAATGAGTTTAGCGATGATCCAAAAAGCTATTTCTTATAAAATCTGAAGATTTAAAGTTTTCGCAATTATAATATTTAATTTAATACGTACAAAGGAACAATATCAGTGCAATAGCTAATAGTCTCTAACTAGTCATTTAATAGCAGTCACACTCTTTAAAAAGGATTGCTAAAGAAAGAATCAGTTTCAGTATCATAGAACCATATCTAATAATCTCCGGCTGTATTAAAATACTTTCCTTGACAAATATTTAAGATAATATATTCATAAATTCATCTATTTCACGCCCTGAAAATTTTGCAAAGAAATGTGGCTAAATCGTTTGGTAATTTTTTTAAAGAAATTAAACTGTTTAACTAGGGCAGAATAAACATATACATATCCTTTCACCCTCTAGGGAAAGCGGAATGTTCTTATTTATAAGCTTCCTATTCTCTTTTGTGTATGTCTGGTGTCTCAGAAATAGCAGACTTTATCGACATTCTTTATTGCGATATCTAGACAGACTTTTCCTGTGTCTTTCGATATGTATGTGCATATTTAACTATTAAACTCCGCGAGATAAGAAACTGAACTTTCCGTTTTGTTTGATGCTAACCCACGATTAACTTCGGTGATTAAGAACTGCACAGATGTTTTTCATTACCAATGATGCATAATTCATTATCAGTGGTTAATAAACGATCTGGGGCAGAGTTCCTACGCTATCAAATGAAATGACATTTGTATAATGTAATGACAAATCAATAAAGCTATTTATCATAAGTTTTTGAAGCAATTCATTTATTATCATTAGTTTCAATTGTAGAATGTTGACTTAGATAAATGTTTTTTTTAAATCACATGCTTAATAGACAGATTTTTCCTGTGTCTTTGGATATGTATGTGCATATTTAACTATTAAAATCCCCGAGATAAGGTTGGTTGGTTGGGGTTTCTTGTCGCAAGATCCAAGCTAGGATATGATGCGCCAAACAAAGATTGAAGTATTAACTAAAATATGTATACATATATATATATATAATTTAAAAGCAGTAGTAACTCAGTAAAAGCAGAAGTAGTCAAATATTTAGAAGAAAAACACAAGTAAAAAACGACTTAAAGATTAACCCCGAGACAAGAAACTGTACTTTCCGTTTTGGTTGATGCTAACCCACGATTAACTAGGGAGATTAAGAACTGCACAGATATTTTTCATTACCAATGTTGCATAATTCATTATCAGTGGTTAATAAACGATCTGGGGCAGAATGCCTAAGCTATCAAATGGAATGACATTTGTATAATGTAATGACAAATCAATAAAGCTATTTATCATAAGTTTTTGACTCTATTTATTTACTAGCATGTAGCCCGTCATATGACGGGATCAGTAAAATTTTTAATTTTCCAGAATTGTAAAGAACCCTATGAGGCAGGTAAAAAAAATGTTTTTTTTTTTTAAATTTATTTATTTATTTTATTTTATTTTTTTTGCTAAGAATTACCTTTCAACAAAAATAATCGATTAAAATTATCACATATGTACTTAATCTATTATTTAAGTCAAATAAAAAAGAAAATTATTTATGTAATATCTAAGTTTAGTGATAAAACGTATGAAAATAATACAGAAAATATTTAAATAATTTAAAATAAGAAATGATTAAATGAGATGGTTAAAGGAATGATGTCATAATGCTAGAAAAAATTGTTATTTTTACCTATTTATTATGTGATAAATTGATAAATTTAATCGTTTGCTCTTAAAATGGGGCTTGATATAATGGCATTAAACGTTCGAAAGGGGGACGGGGTGGATTTCGAACGTGTTAAAGAGGACTTTATTTTTCGCTGTGATACGAAGCTTATTCACACCAATTTACTTCAGAATCTATAATTTAGGAAAAGATAAACTTTACTCGCTTTGAATTTTGCAAACCCTAACTCATCAAAAATCCAATATGGATGCTCTATCCATTCCAGATCCAACAGCTTCATAACTTCGAGGACAGACGGGCAGATAACTTAGGCTATTATTACATTACGAGAAGAAAGTTTAAGGATACACAACATGAAATGTTTATGTGGCCAGGACATCCGTAAAGCAATACGTGAATTTAATAAAATAAAAATAATAAAATTTATAAAAAGTTGAAAAAATAGTAAATATTTATTTTAAAATAATAAAGCAACTTCACGAATAAGAATTTTAAAAAAAGCAGAAAATATTAAATGTTTTAGACATTAAAAAATGGCTGCGTCGGGGCTAAATTCGCAGACTTAGGCTTTTATTATATAGGGTATTATCATTAGTTTCAATTGTAGAATGTTGACTTAGATAAATATTTTTTTTTTAAATCACACGCTTAATAGATAAGACTTTTCCTGTGTCTTTCGATATGTATGTGCATATTTAACTATTAAATTCCCTGCGATAAGAAACTGAACTTTCCGTTTTGTTTGATGCTAACCCACGATTAACTAGGGAGATTAAGAACTGCACAGATGTTTTTCATTACCAATGATGCATAATTCATTTTCAGTGGTTAATAAACGATCTGGGATAGAATGCCTACGCTATCAAATGAAATGACATTTGTATAATGTAATGACAAATCAATAAAGCTATTTATCATAAGTTTTTGAAGCAATTCATTTATTATCATTAGTTTCAATTGTAGAATGTTGACTTAGATAAATGTTTTTTTTTTAAATCACATGCTTAATAGACAGATTTTTCCTGTGTCTTTGGATATGTATGTGCATATTTAACTATTAAAATCCCCGAGATAAGGTTGGTTGGTTGGGGTTTCTTGTCGCAAGATCCAAGCTAGGATATGATGCGCCAAACAAAGATTGAAGTATTAACTAAAATATGTATACATATATATATATATAATTTAAAAGCAGTAGTAACTCAGTAAAAGCAGAAGTAGTCAAATATTTAGAAGAAAAACACAAGTAAAAAACGACTTAAAGATTAACCCCGAGACAAGAAACTGTACTTTCCGTTTTGGTTGATGCTAACCCACGATTAACTAGGGAGATTAAGAACTGCACAGATGTTTTTCATTACCAATGATGCATAATTCATTATCAGTGGTTAATAAACGATCTGGGGCAGAGTTTCTACGCTATCAAATGAAATGACATTTGTATAATGTAATGACAAATCAATAAAGCTATTTATCATAAGTTTATGAAGCAATTCATTTATTATCATTAGTTTTAATTGTAGAATGTTGACTTAGATAAATATTTTTTTAAATCACATGTTTTTCCTTGTAAGACACAGTTTATTTATTATAATGTATTCCAAGGTTGCATATTTCTGCTTCTATAAATGTTACACTAATGTATTTTTAAATATTTTAAACATTAGGTACATTTCAAAATAATGTTATCAGATTTAATTGTAAACAATTTCATTATAATTGAAATCTGATAAACGAAGGAATATAAAAACTTATTGCATGTTATTTTCACAATTTTGTTTTCTTTAAGTAATTTTTCTATGAGTATTTGAGTTCTTTTTCTTATAATAAATATAATATAATAAAGAGTTATAATAAATATGATATTGCCGTTTAAATTAATTCATTTTAAAGCAAAAAAATTTAACTCCAAATACAGTCTATTCCTGGACAACATTTTACTTGTATCTTGTTTTCCAAGCAGGTTTCTTTTTAACGGGTAAAATAAATAAAACAAACAGATATTAATGAATAAAATAAAATGTGATTAATTACTTTTATTAAAAATACTAGCATATAGCCCGTCATATGACGAGATTAGTAAGATTATTAATTTTCCAGAATTGTAAAGTCCCCTATGAGGCAGGTAAAAAAATGGTTTGTTTTTTGGCTGAGAATTGTCTGGTACACGCTCAATAATTTGTTTATCTTCATACTCCTCTAAAGTCTTCCAATACTGTGAATGCAGTTTAGAATCACATTGAATTCATTTAGTCAAACCGTGTGGTTATGTATAAAAAACAAACACACAAACGAACAAACTTCTTAATTTTCAAAGATATATAACTTAAACGCTGTTATACTGATTATAAGTTGAAATTTAACTGAAATCATCAGATAATGTCGGTTTTAAAATAAAATCTTGAATATAACGATTTGTTTATAAATAAAATACATTTAAACTACAACTTCAAATTAAAAAAATTTTTTTTCTAATTCAACTTTCAGATTTGTTGATTGAAAGTAAAAATTATCATAACTGCTATGATATAGATCATGAGCACAAAAGAAAAACTGTTTTAAAAAGCTAATATTTAGTCTTTCAAATAATTATAATAGAAATATTTCTATTTAAAAAAAAAAAACGTCATTTAAACACAATCGGTTGCATTAAGTAGAAGATCTGGATTAAATTATCCCTTGTATTGGAGAGATTTAATAGTACTGCTCTAAACAAATCAAAACTACTGATAAAATATTCAAAATTTAATATTTTTCTTGATGATTTTCTTTTTGCAAATGTCAATAATTTTCCTTTTTAGTTATATTTCATAGCACATTGTCCCGAAGAAATCATGGAAAATTAATGCTATTTTCTGAAAAAGATGCTAGACGTTAGTTGAAATTATTTTTCAATATATTGTCTTCCGTATTTTACAACAGAAATCGATTTTCACAAGACTGAAGCGATAATATTCCACAGCTGATAAAAATTAATTAAAATGCAAATACAGTACAGCAAGCTTTTGACGAGCCCCGATTTAACGAGAACCCTAAATTAGGAAAAATGTAGTTGGTATTATAAAAGTGATATGTTAGCATAACTCACTTTTAACGAGCTAACCCCGATTATAGGAAGCTCTCTTTTTGTTATTATAAAATTTCTAAGGATTTCCATCTCTCCAACTCAGTTCTCGAGATTATTGAAGATGAAATTCAAAGCAGATGAAAAAGTAACAAAAATGATGATGATAACGACGAATGTTAAGTTTTTCAACCCTTTTAAGACAGCCATATCGTAAAGGCAACGTCTTTTAAATTAACTCGGAGGACGAGTATATCATATATGATACTTTAGACTTTATTGATACTTTAGACTACATTTATTTAGTAATTTTATTGCCATTAGATATAGCTCTATGTCTGTTATAGTGAAATCTGTCTGAATCAGTTTAGAATGCTTTGCATGTATGATGCGCAAGGTTAAAAAGTTCTGTTTCCAACATACTCAATAACTCTGCAGTACTCAGGAAAACTTCACACTCTTTCTGGTGCCATGGGTGAAAATTAATAATGTTTTTCTGTCCAAGTCTTCCTCGTAGCACAATCCGAACGATGGCCGAATGATTAGGGTGCTGGCCTTCGGAACCGGAGTTCGTGGGTTCGAATGTCACTATGGTATGGATGTTCGTAGCAGTTCGGAATAGGCTTTAAGCAGTAGGTCCCGGTCTCATTAGCCCTCGTGTTGCAAAAAGTAGACCGTAGCTCTCCAAAACCAAACCAAACCAAATCCTCGTAGAACAATAACATAAGAAAGAAATAATAAGACAATACTAAGCAAATTAACCAAATTCTTTTGTACTTTACAGAAAATAAAAAATAAATAAAGTACGTATAATATAGTAAGTATATATGCAGTTTTGTATTTCTTTTTCATGAACCCAATTTTACGAGCACTCGTTTATAACAAGCAAATAACTTGTATCTCTCATGCTCATTATAAGCAAGTTCAACGGTACTATTTGTATCTTTATTAATTTTATTTTTTTTTGTTCTATATTATATTTAAAATTCTATATATTATTTATTTTTATTCTATATACTATATATATTATAAATATTTCCCTCTTTATAAAGGTACTCTTTATAAATGTACTATTTATTAAAATAACCAGTGATACACTGTGTTACCAGTATGAACTACAGCGAAGGACCTATGAGATTATGGAGCTAGAAATTAAATCTCAAGGATTAAGTACAGCATAAAATGTCTAGGTAGGGGATGGGATCCGCAAAATAAATAAATAAATAATTTCTTCAAAAAAAGTTGATAAAAAAGGCATTTTTTGGACTACATAAGTTTAAGAACTCCTCAACTAAAACAATCGCAGTGAAGTGTAGAGCAGAATATTTACTAGGCAATATTCTACCTTAAATTTCAATGAGTGCTTTAACCCCTTAAATGCTGCGAGCTTATATATATATGCGTTTTCGAGCATGGATGCATTAACTGTCCCGAGATGCGTATGTGTATACCTTGTATATGTTAAATGTTAATAAGTGAGTGTAATTAATGACAATCAGGAAAATACTAAGAAACGTATTGCAGGAAGACTTATATATACGCCCAAAACAGTTAGAGCGTTAATTACGCAAGACGTATATATACGCCTGTGGCAGTTAAGGGGTTTAGAAACGCCTGTGAATATGTTATAGGGTTCTTGTAAATATCTATTTAGAGTGTCTATACTGTAAAATATTATTATTTAATTTTTGTAATTTATAAACATGATTAGTAAAACAATTTCGCAGACATTTTAAATAATGAAAATATATTTAGTATTTTTAATTAGTTCCTTCTCGCTCTTTAGAAACGAGTTCAACTCCTGTTGATCAGAGATAGACCAGAAATATCGGACCAGTATCTTTTGATTTTGGCCAGGTATCTGCTTAAATACTCCCATTGTAAGAGTACCTTCTAGCTAAATCCAAACCTTATCTCTTGGAGGCTGACAAGGGGGAGGAAAAAATCACGATAAAACTTTGTAGCCCGTAAAGATCAAAAATATGATATTCAAATGCTTCGAGGCGAAGTTGGTCTTAACCTGCTATGCCTCGGGTCCTCGATTTAACACTAAAAAAATAGAAATTTTGCTATTAGAGAGTTATATATGTATACGACGTTCAGTCCATGAATGGAGTAGAAGCGACACTGCTCCGAAAATTTTAAAACATCATGAGTATTTTTATACCTTATTGAATTTTTATTTCCTTTATTTTTACGTCATTTGACACTTTCGTTCTGTTTTTTAGCCTTATTATGATATGTACTATCCTTAAAAAACGCTTAAAATCCCTTAATGCTTCATTTTTGACCGAGCGAACAGTATCTCATGCTGCTCTTGTCTTCCTTGTTTGGCGCAAACAATGGTACTACGCCTCCCTAGTTTTTTTTCTTGCCTCCATACCATTTAAAAGATATAATACTATAGATACATTTCAAATAACACGCACTTTACTTTAAAAAACTGAAAACTACTAATAACAGAAAAGTAACAAAAGTATTGCTATGACGTGCATAAAAATGTACATTTATTTTTATAATAACTCTAGAACCACGGGATGGGTGTAATAGGATTTCATCTTTAATAAATTTCAGAACCTTGTAATATTATAAAATAAGAATATGGCTCAAGTTAAATTATTACAAAATTCGTCTTCCACGTGAGAAATATGCGTCCCGTTTGCATGTGTGAGTGCTCATAGACGAAAAGAAAGAAACAAAGCAAAATAAAAGTAAAATAAAACAAAAATCCCGGTTTCATCAGAGGTCTGAAGATCGGCATGTCTCCAGAGAACCCTGCCGGATCCTCCGAAACAATGCAGCAAGCGGCCCACCGCAAAAACAGCCCAATTCGTGGGCGAGCTCAGCTGTTAACATGGCCTTGGGGACGGCTCGAACTGCCTTGATCTCCCCGGGAGTTGCTGCCTCCACTCAAGGCTAGAGACGAGCTGCTGCTAGTCACTCACCTGAGATATCGAGGTTTCCAGCTATCGGCGATACGAGGAAAGTCGAAAGAAAAAGGCCTTTCGCAGAAGTTAGTTGCGAGCGGTGATATCTAGTTTGTTTGCCGGTGTACGCGCATTCGGGAATTTGCCAGGGGATATCGGGAGGTTTCGAATTTCGGGGAATTGAGGCCCTACCACTTTCGTCCTTTGTCATTTTATATCGGGAAGCGAGACTTAGAGTCAATAGATATTTCGGAAGATATTCATTCCCACAGAAAATATGTGGGCATAAAAGAATGCGAAATCTGGAGGAGATTAATTGCTAACATACCATTGTGTTAGGAAATAATATTAAGACATTGTATGCGGGACACGTACTAGTACACTTTCTGGCGATTGATATTTGAGCGGGGGACACGTACTAGTAAGGGTTAGTGTAACAAAATGGTTTTTTTTTTTGTGTGTGTGGGTACAAAAATAGCGGTATATACAGGAAAACGAAGCCGTATGTTCTTGTCTACTACTTAGATTTAGGAAAAATTTAGACAAATAAAAACTAGTTTTTAATCAGTCGACGCGGAATCACAGCACTGGATGGTTGATTAAAAAAAATCAATTTAGATTTAAAATTAACTTTTTTTATTTTTCCTTGCGAAAATGATATTATATATATGTGTGAAATTTATACTATAATTTATATATTATATATATATATTTGTATTTATATATATAGTTGTTTATTTGTCTATTTATATATTTGTTTATATATTTCAATATAAAATACGAAAAGTTGGTTAAAAATTAAATAATTTTCGATTTATTCAGATTTCACTGAATAACTAAATTTAAGCCCAAAACGCCAGATTCCCAATATGATCCGATAGAAAATGTTTTTTATTAAAAATCTAGAATTGCGCGCTTATGGAGATCATTATAATGCCTCTTGAAACTTTTCACTACTGATGTATCTGTGGCGCAATGGTCTGCGCAACGGGCTCTAGTATGAGAAGTCCGCGATCGAATCCCCGTACAGACGATGTGGGATTTTTAATTTAATTTAATTACGTTTGGGATGACTGCACACATTGTGGCATCAAATATTTTAAAAATAATTTTTTTCCTTACTTTTCCATCAAGAAGGTTCAATTTATAATTTATTTAAATATATTTTACAAATTTGGGATTTACAGAGTGAAAACAGGACATTGTCTGTCTAGTCGTATAGTAATTTTATAAATTTGAATAGGATAAAATGCTGATATCCTATTTTTTTTTCTCTTTGATCAAGTAGATCCTTTAAAGAAATGATAAGTTCAAAAGAGTTCACCAGATTTTTAAAGTTTCAATATATATGTCCTAGAAAATATGGTAGAATTTTTTCACTTCGAGTAGACATTAAGATATTAAAGAAAACAGACAAAAAAGTTTTAATATCCCACTTATGTCCTAAACTAATTATAGTAACAGATACATTTTAAAGTAAAAATAATAAAAAAGCATAGGCTGCTTGTCACTAGATATATTATATATTTCAAACAAAATAGATTTATGAATGATTATTTAGACTAAACCGATTTCCTGTTAAAATTTAAACAGAACTATCAGTAAATAAAAACTTAAATGAAAATTCATTTGTAGATATATTTATAGATATATCATTTATAGATATATTTATAGATATATCATTTACAGATATATTTATAGATATATCATTTATAGATATATCATTTATAGATATATTATCATATATATTATATATTTCAAACAAAATAGATTTATGAATGATTATTTTTACTCAACCGGTTTCCTGTTAAAATTTAAACAGAACTATCAGTAAATAGAAACTCAAATAAAAATTCATTTATAGATATATTTATAGATATATCATTTATAGATATATCATTTATAGATATATTATATATTTCAAACAAAATAGATATATGAATGATTATTTGGACTCAACCTATTTCCTGTTAAAATTTAAACAGAACAATCAGTAAATAAAAGCATAAATGAAAATTCATGTATAGATATATTTATAGATGTATCATTTATAGATATATCATTTATAGATATATTATTAGATATATTAAATATTTCAAACAAAATAGATTTATTAATTATCATTTGGACTTAACCGATTTCCTGTTAAAATTTAAAGAGAACTATCAGTAAGTAAAAAACTTAAATAAAAATTCATTTATAGATATATTTATAGATATATTTTTCATAAATATATTATTAGATACATTATATATTTCAAACAAAAAGATTTATGAATGATTATTTGGACTCAACCGATTTCCTGTTAAAATTTAAACAGAACTATCAGTAAATAAACACTTAAATGAAAATTCATTTATAGATATATTTATAGATATATAATTTATAGATATATTATTAGATATATTATATATTTCAAACAAAATAGATTTATGAATGATTATTTGGACTCAACCGATTTCCTGTTAAAATTGAAACACAACTATCAGTAAATAAAAACTTAAAGGAAAATTCATTTATAGATATATTTTATAGATATATCATTTATAGATATATTATTAGATATATTATATATTTCAAACAAAATAGATTTATGAATGATTCTTTGGACTCCACCGATTTCCTGTTAAAATTGAAACAGAACTATCAGTAAATAAAAACTCAAATGAAAATTCATTTATAGATATATTTATATATATATATATATATATGTATCATTTATAGATATATTATTTATAGATATATTATTAGATAATATTATACATTTCAGACAAAATAGATTTATGAATGATTATTTGGACTCAACCGATTTCCTGTTAAAATTTAAACAGATCTATCAGTAAATAAAAACTTAAATGAAAATTCAACCCTCAAGTAACTTAAAAGTAGCCTTAACTTTATATGTGAATTAAATATAATCCAAACTTTAACAGCATAAGAAAGCAGAAAGATCAGACTTGAATAAGAGATCAAAATTGAAAAATGAATATTTGACTGAAATTCAAGTTTTAAAAAGAGCTGGATACCTTAAAATGAACAGTCAGTAATTTAGAATCATGTCTGCTTATTTGTTTTTAAAATGAAAAAAAATACCCTCGTTCAATTTAAAGGAATTGCTTTATTTCTTAAAGAAAAAAAACTGTTGTTGATGAGTCAGGGGCCTTGGGTATTACAAAGTCCTTCGGCAAAAGATACTTTGCATGCCATAAAAAAATAGCTCACTCTTTTCAAACAATAACAAGTGAACCATAATTTAAAAAAAAAAAACCTTTCGAGGACGCATATCAAGTATTAGCAAGATTTTACTTCTAAAGATAAAATAAAAGAGTTTTTTTTTTAAGCTCTATGTGCTAATACTCCGGATTTAGTACATTTGTTAGCAATATTATCCGGAGAGTAGCCAAGACAAAACGTTATGTAAACGTTTTTTACGTTTATAAAAATTGTTAAACTTGTATTATATAACTTTGTACATAAATATATTTAAAATTAATCTCTGTAAATTATATTTCATAAGATTAGATATTTTACCAATTTTTAAAATAATCTTGATATTTAAATTTCCCGTTGTTTCCTGCAAGAATTTTACCAATTATTCCTAAAATACATTTAAACAAATACGGGTACTCAATTTAAATTTTAACTTTGTTTTAAAAGTAATAGGGGCTTGATTTTACGTGTAATGGGTGGATTAATTTTCCCGGATAATACAAACACACACAAACATATATATATATATATATATATATATATATATATATATATATATATATATATATATATATATATATATACGTACACACCCTACACACACACACAGATATATATGTGTGTGCTTGCGTGCGTGTTATCCGGGAAATTAATCCGATTACATGTAAAATTAGTCCCCTATTATTTTTGTTTGCCTAAGCTTACTGGGCAATGAGAAACCTAGGCCATAAATAGTAATCATATTACCATGCAAAGAACGGCGAATCCGTAGTGAAACTTAACTTTATTTAAGATAAGACAAACGACATGTTTCTCCGTCAGGAACAGAGAATGGAATGATACATGAAAATACAAAGTCGGCCCCACAGCGAGAGGTGAGACGAATTCTTTTCCCAAGAAAACAGCAGCAATTTAGTCATTATAGGACTGAATTATTCGCCTGGGAGAGCTGGATAAATGGCGAGTGGACAGAAAACCAGCATTTATTTCAGAGTTAGTTTTGAAAAATGGATTAGAAAAATTAAGTAGCGGCATTCCAATGTACGTATCATTTGATTCGTGCTCATAACACTGAGCTCCTTATAGCTCTAACCCAGGGTGTGCTTGGCCGAAATAATGCTTAATACTTAATTCTCCAAACTTAACAATTTATTATTCGTACACATTACAGTTATGGGGATGTAATTAGGATAGTACGATGGCAATGAATTAAAAGATTTATTTATTCTACCAATTTCTACTAAATATTCTTTAACTATAAGGTGGTGACTATTGGGAAATGAGAAACATAAGCAGTAAATGACAATCGTTTCACCACGCAAAGAACGCCAAGTCCGTGGTGGAACTTAATTTTAAGAGAAGAAAAACGACATGTTTCGCGGTCAGGAGCAGAATATGGAATGATGCATGAAAATGCAAAGTCGGCCTCACAGCGAGAGGAGAAGACAAATTATTTTTCCAAGAAACTAGCACTTCAGTGTTATCGTAGCAATTTAGTCACTGTAGGACTGAGCTATTCGCTTGGGACAGCTGGATAATGTGGCGATTGAACAGAAAAATAGCATTTATTTCAGAGTTAGGGGGTTTCGGGCAAAGGGTTGGAAGAATTCAAGTTAATTCAAGTTACTTCTTTTAATTTTGAGATTTTGTGGTTGGGAAAATAGATATGAAAGAATAAGAATGGAAAAATGAAAATCTTAAAAACATTTCTAAGTGTAATATTTTTGATAAATTATATATATATATATATATATATATATATATATATATATATATATATATATATATATATATATCAAAATTATTACACCTAAAATATCTATGTAAAATACTCCTTTTACCTATCGTCTTTCATATCTTTTTTACCCAGCCTTGTAATATCACTTTTGATGGAGTGTTCACTGATTTAAATTTTTTTTACCAGTCTCCCAAAACTAACGTTAGAATTATAAATGCTAATTTTTTGTCCATTGGACACATTCCCGAGTTAACCCAAATGATCAGACTTCATTTCTGACTAGCAATAACGCGGACTAAACTGTTGATCTCATTGGAAAAAATTCGCTTGATCGCTCGCTGTTTGGTTTGGAATTGATAGAAGTGTATTTTTCTTGAGCATTCAATGCAAAGCTCTTGTCTTGTAAAGACGTTCATGTTTAGTCTGATAAACATAACGTCTTAAAACGTTGGACTTCGATGATTTTTTCAATGGAGTCATGACTGCAAATTACTTCAAACGATTGGAGCAGCAAAAATAAATTGTAACGGAGTAATTTCACCCCGTTAAATAATTTAATACTAATTAAAAAAGTTTTCCTCTATTCTTTTTAACATTTTAAAAACTTTCAAAGATTTTTATTGATTTTTATGTTTTAATAAAATGAATTGTTTAATGTGACTTAATTTCCAAATACAAACCAATTTCAATTTTACAATAGAAAACAATTACAGTTTTTAATGTAATACTTAAAATAGAAGAAAATATATATGTATCATGTTCCTTTAATAACATTAAGTTTTAAAATTGACCCTCGGGATAAATGTATAGTAATGCCAGAAACACTGTAATTATAATGTTAAAGGTAACCTTTGACACGAGATATTTACCAACATACAGTTAGTTAGAAATTTATTTTGTGAAAAAGTATTAAAGATCTTCAATTATCTTTAAGTTTTAATTAAATGAACGGTTTGTTCATACATAACTTTCTTGCATATGCTTAAAACTAGTTTTAAAATTGGGCACAATTTCAGTGCTTACTGGAATATTAAAAAAATGGATAAATACTATATCCCTCACTAAGAAATGTTTTAAAACGGTTCCCTCCATAAATGTTGTAACACCAGAATCTCCTAAATTCCAGTTTTAAAAGAAACCAGTGGCAGAAGCTATTTACCACTATACAACCAAATTTGGATTTCCTGACAATTTATCACAGTTAAAAACAATATATTAAATGTTTTTACAAATGCTTCCCTCTACCTTTTTTGTTTTATTTATTAAAAAATTTCTAAAGATTTTTTAATTAAATAAAATTTAATTATGATTAATTAACTGTTTACTTAGGCTTTGCTTTCTTCTTGTATAGATAATATATTCCAAGTTAATTTTTGGATTTTCTGGCAAATTATCTCAGTTAAAAACAATATATGAAATGTTTTTACAAATGCTTCCCTCTACCTTTTTTGTTTTAAATATTAAAAAATTTCTAAAGATTTTTAATTAAACAAAATTTAATTATGATTAATTAACTGTTTACTCAGGCTTTGCTTTTTTCTTGTATATATAATATAATCCAAATTAATTTTTTTTTCAGATAGGGGGATATTGCCTTTATTATCATTTTACCATACTACCCACCAATTTGTTGCCCTTTTCATTGTAGGAGCACCATATAACAAGAGCATCTCACCCCCTATAAGAAGACAACAATTAACTTCAATTAAAATTTATTTGGAAATTGAACCAAAATCTATTGGATGGGAGCACAACAAGCAAATTAGTAAACACGCCGGGTAAAAAAATAATTAAAATCTGTTTTATTTTTCCAACGCAGTTGGCAATACAGGCACATACATTTATACCAACACAAGGCTTAGAAGCTGTTACCCATTTAGCAAGACCCGAGGGGCATGCGTAGCTTAAGGTACGCTACGGCCTCGAGTAACATTACCTCCGCTGGGTCCTCGTAATTTACAAGTAGGGGCGAATCAGAAGACCCCCAGGCTTGGTCTGCCACCCCATAGGTATTGATTGAAGCCTTGGGAGACTTGGAGGAGACTATGAACATATTTTACGTACCCCAGTCTCCTTTAGCTAACACGGCAGATCTTAGGCCTAATCGAGCCCAAAACCTACAACCATTCAGTTACGAGGTCGTTGAGTTTACTGACTGAGCTACCGCGGCTCATGATTAAAATCTATTCCCCTCTCTTTTTTTGTATTTTAAGAAATTTTAAAGATGTTTAATAATTTTAAGTTCTGATTAAATAAACTGTTTAAACGGATTTAATATCGAAAAACAAATCAATTTCGATCCTGAAATACAAATTATTAGATTTTTAACTGTAATACTTAAGATAAAAGAAAATTTATAGGTATCATATCCCCTCAATAACATAGGTTTTAAAATGGCATTTCGCCTGAGAATAGTAATGCCAGAAACACCGTAATTCCAGTGTTCAGAAAAACCCGTGACACGAGCTATTTACCAACATTTATTACCAGATTTAATGTCAAAAAGCAAACCAATTTCAATTCTAAAATACAAATTATTAGAATTTTTACTGTAATACATAAGATAAAAGAAAATTTATAGGTATCATATCCCCTCAATAACATAGGTTTTAAAATGGCATTTCGCCTGAGAGTAGTAATGCCAGAAACACCGTAATTCCAGTGTTCAGAAAAACCCGTGACACGAGCTATTTACCAACATTTATTACCAGATTTAATGCCGAAAATCAAACCAATTTCAATTCTAAAATACAAATTATTAGAATTTTTACTGTAATTCATAAAATAAAAGAAAATTTATAGGTATCATATCCCCTCAATAACATAGGTTTTAAAATGGCATTTCGCCTGAGGGTGGTAATGCCAGAAACACCGTAATTCTAGTGTTCAAAAAAACCCATGACACGAGCTATTTACCTACATTTATTACCAGATGTCCAAAATGAAACCAATTTCAAATCTAAAATGCAAATTATTGGCTGCACCAACGTGGATCATAAAACTTAAAAGAAAGGTTTAAGATGTTTTGGGTGTCCCAGTGTACAATCCACAGTAGTTTATAATATACAATGCAGTATAAATACAGTAATAATATTACAAAACAACACATACAAATACAAATCAAACAAAATAACACTGGGAGTTCAAAAAAGGTAATAATAATAAAAAAATTAAATTAAAATAAAATAAATTAATGATAATAATTACAAGATAATTGCATTAAAATAAATATAATAGTGCGGTACAGGGAAAGTTATATATTCAGATCTTTTTGGTTTGGTTTTGGAGTGCTATGGACTACTGTTTGCAACACGAGGTATAATGAGAAAGGGACCTACTGCTTAAAGCTGATTCCGAACAGCTACAAACATCCATGCCATTGGGGATTCGAACCCACGAACTCCGGTTCAGAAAGCCAGCACCCTAACCAGTCGGCCATCGTTCGGCAATATATATTCAGAATCAGCCTTGTTACGGGGCCTGCAGATTCTCTGATTTTTTCATTAGGCAACCGAACAGCTAAATAAAAAAATGCAAATTATTAGAATTTTTACAGTAATACATAAGATAAAAGAAAATTTATAGGTATCATATCCCCACAATAACATAGGTTTTAAAATGGCATTTCGCCTGAGAATGGTAATGCCAGATACACAGTAATTCCAGTGTTCAGAAAAACCCGTGACACGAGCTATTTACCAACATACAGCCAGAACAGGATTTTCTGACAAATAATCACTGTTAAGAACAAAGGAATTTATGTTTTCGTATTTGCTTCCCTCTGTCTTTTTATAGCAATACTATTTTAGACGTCAGATTTCCAGAAACCGTTTGAACAGCCGTTTGCCGTCACGTTTAAAAAGGTGCTGAGTTTGATTTTTGTACGACATCGGGCAGAAAACGATATATATCGAGGTAACGGGACAACGACAACCATTTTGTTTTTGATTTTTTTTTTCGTATTGTAACCATTTAATCTTATCTGGGATTCGGAAAAATAATGTCACGGGCATCAAACCGTGAGGGGAACGACTCGTTTCTGAATCAGATTACGGAGCTCACAAATTACGGTCACGGTTACAGTTTACGTCGTCCTAATATTTACGTGACTACCGTGCCGATTTAGATTTCCTTCGGAAGTGAGCAATTCACGTGGAAACTTATGGAAACATGTATTTACAAATACCATTTATTTTCCTATATGTATACGATTTGGTACAAACTACGTATGGTATGCTATCGGGAACTATATCTATCTATACAATCAAAATAATTGGAAATTTAAGATATTTTGTAATATTTTTTGAAGAGTTACATATCAATGAGAAATATGTTAAATATTTGTAATGAACAAAAAAAATATTGCTTAATCAACTAAGATGCAAAATATGCTTTTTAGCTTTTTAAATGTTAATTTAATCTCCATTTGCATTCAACATATTATTTCATATAAACGACGTATGGTGTGCATCGGGAAATATATGCAACTGAAAAATTAAAATAATTGGAAATATAATATGTTTTACTGATATTTCTTGAAGAGTTACATATGAGAAATATGTTAAATATTTGTAATGAACACAAGAATATTGCTAAATCAACTGAGTTGCAAAATATGTTGTTTAGCTTTTCAAATGTTAATCTCCATTAGTATGCAAAATATTATTTGATTTAAACGACGTATGGTATGTTATCGGGAACTATATCTATCTATACAATCAAAATAATTGGAAATATAAGATATTTTACTAATATTTCTTGAAGAATTACATATCAATGAGAAATATGGTAAATATTTGCATAAACACAAAAAATATTACTTAATAAACTAAGATGCAAAATATGCTGTTTAGCTTTTTAAATGCTAATTTAATCTCTATTTGCATGCAACATATTATTTCATATAAACGACGTATGGTGTACCATCAGGAATTATATGCAACTGAAAAATCAAAATAATAGGAAATTTAAGATATTTTATATTATCTCTTGAAGAGTTACATATCAATGTGACATATGATAAATATTTGTAATAAACAAAAAAATATTGCTAAATCAACTGAGTTGCAAAATATGCTGTTTAGCTTTTCAAATGTTAATTTAATCTCCATTAGTATGCAAAATATTATTTGATTTAAACGACGTATGGTATGTTATCGGGAACTATATCTATCTATACAATCAAAATAATAGGAAATTTAAGATATTTTATATTATCTCTTGAAGAGTTACATATCAATGTGACATATGATAAATATTTGTAATAAACAAAAATGTTGCTAAATCAACTGAGTTGCAAAATATTATTTGATTTAAACGACGTATGGTATGTTATCGGGAACTATAGGTAACTGAAAATTTAAAATATTGAATATATAGGATATTTTATAATATCTCTTGAAGAGTTACATATCAATGTGACATATGATAAATATTTGTAATAAACAAAAAAATATTGCTAAATCAACTGAGTTGCAAAATATTTTGTTTACCTTTTTAAATGTTAATTTAATCTCCATTAGCATGCAAAGTATTATTTGATATAAACGACGTATGATGTGCTATCGGGAACTATATGTAACTAAAAACTAATATAATTGGAAATATAAGATATTTTACTAATATTTCTTGAAGAATTACATATCAATGAGAAATATGGTAAATATTTCTAATGAAAACAAAAATGTTGCTAAATCAACTGAGTTGCAAAACATGCTGTTTAGCTTTTTAAATGTTACTTTAATCTCTATTAGTATGCAAAATATTATTTGATTTAAACGTCGTATGGTATGTCATCGGGAAGTATGTGTAACTGAAAAATCAAAATAATAGGAAATTTAAGATATTTTATAATATCTCTTGAATGGTTACATATCAATGAGAAATATGGTAAATATTTGCATAAACACAAAAAATATTACTTAATAAACTAAGATGCAAAATATGCTGTTTAGCTTTTTAAATGCTAATTTAATTTCCATTTCCATGCAACATATTATTTGATATAAACGACGTATGGTGGACCATCGAGAACTATATGTAACTAAAAACTAATATAATTGGAAATATAAAATATTTTACTAATATTTCTTGAAGAGTCACATATCAATGAGAAGTATGTTAAATATTTGTAATGAAAACAAATATTGCTAATATACCACTAAAATCAACTGAGTTACAAAAAATACTGTTTAGCTTTTTAAATGTTAATTTAATCCCATTAGTATGCAAAATATTATTTGATTTAAACGACGTATGGTATGTTATCGGGAACTATATCTATCTAATCAACTGATTGCTAAATCAACTGAGTTGCAAAACATGCTGTTTAGCTTTTTAAATGTTAATTTACCATTAGCATGCAAAATATTATTTGATTTAAACGTCGTATGGTATGTCATCGGGAACTATGTTCAACTGAAAAATAAAAATAATAGGAAATTTAAGATATTTTATATTATCTCTTGAAGAGTTACATATCAATGTGACATATGATAAATATTTGTAATAAACAAGAAATATTGCTAAATCAACTGAGTTGCAAAATATGCTGTTTAGCTTTTTAGATGTTAATTTAATCTCCATTAGTATGCAACATATTATTTGATTTAAACGACGTATGGTATGTTATCGAGAACTATATGTAGCTAAAAAATTAAAATAATTGGAAATTTAAGATATTTTGTAATATTTTTTGAAGAGTTACATATCAATGAGAAATATGTTAAATATTTGTAATGAACAAAAAAAATATTGCTTAATCAACTAAGATGCAAAATATGCTGTTTTAAATACTAATTTAATTTCTATAAGGCAATTTGTGGCAACGTCACGACCTACTATAATTCCCTTCCCATTCATTTTCATGTTTACAACAGACAATAGACAAACAATAAAACTGCCCTTCCGTTTGAAACTAAAGCCAGAATTGTCATAAAATGAGATGTGCCCTACTGCGTGAAATCGCCTTATTTGCATGCAACATATTATTTGATATAAACGACGTATTGTGTGCCATCGAGAACTATATGTAGCTGAAAAATTAAAATAATTGTAAATATAAGATGTTTTACTAATATTTCTTGAAGAGTTACTTATGAGAAATATGTTAAATATTTGTAATGAACACAAGAATATTGCTAAATAAACTCAGTAGCAAAATATGCTTTTTAGCTTTTTAAATGTTAATTTAATCTCCATTTGCATGTAACATGTTTTATAAATCCATTTAAAATATTTAACTCTCAAATTTAGTGAAATGGGATCACATACATATATGACGCTATATAAAATATTTAGCCTTTGAATTTTGATAAATGCTATTAATTCACTGTAAATTTCCTCAGAAATATTGAACGCTATAGAAAACAACATTTGGTTTAAAAATGCTAGCGAGTGAAATTTAAAAAATATTTTATATCTTAAATAGTTACATATATGTAATAAACGCAAAATAATATTTCTAATATACTCATAAAATCTTACAAAATTACAAAATAGGCCGTTCAGCTTCTTAAATGTTCATTTAATCTTCATTTGCATGTAGCATATTATATGACCTCATTTAAAATACTTAGCTCTCAAATTTAGTGAAATAGGGTCACAAACATATTATGCGACCCCATTTAAATTATCTAGCTTTTAAGTTTGAATAAATGCTATTTATTTGCTGTAAAGGCTTGTTTAAGTATTGTACACCATCGGAAACTACATTTGATTTAAAAAACATAGCAATAAAATTTTAAAATATTTTATAATATATGTACTTGCACAACAGTAAAAAATATGTGAAATATATGTCGCAAATAATATTAGTAAATAAACGCAAAAAATATTGTCAATGTACCAATAAAATAAAAGAAGTTACAAAATACGCTCTTCAATCTTTTAAATGTTAATTTCTCTTTGCCTTCCCATGTTTCTTCTCTTACATATAACATACTATGTGACTCCTTTTTCCAAATTTAACACATTGTATGTGAGACACGTACTAGTACGTTTTCTGACGATTGATATTTGAGCACAGGTCACCTACTAGTACGGAATAGTGTAGCAACAGGGTTTGTTTGTGGGTAACTGTTTATACAGGAACTGTATAACGGTATATACAGGAAAACGAAGTCGAATGTTCTTGTCTACTACATAGATTCTGGAAAAATTTAGACAAATAAAAACTAGTTTTTACATTATTAGTTTTATGATTGCTCTTTTCATTTTTTTATAACGTAAAAATGTTTATATATAACATAATTCGAAAAAATTAAAACTATATACTATTTCTATTTGATTTTTCATATTTACTATACTATTATAAATTTATCCACTAAAAAATATATTTTTTGTTTACAAAAATCTTATGGTTGTTATTTATATATTTCTATTTATATATTTGTTTATATATTTCAATATAAAATACGAAAAGTTGGTAAAAAAATAAAATAATTTTTGACTTACTGAGATTTAACTGAATAACTAAATTTATCCTCAAAACCCCCGCTCCCGGTACAATTCTGCTTCGAAATGTACCCGCACACAATGAGTTAAAAACAATGCTTCTTTTTTATGTATAAAAATGTACAGTTTAATTAGACCTTCGTAATATTTTTTATCACTCCCCTACAAGTAAAATTATCAATTTTAATCTAAATAAAATATCAAACTCTATCTTTAACCGGACAAAACCGGGTACTTCAACTGGTTATTTATATAAATGCTTCGTAAATTTCATTGTCTCCTCAATTCTTTATATTATGAATTTATTCAATTCTTATAAATTCTGATAAATTCAATTTGATTTGCTGTAACTGTAGTAGAAATGTGATATACGGGGACTGCACTTTATTCAAAAATCCTACCAATTAATATTTTGAAATTTTTATATCACCTGAAGAGTACCTAATCAATGTGAAACTACTTTTTCATTAAGGAAAATGTCCATTTATCCATGGTGAAGGGAATTGGTCATTTAAACAGGTATTCACTTATGCTTAGAGATTTCGTGTATCTTAGAATACTGGAGTTAACTTTCCGCCACCAAAGGAATAAATAGACCGTGGATTTTTTTGCTTGAAGCTGATTTGATTTGATAACTTAACTCACAGGCATAATAGGTTTATGATACCACGCTATAGATTCCAACAGATTTTGATCACACACAAGAGGTGATTATTTTTCCGTCCTTTTATCAGCTCGTAGTGTATTTAAATAGCGGTTCACAAAACAAATATCAAAAATTAAATGTGCAAGTAAGATGAAACATACAAGTTTTGTTTATTTCTACGAAATTTAAAGGACCCCCCACACTACGATCCACTTCAAGCCATTACCACCGTCTGGAGGGGAATAGTTTATCGTGGTCGATGGTGGCAGACGAAAAAATAGCCTTGGCAGACAATGGCTTCGGAGGCGTTTTTTCCCCAAAGATCGAAGGCAGACAAATGCTCAACTAAAGTGCACAATAGACCCTATGGACGAATCCACTCGCTTATTTAGTGACCCAGCGTGTGGATGCAACCCTTGAACCACCGTTCAAGGTCACCATCAGGAAGTGATGAACAATTGGCCATAGTGTTCACCACTACATAATACAATCATAATATTCCTTACAATATAACCTTGAACATTGATTGGAAAATAGTTTGGTACAATGTTTGTAGTCCTTTGCCTTTTTTAAGGCAAAAAAATCTACAATGTTTTCATTGAATTTAGGAATATCATTAAGTATAGTTTTTCTTATTGAAAACACGACTAGTGGGATTAATAAGCTCTCATTCCTAATGCCTCTTGAAATTTCCCGATTTAAGATATTTTTGAGTATAGAAACATCTCTCAACTACAGCAGTAGCAATGCAACAATAATTAGTAACAGTTTGTAGGACTCCGAAAACCGTTGTACCAGGATATACCAAAATGTAAGGTTCCGAAAACAGTTGTACCCGAATATACCAAAATGTAAGGCTCCGAAAACAGTTGTACCAGAATATACCAAAATGTAAGGCTCCGAAAACAGTTGTACCAGGATATACCAAACTGTAGGGCTCAGAAAACAGTTGTACTAGGTTATACCAAAATGTAGGACTCCGAAAATAGTTGTACCAGGATATACCAAAATGTAAGGTTCCGAAAACAGTTGTACTAGGTTATACCAAAATGTAGGACTCCGAAAACAGTTGTACCAGGATATACCAAAATGGAAGGCTCCAAATATAGTTGTACCAGGATATACCAAAATGTAAGGTTCCGAAAACAGTTGTACCCGAATATACCAAAATGTAAGGCTCCGAAAACAGTTGTACCAGGATATACCAAACTGTAGGGCTCAGAAAACAGTTGTACTAGGTTATACCAAAATGTAGGACTCCGAAAACAGTTGTACCAGGATATACCAAAATGTAAGGCTCCAAATATAGTTGTACCAGAATATACCAAAATTTAAGGCTCCGAAAACAGTTGTACTAGGATATACCAAAATATAGGGCTCCGAAAGCAGTTGTACCAGGATATACCAAAATGTAGAGCTCTTAAAACAGTTGTACTAATATATACCAAAATGTAGGACTCCGAAAACAGTAGTACCAAAATATACAAAAATATAGGGATTCGAAAACAGTTGTACCAGAATATAACCAAATGTAAGACTCCGAAAACTATTGTACCAGAATAAACAAATCTAAACATTTGTATAAAAAACCACAGTCTGTCAGTGGTTTTCTATAATAATTTGTGGAAAACTAATGGTTTCAGTCATGTCTTTGGAATTATTTCTCTTTTTCCAAATACAATTTTGAAAAATTATTTACTTAAGCTGCAACACTGAATTTATTAAATGGAATCTTAATCGTTTATAATAGATCGTAAAATGTATGTATTGAAAATGGTAATCGATAAAAAACATAACAAGAAAGTGAAAAAAAACTAACCGATTACAGCCAACCACGGGAGAATTTGGCCGGGGTAGTTGAAGACAAGGAGAGCTCCTGCTCACTGAAAATGTGCGAATAGAATGGTGTCCTCTGGTCTTTTCCTCTTCCGAAACTCTATTTGTTTCTATCCCCACACATTGGTTTTCACGGTCATTTCTTCGATTGCGCATGTGACCGAGAAAAGACTAAGTACTCTGTGCTATAATAACTTTACTAACATTATTCCAAATCCTTTCTCTACTACAACAATAGAATATACAGTCTGTATCGGTTATATGGTCAGCCCAGCGGTCCAGAAAAATCAGACCATATAAGCGGGGTTACCATATATACAATACAACCCTATTGTGCATATACCGTGCATTTTTAACCCATAACCCATCCACATTCCCATAAGGTGTCAAGCGCTGACGTTTTCTTTCTTGATCACCGATTTCAACACTTGAGGACCAAAGTTTGGCAACTAAAATGTTGTTTAATGTCATCCGGGTAATTGAACTTGCTTTGGCGAAAGTAACCTTTGAAAGATTAGATTTTTTGTTAAATTTTTCAATCAATTCATTTTTAGCAGCAAATGATAAATTCTTTCTTTTCGAAGCCATAATTAAAAAATGAACGTTCTTATTCGTGACGTATAATCCAAATGCAACAACAGTTTCCTTTACTTGTTTCGTCTCAATTTCAACTTAAGCAGGGATTGATAACTTCAACCAATAAACAGAAAGAAGTCCACCTCTTGTCAGGGGGCAAGAGAACTGAGAGAGGTGAGAAACGATGAGTCTACATAAACAAGAAAGTGGGAAAGGGAGGGAAATAGAGGCTTGAATTCTGGTCCTTTGCGATTTCGCACTAACTCCTTAAAAAAACGAAATAAAACGGAAACTCGTTGAAAACATGAAATTGACCATATAACCGGTAACAAGGAAAAGAAAATGTCTGCATAAGTGAAGCACTTTAACACATGTTCTCTATTAAGTTAGACGGGTCTTTAGAAAACTGACCATACAAGCGGGTGACCATATAGCCGGTACTGACTGTATAAAAACCTCAGTTTGATGTTTTTAGAATTTGTGTTGCTCAATAAGAGAATGCATACTGTATCAACTGCTATGCGCAATAAGTAATAATTCAGAGCCTGACTAAGGCAGAGGCATATAGGGCAGTTGCCCCTGGCCCTCACATCAGAGGTGGGGGACCCAAATAGAAAGTTTATATTACTGTACTATTTATAATCTCTGTTGCACTGAATTTCTAATTGCGTATGTATGTCTTTATTTATTGTTATTATTTTGAGAGGATAGTAAATCTTAGTTAAAACTAAGTTAGTAATAAACATGTTAAAATATTCTAGATTTAAAAATAAGCATAATTATTCAAGGTCAATATAAATTTTATTCTCAATTTTTCTTACATAGTAATAATACAATAGTCCTAGCATAATATTGTGTAATAACTTTAAAAGAAAACATTATTTAATGTTATGATATAAAAAAAATGATCAAAAGTGAAAATATGTATTTACGTAAATGACCCATTTTAGTCTCATTTTTCATACAATGTTCTGTATCAGTAAAGAATACTTTATTTCGATGTATCTGTGAAGTAACATGCAGAAATGTTTTAAGTAGTTTCGAAAAAATAATTTTTCATTGCACCTTACTGAAAGCTATGATATTAACATGTTGTTTTTTTAATTTTAAAAGAAAATTATTTTCTTATCCCATTGTTAACCGTTTTATGAATCTTTTATTCAGTTAATGGAAAGAAAATAATAAATTAGTTAAAATAACATTGCTTTCCGAAGACAAAAAATAACAAAAGTATGGGGCATTCACCTTCAATCTTTTCTTTTCAGTTTTGCATGAAATAATTAGTAGAATATAAATATATATCCACCTTGGATGTAAAGTCTACCTTTAATACATATACATTAAAATTATCTTTTTACGGGAATTTAAATAATGAATCGGTCTATATAGCAGAGAGGGCCTTAAAAGAAGTTTTTCCCCGGGCCCCAATTAGACTAAGTTAGGCACTGAATAGTACATTACGTATGTAATATATATATATATATATATATATATATATATATATATATATATATATATTAATATTTGTTTTAAATACATACAGAATAATTTTAAATTATGCTATCATTTTTTCTAAGCTATGGAACAAAATGAAAAAAAGAAAGTTAAATTTATATAAATATGTGTAAATTGTTTGGTTTACTGGTATATGCTTTATTACGCAACCTAACCTTAATATTTAACATGGCTCAACCAGAATTCTTAAATTAAATTATTTTTTAAAATATAATACAACCATGTAAATTAAATAATTTTCTTAAATTTGTGCCAAATTACATCACCAATGGATTTTTAAAAACACACTGATTAGCGTTATTAGAAATAGTTTGTATATATTTATAATGGAATACATAACTTATCCGTGTATATTTAAATAAGCAATATTGTGTTATGTATGTAAAAATTATATTTTTTAGTATTACTTTTAAAAACATACTAAGTTATTTTATTCTATGCTGTTACATTTTACGTCACATACGGTGTGTAACAAAATGAAAAAAAAAGTTTAATTTAAAGGTGTGTAAACTTTTATTAATTTACTGGTCTGTGTTTTTATTATATAACCTAACCTTAATATTCAATTTTAAGCATATAAATTAATAATTTTCCTGAATTTGTGCCAAATTACTTCACCGATGGATTTTTCAGAAACACTGGTTAACATTATTAAAATTAGTTTGTATTTGTTTATAATGGAATACGTAAATTATCCGTGAATGATTAAATAAGTAACATTGTGTTATGTATGCAAAAATTTATTTTTTAATATTAGTTTTAAAAACATACTAAGTTATTTTATTCTATGCTGTCACATTTTACGTCACATACGGTGTGGAACAAAATGAAAAAAAAAGTTTTATTTAAAGGTGTGTAAACTTTTATTAATTTACTGGTCTGTGTTTTTATTATATAACCTAACCTTAATATTCAATTTTAACCATATAAATTAATAATTTTCCTGAATTTGTGCCAAATTACAGCACCAAAGGATTTTAAGAAACATTGGTTAACGTTATTAAAATTAGTTTGTATTTGTTTATAATGGAATACATAACTTATCCGTGTATATTTAAATAAGCAATATTGTGTTATGTATGTAAAAATTATATTTTTTAATATTAGTTTTAAAAACATACTAAGTTATTTTATTCTATGCTGTCACATTTTACGTCACATACGGTGTGGAACAAAATGAAAAAAAAAAACGTTTTATTTAAAGGTGTGTAAACTTTTATTAATTTACTGGTCTGTGTTTTTATTATATAACCTAACCTTAATATTCAATTTTAACCATATAAATTAATAATTTTTCTGAATTTGTGCCAAATTACATCACCGATGGATTTTTCAGAAACATTGGTTAACGTTATTAAAATTAGTTTGTATTTGTTTATAATGGAATACATAACTTATCCTTGAATGTTTAACTAAGCAATATTGTGTTATGTACGTAAAAATTATATTTTTTAATACTAGTTTTAAAAACATACTAAGTTATTTTAGTCTGTGCTGTCACATTTTCTATGGTATGGAACAAAATGAAAAAAAAATAGTTTTATTTAAAGGTGTGTAAACTTTTATTCATTTACTAGTTTATGCTTTTATTACATAACCTAACCTTAATATTCAACCAGGATCACTAAGCATTTATAAATCAAATAAGCTTTTTAAAATATAATATAGTATATAAATTAAATAATTTTAGTAGTATTGTGTCAAACTACTCTTTTACTGCACCAATAGTATACATAAAAAGGGGGATAAATGTTTTTAGAAATAGTTAGCATTTCTTTATAAGGAATTATACGCTGAGTCGAGCATCGACCAAATGGTTAGTGAGTTGATCTTCGGAACCAGAGATCATGAGTTCGAATCCCCCTAAGGATAGATCTTCTTAGCTGTTCGTAATCGACTTTGAGCAGTAGGTCCATTATCCCTCGTGTTACAAAATAGTAGAATATAGCTCACGAAACTGAACCGGATGCCTTCTGATCAATTATTGTCTAAAAAGTTAATATTGTGTTGCATATGTCAAAAGTCTATTAGCCGCACAATGGCCGATTGGTTAGGGTGCTGGCCTTCGGTACTGTTCGAATCCCACTAAGGCATGGATGTTCGTAACTCATCGGCTTTAAGATGTAGGTCCCGGTCTCATTATCCCTCGTGTTGCAAAAAGTAGAGTGTAGCACTCCAAACCTACCCAAATCCAAAATCTATTCTTTTCATATTAGCTTTAAATACATAGTGAATTATTTTAAGCTATGCTATCATATATTTACAGCAAAGTATTTAAAATATGATATAATATGTCACATTAAACAATTTTACTAACATGCACCAAATGACACTTTTCCGCAGGAGGGGAGTATATAAAAACGTAGGTTATCTCTAATTAGAAAGAGTTTGTATTTTTTAATGATGAATTTTATACGTTATCAATAGATATACCAGTGTATATACATATAGTCTTATATTGTATTACATATGTAAAAAGTATATTTTTAAATATTTGTTTTATTAAATCCTTTTAATTTTTGGTATCAATTTTTTTGCAGTAAAAAGATATAAAATAAAATGAAAAAAAAATTAATGTATTTCAATATCTGTAAACTTTCAACTAGCATATGTTTTTGTTGCATCACTTACATTCACTTCACCCCAATCTTTACTTTCTATAATCTCTCTTTTAGCACCAAATCAACCTAATTACATAAAACATCATCAATAAATAACGATGATCGAATTATGAATAAATTACTTTTCTATTCTCTTAAAACTGGGGAAAAGTGACTACAAGAGTTAACGTATCCGATGAGTCTCAGTTTCAAATGCCTGCCACTTAACCTCTGACTGCTCAATTTGTAGATCGAAATAGATTAAAAAATTCAGCATTTTTCTATATACTTTAAATCTATATATATTGAAGACATATTTGACTTTAAATCTATAAATATTGAAATATGCACTTTTTCTTTCTAGAAAAAGATTTTTTATATAGATTTTTATCGTGAGAAACTAAACTGTTAGAAAAACCAATTTCAGATGTTATCACAAGAATTTTATTTTAATAAATTTCAATTGAATTACTGTTAATTTCATAATATAATTATAATTATATTTTCTATTATAAACTATTCTATTATTCTGTTTATTACATAATTAAACGTCGAATACTGTATATACTGTATATATATATATATATATATATATATATATATATATATATATATATATATATATATATATATATATCTGTAATATATCAAAATGATTTAACTTTAATATTTCTTCAAAAACCTCCTCTCTCCCACTTTAATTCATCTAAATATCTTTATCAGCCTCTAAATGGTATAATCAACGAAGTATTTTCCACTTAACATTCCTTTCTGTCCTAAAGCTGTAAAGTTTCTGTCTATACAGCAGTTTCCCAGGTGTTGGCGGAACATGTTTTCGCGTTTTGCTGATGTGGCAGTCAATTCGCTTATTAAGTTGTTTTTTGTTGTGGGAAAATTCTTGTTGTCAGCTCTCTTGGATGTACTTGTGTAAAAGCAGAGTGAACTCTGTGGCTTTTGATTGTGTATTGTCCAGAAGGACAGATGTGCGATGTTGCCGCTTTGAAATAAAGTTTTAAATTAGACTGCTGAGTTCTCTTGAATATGAGACCCGACTGCATCTTTGTACTTTATGAATGCTAGCTGTTGAACTTTCTCCTTGTGAAGGAGTTTTATAAAAAATGGATTACATATACATATATATATATACATATATATATATATATATACATATATATATATATACATATATATGCATATATACATATATATATATATATATACATATACATATACATATATATATATATATATATATAGATATACATATATATACATATATATAGATAGATGTACATATATATATATGTATATATATATATATATATATATATATATATATTGAAGAATTAGAATAGGTACTTTTTCTTTTTAAAAAAAAGATTTTTATATAGATTTTTATCGTGAGAAACTAAACTGTTAGAAAAACCAATTTCAGATGTTATCACAATTTTTTTAATAAATTTCAATTGAATTACTGTTAATTTCTATTTATTACATAATATAATTATAATTATATTATCTAATATAACTATTCTATTATTCTATTTATTACATAATTAAACGTCTAATACTGTATATACTGTATATATATTGAAGAATTGGAATATGCACTTTTTCTTTTTAGAAAAGATTTTTATATAGATTTTTATCGTGAGAAACTAAACTGTTAGAAAAACCAATTTCAGATGTTATCACAAGAATTTTTTTTTTAAATTTTAATTGAATGACTGTTAATTTCTATTTATTACATAATATAATCATAATTATATTTTGTAATATAACTATTTTGTTATTCTATTTATTACATAATTAAACGTCTAATACTGTATATACTGTATATATATTGAAGAATTGGAATATGCACTTTTTCTTTCTAGAAAAGATTTTTTTATAGATTTTTATCATGAGAAACTAAACTGTTAGAAAGAGCAATTTCAGATGTTATCACAAGAAGTTTTTTTTTTTTTTGAAGAATTTCAGTTGAATTACTGTTAATTTCTATTTATTACATTATATAATTATAATTATATTATCTAATATAACTATTCTATTATTCTATTTATTAGATAATTAAGTGTCTAATACTGTATATAATTTATTTTAATAGTTAAACGGTGAAAAAGTGGGATTTGCTCTTCAAAAAACACATGCCCGCGAAAATCGCAGAATGAGCAAATTTTGCTACATTTGAGTTGATCGTGGAAATCGCTGGATGAGCAGCCGGAAGGTTAAGAGGTCATATAACTGTTAAATCGACAAAAAAGGAATTATGTACTAAACATTTTTTAAAAAATCCACGTCAAAAATTCCAATATTGAGAAAAGTTATGAATAAAAATCTGTCAGCCGTTTACTGTAACAAATTTAAACTTAAAAAATTTAACTTGATTTTTCTCAATTTTTTCTTCATGTAACGTTCATGTTATCTCAAAAAGTTTTTAATATTTTTTCATGGAATTTTTGCAGGTTATATACAATATTATTTTCACCTGAGTGACCCTAAATAATTTTCTTGTGTATTCCTCAAAATATCTTTTTTTCTAAAATGATAAACTTTTAATTTTTTAAGAAAAAACTCATCTATTTCAAATTTTTTTAAAAAATATATATGCATTTTAAATATATACAAATTTAGTTTCTAAGCTTTTTTAAGATATTGTAGTTTTGTATGTTTTAAAAGAATAAGTTTGTCTTAAACAGAATTATATTTTTAGTAATCATGCGGGTTAGCCTTGATATCATTTTTGTTAACAATAAAGTGTCTCTTATTAAAACTTTCTAACAAATATATATATGTATATATATATATATATATGTATGCATATATATATATATATTTATATTTATATATATATATATGTATATATATATATATATATATATATATATATATATATATATATATATATATATATATATATATATATATATATATATAGATATATATATATAGATATAAGTATATATATAAATATTTATATAAATATATATATATATATATTTATATATATATATATATATATATATATATATATATATATATATAAGTATATATAAATATTTATATAAATAAATAAATATATATATATATATATATATATATATATATATATATATATATATATATATATATATATATATATATATATATACATATATATATATATATATGTATATATATATATATATATATATATATATATATATATATATATATATATATATAAGTGCAGAAGTTAGCCACCCCTACGATATATATATTGTATATGTACACTTGATTATGTTTTTTATTCAAGATAAATGGCCTAATTTAAAGCCTTTTTCTATCAAAAATATTACCATATGATTAATAAGTTTATACAGTTGCACCTCTTAATTTGGCCTCCATTAATTTTATCGCCTGTACAATATTACCGGAAACGTTCAAAATGCTGTCTCTTTAAGTTTCAAGTAGATAAATAAAATGTTATACCTATATATATGTATAGATAGATAGATAGATTGTTAATTGCTATTATTATCTCCTAGAACAAATACGATTACATTATACAACGACCACTGTATTTACTATGAGGTCTTTTTGTAATTTGTCACTACAGAATTTTTATTCGAATTACGCTCCTCAAAATGATATTCTGTATTTGATTATAGTCTTTCAGAAGTCTGTGACACCTGCTTTCGGTGAAAAAAAAATAATCGATTGGGACGCAGGATGCATCTCAGCAGGAGCAAATAACGGCAGATTTTTCAGAGAGATTGCAGAACCAATATTTAAAAAAATATATCCACCTTAGATGTCAGCTCAGCACCTGGCCAACATTCTGTCTTTCCCTTTTAATGGTTTGCATTTTTCTCACAGGTATCGTCGTATTCACTAAATGTAACTTGAATAGGAATTCCTTGGTGGGATATTCTATTATGGATTAAAGAGGCTTACACTCCCAACTCAGATTCAATGGACTTGCAATAATACAAGCAGGGCCGGAGCCAGAAATTACATTCGGAGGGAGACCAAAAGGAAAGACATTGTTTTTTTTGTGAATGATACTTCAGTAATACTT
This sequence comes from Pardosa pseudoannulata, assembly GCA_032207245.1. Lineage (NCBI taxonomy): Eukaryota > Metazoa > Arthropoda > Arachnida > Araneae > Lycosidae > Pardosa > Pardosa pseudoannulata. The sequence goes on from CM063511.1 coordinate 81,610,214, forward strand.
CAGGATTTGTTATGTATATATACCCCCCTTTGAGTATCTCGATACAATAAGGTTTTAAAATATCAAAATGATTAAAAAATGATATAATGTACAAATTTAAAGCCTAGTTTGGTTTGATTTAGAGTGCTAAGGTCTACTTTTTGCAGCAAGCGGGTAAATGAGACAGGGACCTACAGCTTAAAGCCGATTCCTAACGGCTAGAACATCCATGCCACTGTGAGATTTGAACCCATGAACTCTGGTACCGAAGGCCAGCATCGTAACCAATCGGCCATCGTTTCGACATCATTAAAACCTAGAATGAGCAATGCAGTAACTCCTCTCTCCTCGGTGCAACAGCCCCTAGGGAGCCAGGGCCCTGGCCAACTAGGATCTGTTCCGGTTAGGTGGTCAGCCTTACGCAGAACCCCCAATGCTTAGTTCCCAAGCATTCTTGGTCCTCAGTTTCTCTTCCCACTGAAGGGATGAAAGGCTGTGTCAACCTTGCATAGCCCGGGGATCAAACCTCGGACCTGTGGCGTGGGAACCCGAAACGCTATCCCAAAATCACTGGGCTTCAATGGAGTAACTATATAATCAATTTAATAAAATTAATCAATTTAGTAAAATAATTGCTAAAAATGTACACGGTATTCAAATCTAATTTTTAAACCAGAATTATAACCAATAAAAAGAATAATTTTGAAGGAAAACGAACATGTCCAAATTTTTTATTTATATATTATAAAATATGCTCGCTTTGAAAATTTGCAAAGAATTTTCAGAATTTCTTCCGATTGTGCATCAATGATGTAATATGGTGTTAAAAGTCTATCCATCTGCTCTTACTGGTTGAATACAGTTTGCATCTTCTGTATAATTCAAAGTCACTAAACACACTCTTCTAAGCACAGTGTTGTCTGTGCATAGTTAGGCAGAAGAAACGACCACACAAATGATCCATTTTCTTTCCACGAAACAGTCTTTTTAGAATTTCGGAGGGGTACCGGTCCCCTAAAGAAAAAAAAAGAAAAAAATACCGTAAATCTGAAGTATCTTCTGAACAGACGTATGAAAATGTTTAAAGAAACAACTAGTACAGAATAAAGTTTGATAATTCGGAGAGCACAATATACACGAAATTATAAATCTGATACAATTGAAAAGGTTTTAAATGAAGGCAGAAAAGCAATTTATGTTTCCAATTTATATTTCACAGAAATTACAAATTCCCCGAGAGTAAGCAGCGTCTTCAAAACCATAGAAATATTAATTTCTTCTGTCATATGTTTCTTTCTTTTATTATATGAACATGTTACGTGTTTGTAAATAGTTCTCTTGTATTTCATTGTTTCCGAAATTGTAAGTATTTTAAATTTATATCTAAATCAGTCTACATACAGACAGAAAACAGTATATGTGCCACACTAAATTTCAGAAAAATCGAAATTATAGTGAAGACAAGTATCATGATTAGAACGGACTTTGTAATGCACCGGTGACGTTTGAAAGAATGATGGACAATTTGCTACGCCATCTTAAATGGACTATGTGCCTATGGTCCAATGTATCATTGAAGAATCTGGTGAACATATTATTGCTGGTTTCCAATGGGATACCAAAGAGAGTGTTCTGTGTGAAGAGAATATTCGTGGAGTTAGGTTCAATATTTATGATGTCCCCTTGCATGCTGATGCTATCCACAGGGGTGGTGGACAAATTATTCCAACTGCTAGACGTTGTTTCTATGCTGCTGTCCTAACAGCTCAACTTTAACAGATTCACTTGTATCCAAAGCTGGTATTATTGCACCTAGTAAAGCTGGCGAAATGAGATTTACTGATACAAGAAAGAATGAACAGGAAAGATGTATTACAATCAAATCAACTGCTATTTATATGTATTTTGAATTGAACGAGAAGGATGTGTTATTTATTAAACATGAAAACTTGAAAGGAAAGGATCTTAATGGTTTCTTAATCAATTTGATTCATTCACTTTACCCTTTAGTGATTTATTTATTGACAATAATTGTAAACCAATATAGATTAGTTATAGCCCCAATATAAATTAGTTAAGGCCAGTTTTAAAACAGGAGAGTTAATTAGACGAGGGATTGCTGAATAAAGTTGATTCCGAAAGTCTACGAATATCCATAGGAGTCTAGAGATTCAAAACCCTGGTGTCAACAGGTAGAATCTTTGACTATATTTCTCGGTAGATCCCTATCTGTTTAGCCATTTATAGTGAACTATTCTAGAAATAAAAGGTATTATTATTAATAGTGTCTATTAGACTAAAATACCTATCTATGCTGTTGTATTTTCTATTAATAAAAACTGTTGTATCTACTTGTAGTATTTGCTGGTGTCCTGATTTTAGATGGACTTTCTGATTTTCTGAAGCTTGATGGACTTATAAGTCAGCAGACTCGCATTTCACGATTTGTAAGTGGACACTTGAAGTATTTCTCCTTTGTACAGGGGCAGAAACTTTTAGACTAAACACAAAGTGTAGGGCTGTTAAGGCATTGTCTGAGCATTTAATAAACTTTATTGACTTAAGTTGGGCGAGGTATTTTTGAATATCTCTTCTGTTTTTAGACTTTCTACATGTTTATGGACTTGTGAAATTGTTCTGTTGGGTTAGCCTACTTGGAGACTGAGCATTTATTAAACTGTATTGATTTAAGTTCAGTAAGGTATTTTCAAAATCTCTTCTGTTTTTAGACTTCCTACATGTTTATGTACTTATAAAATTGTTCTATTGTTTTAGACCACTTGGAGACTGAGCATTTATTAAACTGTATTGATTTAAAGTGGGTAAGGTATTTTCAAAAACTCTTCTGTTTTTAGACTTCCTACATGTTTATGTACTTATAGAATTGTTCTATTGGGTTAGGCCACTTAGAGATCAGAAACAACTACATTTTCATTATTGTATTTTTGATAATCTAGAGTGCATGCTATAATAAAATAGCATGTCTAAAGTGCATACTTCAGTGGTAATAAAATATTTAAGAGGACAGGTCAAAATTGAATTGTGGTCTAAATAAACCTAGATATGAATAAAATGTTAACTCGAAACTGTGATAAAATCAAAATCTCCTAGTTTTGTAAAAGAAATCTAATTTCTAGATTTAAGGTAAGGATAAATTACATGTAAATAACTACTAATTGTTGCTCAAAAAGGGATATTTTTTTAAATTGTTTCTTATTAATTATATTTGAGATCCTCAATCAATAAAATTATTATCTAACAGATAAATTTTACAGTACCAGCTACACAAAATACCGATTTTACGTATCGCTGGAGAAACAATTGTTTTTGTAGAGTCGTAAATTTGCTTCAAGATGATAATCCCTTTTTATTTCTGCAAATCATTCGAAAATATTCCAGACTTAGTATTTTTGCTGCTTTGCACGAGGTCAGGTATTTCTCGTACTCAGCCGTAGTCAAGTTACAAGAAGTAATTCATTTCTTTTAGCGCGAGCTACATTCATTGTTAATCGGGCATATCACTAATCCGACTTGTTTTAGGTGGTAATTTGAATGAGGGTGGCAACATGGGAGAACAAAAGCAAATATGGGAACCGGATAAAAAGATATCTTAAAGAACAGTTTTTATGTTAGTAAGCATGGCAATTAATCAGCTTATCAGATTTGGCATACATTTATATACTGAATTCTGGAGTTACTTTGGGAAAATTTCATAAACCTTTTTATAATAATATTTATATATATTTGAAAAGTTATTATATTAGTGTCTCATAATTATGTATAAATTACTCACATTTTAACTAATAATTATGTATAAATTATTCACATTTTAACTAATAATTATTATATAGTGTGACATTTTGAGAATTTAAACTATTTATAAGGTAAATTTAGAGCTCAAATAATTATTAATTACAATAAATATGATTATTCATTATTATTGATTATCTATAACCAATGACTATACCTATAACAGGGGTGGACAAGCTCCTTGATAGTCCTAGTCATTTTTCAAAATTTGATTTTTTTGTCATTAAATACGTATTTAAAAAGTATGTAAAAAAGATATTAAATTTTTTTTTACAGAAATTATATTGAATGCCATTTGGAAATTTTTCGTAATTTAATTTTTCAAGGAAATTTTTGAACTGTCGATGATTTTTTGCATTGGTGCGAATGTAATTTACAATGTGTTACACTGGTTTCATAACATCCGTATATTTTAAATGTTTTGTAACGAGATGTTCCCGGTGAATTATACAATGAATCAGTATGAATTGTGGAATTTAAGAACCATCTCTTGAAAGCCAAAAAAAGACCGATTTTTTTTTACCCATCATTGCTGGAGCTCCATCAGGCGTAATAATTTTTTAAATTATAATAACACAAAAATGAAAAGGGAACTAGGGAACATTTATCGAGAGCCACAAATATTCCTTGAAAGAGCCGCAAGTTGTACCCCCCCCCTGCCCTATAATGATACCACGCGTTGTTTTTTCGTTGTTAACTAATATTTAACTAAATGTAATTTCAAAATGTTAAACTGGATTCAACGTTCAGCTGTTCGAGAGAAGGTAGTTTGAAATACCTGCATAGACAGATACATCTTATTAACTCTAATTTTAATAATGTAACCAAATATAGGATACGCATAATACCAAACAACAGTCGGAATTATGATATAATCAGATTTAATACAATCTATCTGCGAATCTTCCCGCTGCTATCTCTAATAAGACATTATTATAAGGTGGAGAGAAATGAAGCTTGTTGATGCATGCCCAAAATTTTTATTCTAAGCGGAGAGGGTCATGGGACAGCCACGGAATGGATAGTAAATTCTTTGGGGAAGGTTAAAGTTTTAAAATTTTAAAATAAGAGCTCTCAAATTCCACACTCCAATAGCAAATTAATGTAACTTTTAACCAAAAGTTGAATTAATTTATTATATATTATATGATACGCATAATACCAAACAACAGTTGGAATTATGATATAATCAGATTTAATATAATCTAGCTGCGAATCTTCGAGTTGCTATCTCTAATAAGACATTATTATAAGGTGGAGAGAAGTGAAACTTGGTGATACATGTCCAAAATCTTTATTCTAAGCAGAGAGGCTCATGGGACAGGCATTGAATAGATAGTAAACTCTTTGCGGAAGGTTGAAGTTTTAAAATTTTAAAGGTGAAATTTTAAAGTAAGAGCTCCCAGATTCCATACGCCAATAACAAATTAATGCAACTTTTAACCAAAGAATGTAAGAAACAAATCGTATGCATCACAATTTAATAAAAATTACCAGACGAAAAACACAGAATACATTTTGCAGTACATTTCAGCACATTTCAATATATTCAGTACATTCAGAATACATAGTTCTGTAATTTCGAAGATTAATCTGAATTGTTTGAGCCAGGCCTTCTAATTCAGAGATCATATATCACGTGAAGTTATGATATATAGTAGATTGGGGACGAGCAATTGAAACTTAAAATTAGGAGTTTCAAAATTATGGTCCTAACAAACAGACAAAAAGAAAACAGATATATATTCGACCCTTGGTCGATTTGGTAAGTGTCGTATTGTAACTTTTCCCGTACTTTGAAATATCTGCCATAGTCTTGAGATCCCACACTGCAGAAACACTAGAATGAGATCACCATATATCAGTACTGTTCTGTCTTTTATACATGTGTTCTGTCGGCGTCTTTGTAATCTGATTCTCCCTTCGTTTAACAACACACCTTAATATAGCAATTGCATAAAATAATCCTGATAGCCCAGTGTTTTAATAATTAAAAAACTTATAAGCCCAATCCCAAGACTTTTGGACACCTGATATTTTGTACGGAGCAGGAAGTAAAAGTTCTGGGACTACTGCTTAGAATTGAACAATTGAAGAATCACAAAACAGAAGAAGCAAGGGTGTAAAATCAGTCTCTTAAACCTTTCACCTATCATTGATTTTGGTCTCCTATTTCGTTCAGCTGCAATGAATTATTTGTAGCGTAGTATTGAGGGTTCGACTACCGTGGACGATACTGCATAACTAAGAACTGAATGTTTCGATTACTTCTTTTTAGCGAATTCGCCACTTGCATGGCTGTTATGCTTCAACATCCACACTGTTACCCTGACATGGCCCCCTGTCACTCACACCTGTTTCCTGAATTTTTCTGAGTAATTCAAGATTGTTGTTTTCCCAATAGCAAAGTTCAAAATTCATTGATGCAGAACTTAGGACATACGCAAGGCTTTCAAAAGTGCCTCCAAGAATTTTGCAGTTGCTGTCAAAAGTATGCTGTTTCTAAAAACTCAAATTTTAAAGGAATATGGGCTGCAACTCTTGTTATTGTCATAATTTAAGAACTTATAATCCCAATCCTAAAATTTTTGGATTGTTGTTCAAATATGCACATTGTTTCACCTTTAAAGAACGAGAAGAATTCTCACGAGGGACAGTGCACAATTTTATTACTAACATACGAATTGTTTTGTGAACTTTTTTAATTAAATTTGAATTGTACACCAGTGTATATATGCATGTGTTGCGTATGCCTTTCGTGTGTAGTTTGCAGTGATTATGCATTATACATATTACAAATATTAATCTGCATACTTCAGATTTTATATATTTTTCTAGTTTTTTACCAATTACTTGTTGAATTGCTCTTCAATAATCTAGATTCAAATTATTCAAAACTCTCAAAAACATGTCAAAAAACTTGGAAATTAAAAATATTCTTTTAATCAATACCCTTCCTTGCTATTTTTGAGAAAATATATTCAAGCTTATCTAAGAATGTCAGAAATTATTCGGAGAGTTTCATGATACACCGTATTAAAATATACTCTTTTTATTTTTAAATTAGTTGCTGGTTTTAAATTACTTATCAAATTACTTAAAATTTAGCAGATTGTGCGAATTCAAACATATTTTTTTAAATTTAGAGTGTTCTAGAGCAATTCGAAAAGTATACCATCAGAAATTAAAAGTTGTTATTCGAAATCCAAAATGTCTGGATATATTTAATTAGAGGGTGATATACACGAATGTGTCAGCAGGTATGCTACACACATACACAAACAATCACGTATATATTTATATATATATTTATGTATATATATATATATATATATATATATATATATATATATATATATATATATATATATATATATATATATATATATATATATATATATATATATATATATATATATATATATATATATATATATATATATATATATATATATATATGTATATGTATATATATATATATATATATGTATATGTATATATATATATATATATATATATATATATATATATATATATATATGTGTATATATATATATATATATATATATATATATATATATATATATGTGTGTGTGTGTGTGTGTGTATATATGTATATATATATATATATGTGTGTATATATATGTATATATATATGTATATATATATATATATATATATATATATATATATATATATATATATATATATATATATATATATGTATATATATATATATATATATATATATATATATATATTATATATATATATATATATATATATATATATATATATACATATACATGTGTTCGTGTGAAAATATATATAATGGTTATATGCTTTTGTTTTTTCAGTTACGATCTACAGAATAAAAAAGGATAAGGTTGAACTAGTTTCAAAGAGTACTTCAGTACATTTTCTCCGATGTCATTACATTTCTTTCAATTAGTCCCAAGGGCTTTAAGTGTAATTTTCTCTAAAGACAATTCACAACTTCAGGGATCATTAACTCCATGATAAGGAAAACTTAAAAAAAAATGAAAAGAATCCAATGATAATCAGATAACGTTACTAACAATTTCTTAAAAGAAGAGTGTTTTTCCGTTTATAAGGTTGATACCGCTACCAATCATGGTAATCGAATGTTTGTATATTTAATAATAAATGCACATATTTTTATAGTGTATTTTTTATTAAAATATGATTACAATTCACAGCTAAAAAATGTTATCTTTATATTATTTAAAATTAAAACCATGTTAAAATAATTAGTAATAAACTTGAATCATTCTTAAAATTGAAAGTATATTTTCTTTCCAATGGAGCGGGTAATACAGACAGATAGCTTAAATGACGGCTGATAATCTGTCACTCGATTAGAACTCGTTCTGCATGTAGCTTCAGATTTGGTTTGGTTTGAAGAGCTACGGTCTACTGTTTTACTACAAGCAGGCTTATGAAAGTGACTCTTACTGCTTAAGTCTGAAACAATACCTGAAATACAGAGGAGAATTAATGCTGCCAGTAGATGTTTCTACAGATTAAAGAAGTATTTAAGATCCCATCTAATTAAAATGAAAACAAAATTGTTAATATATAAATATCTAATCAGTTTTATACTAGCATACACATCAGAAACTTGGACAATGATGCAAAAAAGGTGAAAATATTTTTCTTGTCTTTACGCAGCAAACACTAAAATCTATTATTTTAGGAATACGAGTTGAATACGTGTGGCACAGACGCAAAAATTTAGAACTTTGCTGTACCTACAAGGTTGTTTTTGATGTTGTTTCGGATGCTACTTAGTCAAACCAAGCGACATACGCTACTCGTATTAAGGCGTAGTATTAACTCGTATTAAGTACTCGTATTAATGCAAAGGGTACGCCTTTCGTTTTTTAATGAGCACCACGCTGGTGAATGTACAACTTATGCTCAAGTGGGTCCTCGTAATTTAGGAGCAGAGACCCAGCAGAAGAGCCACAAACTTGGGCTGCCAACCCCAGAGGTATTGATTGAGAACTTGGGGGACATTGTGACCAAGAACATATTTGAACATGTACCCCGTCATCTTTAACAAACACGACGGATTTTAGGCCAGCTGGGGCTTTGAACCTTAAGTGTAAAGGGGTGAGCCTTTCGTTTTAATAAGCACAGTTACAGTAAAAGAGCGACTTTGCTCAAGTGGGTCCTCCTGATTTTAAAGCAGAGACCAGGAAGAAGATCCATAGACTTGGCCTGGCACCCCAGAGGTAGTCTCACGAGGTACCGGATTTCGTTAAAGATATAAAAATCCAAATAATTAAGTGGGCTGACCACATTATTAGAATGAACAGAGAGCGTTCAACACAGAAGATATTCTTGGAAATACACACTAGAACGAAAATTAGGGTCCTACCCAACCTCAGATGGGTTGACAGCCTATAAAGGAATATCGCCACTGAGAGTGATTAACTGGATGACCATGTGCAAAAAATAGAGGAATAGAAGAAAATTGAAAAGACTACGGCCCACCGGGGCTATCGTGTCACTAAAGGAAGAAAGGAAAGAGATATAACTGAGGCATTTAGAGAAATAGAAATTAGTGATATCAGTAACTTACTTTTTTATTGTCTTAGACTAAAAGAGTGCTGTACAAACATAGCAATTTAAGTGAAAAAGAACTTCAGTGTTTACAACATGGGTAAATGAAATGTAGCATAAATACAAAATTAAATTATCTTATTAAATAATCTAAAAAGCATATTGTTGTGAGCTTACAGGTCACAGATTAGATATATTTTTGGAGATATAGTACTACAGAAATATATTGAAATTATTAAATATACAGTTATACACATTAATGTTAACTAATCAGAAAAATCTTCTCATTCACAACAGGAACATAATATACTATAATGCATGCAACAGGTGTGACGTCTTTTCATATCTCTATACATATACATCTATACATACATATGTGTGTGTGTGTCCGTGTGTGTACATATGTATATATGCTTGTAAGAAAATATTTTGCATGCAGTATTAAATATTAACCTTTTCAGAGGGGCTGAGACAGCATGTGTTTCGCAGATGAATTAGTTCTTCAGAGAGCCCCTTTCAAAATGTTAATACAAAATTTATAAAACTCCTGTTTTTAATTCTGGAATGATACCCATGTATCTCTTGGACTAAGCCCTTAATAAATAACTCTGATCTACGTTCCCCAGAATAGGAAATGAGACGTATCCTTCTGTGTCTTAAGATGACCTTGGTTGCTACATATAACATTTTTTTCTGAAATAATTCCGTAAGTGAAGTGTTTAAAACAATATCCATCTCACAATCAAATGGTTAGCTATTATGTTAGCATTGCAGACCCTTACTTGAGTAAGGTGTCTTGTTTTGATGTACATGCCTAAAAAGCGGTATCAAATTAATGAGAAAGTGTAATGTAGGAACGAATTATATTATCAATTAAATACTTTATTTTCGTTCTAATGCTCTTACTAAACTTATTTCTCAAGCCTCTTTTTCATCGAAAAATTAAGATAAATTATTCAGTTTATAAACACAAGTATTGCTACAGATAATTATAACAACTTGATACCTTTATGTAAAAAATTTCTGAAGAGTTAACTTTAACAATTGATGTAACTACTGAAAAGACAAAACATAAATTCATTTCGAAGTAAAATTAAGTAAATTTATTCTTGCTTCATGGATACAGGTACGCAAAATTATTTTACTTCATGAGAAACGTCCCCTGTATTACTTTCCCTTACGATACACAAGGAAAATATATAAGTGAGATTTTAAAGTCAGTTACTAGCATCCAGCTGTGTGAATAATCGGATTGTAAAAAATACAAAACGTTGACTATTTTACTCACATAATTTGAAAATAAGGACCTATAAATTTGTTTAACATGTCCAAAGAATATCTCAGAGAACGCCACGCTTATGTTTAAAGATTGCTATGAAAATAAATATTAAGGTAAACTATTAAAGGGATACACAGAAGTGTTGCTACAGATAATTATAACACTTAATACCTTTACATAAAAACACTCTGAAGAGTTAACTTTAACAATAGATGGAACTACCAGCAAAGGTAAAACGTAAATTCCTTCGCAGTATAGCTACGTAAATTTATTCTAGCTTCTTGGATACAGAAACGTTCTCCTGTATTACTTTCCTCCCAATAAACAAGGAAAATTATAAGTGAGTTTTAAAATCAGATATGATCATCTAGCTATATGAATAATCGTAATAAATATAAAACGTTGACTATTTTACTCACATAATTTGAAAATAATGACCTATAAATTTTATTTAACATGTCCAAAGAATAGCTGAGAGATTGCCATACTTATGTTTAAGTATTGCCATGAAAATAAATAAACTACAATTTCTTGCTTAAAGATAGAGAATCAGAAAATTATCTACAGGTGATACACTCCTGTTCTAATTAGTTTCTAAAATAGGCTTTAAGCCTACCTATGTACAATTTGTCTTGAATTCAAACGGTTATCATTCATGTAAGTATCCCCTATATAATAACAACCTAAGTTATCTGTCCGTCTGTCATCGAATTTATGAAGTGGTTAGACCTGGAATGGATAGATGAATCCATATTGGATTCTTGATGAGTTAAGGTTAGTAAAATTCAAAGAAAGTTCAAAAATGTTCGAAACCCACCTTTCCCCTTTTCGATAGTTCAATGTCATTATTTCAAGCCCTATTTTATTCGGTTAAAAACAGTATAAGTAGTTATAAGTAGATGAAAATTAAATTTTTTGTTACATTATGATGTCATTCTTTTAACCATCTCATTTAATCATTTATTATTTTAAATTATTTAAATATCATCTGCATTACCTTCATGCATTTTATCACTGAACTTATTATACTGAAATTATGCAAATAGTTTTATTTTACATTTGGCTTAAATAATAGATTAGGTACGTATGTGATAATTTTAAATTTAATCAACGATTATTTTTTGTTGCAATGAAAATTTTATTAGTGGTATTAATAACAAATTCTTTTCATAAAAGTCTAGGAGTGTGTTCCACGAACTAATAAGTATCTAGCGTTTAAGTTATATATCTTTGAAATTTAAGAAGTTTGTTCGTTTGTGTGTTTGTTTTTTATACATAACCATATGGTGTAACTAAGTTAATTCAATGTGATTGTAAACTGTATTCACATTATCGGGAGACTTTAGAGCAGTATGAAGATAAATTAATGAGGGTGTACCAGATATTTCTCCACCAAAACACAAACCATTTTTTCACCTGCTTCATAGGGCATTTTACAATTCTGGAAAATTAAAAACTTTACTAATCCGGTCATATGACTGGCTATTGCTAATTTCAATGAGTAGCATTCTAGGGTTAAGCTTGATTACAAGTGTACTTTCCCACGAGGTCTGCACTTGAACAGACACGCCTGCGGTCTGCACGCAAAAGGTGTAAATATGAATATAAAACATAAATAATTGATGGTTATGCTATATGGTAATCAAGGAGAAAAATTTGTAAATAGTGTACAGAATAAATGTGTTAATCTAAATATAAGGTATCATATTTTTACTGTGTTTCCCCTTTGTAAAAGGTGTTCATGTTGTACGTACATTACAACAAGAAGTTTTAAAAAATACCTTTAAAAAAGTAAATAGCTTTCAGAGATTCCAACGATTCACTTTTGACTTATGAAGCTCATTTTACGTTATCTGTAACAAAAAAAATATATACATCCTATAGTGATAGAAAAACTTGACATTTATTTCAATGTATATCATCGTCTATATTCCTCAGTTCCAGAAAAACAAATATTTCGTCTGAAAAATAAACTTCTTATCCAAATAATAAGAAAAAAGCGAAATATGTCTTTTACCACCCCTAGTTGAATTGCAAAAATAGATATTCAATCTTGTACCCAGCAAAAGTGTAATACGCTAAAATTAAACTTTCGGCGATGTCTTCAAAGACTTTTGGCAAGATGTAGGTTAAAAGAGGTTGTTTTATCGGAAAAAATCAACAAATAAAAATAAACATTTCTAAGGGCATTATGACTCACTGCAAAAGAAACACCATTCTTATTCCTGACAGAAACTTATACGTATTTTTCTAAGCCTCTAAACAGGAGAGGCCCATTTTTCCGATAACTATACTTTCTATTCTATGTGATAAATATACGGGCATAGAACGATTTATTGCGTTATATATTGTTTATATTTTGGATACCGTCTTGACAAATTTTACTTCTGAAGAATACAACTGTTTTTATAAACTGCTATAAAAACTGATATTGATTTTAACACATAATAAAGTTCTAATTTTCAAGAGTTTTTGCTAAAATCTTTAAAAAAATTTAATCCTTAACTGAGCCTCATATAAAGTTCCTAATCAATTGTATAATAATACCTTAATTATCTGTCGGCTCGATTTTATGAAGCGGTTAGACCTGGAATGGATAGAGGCATTGGTTTAGTTTGGAGTGCTACGGTTTACATTTTTGCAACACGAGGGCTAATGAGACCGGGACCTACACCTTAAGGCCCATTCTGAATGGCTACGAACATCCATGCCTGTGTGGGATTCGAACCCACGAACTGCAGTACCGAGGGTCACCACCCTAACCAATCGGCCATTGTTCGGCCCGGAATAGATAGAGACATCCATATTGGATTCTTAAGGTGTTAGGGTTATGAAAATTCAAAGCGAGTAAAGTTTATCTTGTTCTAAACTATCGATCCGGTTCTGAAATAAATTGTTATAAATATGCTTCATATCACAGTGAAAAATACTGTCTTCTTTAAAACGTTCGAAATCCACCTCTTTCCCCCATTTCGAACGTTTAATGTCATTATTCCAAGCCCTATTTTCCCCGGTTAAGAGCAGGCGATTAAATTTATCAATATCACATTAGGAACAGGTCTCACCAAAGTCGTTTAACAGCTAACCGTGATTAATCTCTGTTTAAACGAAGAACTGCGTCCCACCACTGGCTGGCGCTGTGGGTAAATCGCGGTGAGCTATTAAAAGACTTTGGTGAGACCGGCCCTATAAGTAGATGAAAACAACATATTTTCTAGCCGAACGCTGGCCGATTGGTTAGGGCACTGATCGTCGGTACCGGAGTTCGTGGGTTCGAATCCCACTATGGCATGGATGTTCGTAGCCGTTCGGAATCGGCTTTAAGCAGTAGGTCCCGGTCTCATTAGCCCTCGTGTGCAAAACAGTAGACCGTAGCGCTCCGAACCAAACCAAACTTATTTTCTAGTATTATGACGTCATTCTTTTATCTCATTTAATCATTTCTTATTTTATATTACTTAAATATCCTATGGATTATTTTCATACATTTTATCATTGAACTTAGATATTACGTAAATAATTTTCTTTTACATTTGGCTTAAATAATAGATTAGGTACATATGGGATAGTTTTAAATTTAATCATCGATTATTTTTTGTTGCAATGAAAATTTTTTCACAGGTATTAACAACAAATTCGCTTCATAAAAGTCTAGGAGTCTATTTCACGAACTAATAAATATGTAACGTTTAAGTTACATATCTTCAAAAATTAAGAGGTCAGTTTGCATGTTTGTTTTTTATATATATCCACACGGTTTGCAATCGATTCACTAAATTTTGGACAAAAATAGGATTTTAAATTTAATCATCGATCATTTTGTGTTACAATGAAAATTTTATCACCGGTATTAACAACAAATTCTTTTCTTAAAAGAGTTCTATTTCACTACTAATAAATATCTAGCGTTTAAGTTATATATCTTTGAAAATAAAGAAGTTTGTTTTTTATACATAACCATACGGTTCGCAATCTTTTCGCTAAATTTTGGACATCATTCATATATATCGCAAAATAATCACTCTCAATATTAAAACCTCTGTTGTCCATCCTATCATGTAATATGACAAGATTAATTCAATCCCTTTATTCACATCTATTAGCTTTTCTAAAAACAGAATATTGTGTTAACTTATGTAAATATTAGTACTGTTTAACATTTATTTGTGTATAATTTTGCTTCATTAGAGCAAGCCAGATTGCTAGACTGACGGATCTCTTACGTTATAAAACCTTTTGATTCATTAATTGTGAAGTTTCATACAGTGAACAATACATTTTGAGGTTCTGTAGATGTTTTTTGTTAATACATTACTAAACTTCAGGAATATGCCATTTAATAACTCAAGGTTCAAAATGGCCGTTGGTCATAATTCTAGTTCTAGTTATACTAGAAAATCCATAATTCTAGTGGCAAGAGATATGCTTTGTAGAACATCAAACAATGTAACTCTGTAATTACTTCAATATGGGTCTAAGGGATATTAAAAAAAGAGACATTGATCCATCTGTCTTTGAGAGTTAAAAGAACTTTTTGTGCTGTGTATTTATTTACTTTATTGCCCGTTTTGCCAATATTGCTTAACTTAGCAAATATTTATATATAAGCATACTTTTATGGTTCAGAATTTTATTTCTAGACAGATAAAGACAAGACAGGTCTATCAAAGACAGATTTATAAAAAAACATATTGCAAAACTGAATGCTGAAAACTTTTATATTTTTCAATGCAATCATGTTATTTGTATCCATTAACTTCTCTAAAATAACAAAATTGTGAAAATTTATGTAAATATTCGTACTTTTTAATGTTTATTTGTAAATAACTTTGCTATATTGAAGTAATTCAGTGTCCTTGTTTTAAGTCTTTTGTTTTGTAAAACCTTTCGATTTAGTAATTCTGACGTTTTACCCAGTGAAAAATACATTCTGAGGTTTAAATTATGCAGATTTTATTTTTGTTGGTAAACATTGCCAAAATTCAGAATATGCCATTTTGAAACTCCGAGTTTTATTCTAATAGAGACAGGTTTCAAAAAATATATTGCAAGACTAAGTCTGAAAATTTTATATTTTTCAACGCAATGAATTTTTTTGCATCCAATAGCTTTACTAAAATAACTCATTGTGTAAATTTATGTCAATATTCAGACTTTTTAATGTTTATTTGTATATAATTTTGCTACATTAGAGTAACCCAGAGTGCTTGACCTACGGATCTTTTACGTTATAAAACCTTTTGATTCAGCAATTGTGACGTTTCATTCAGTGAATAATACATTCTGAGGTTCTTTAGATATTTTATGTTAATACATTACTAAACTTTAGGCATATGCCATTTGATAACTGCCATTTGACAAGACTGAATGCTGAAAAGTTTTAAATTTTTCAATTCAACCACTTTATTTGTATCCATT
>CM063511.1:81636288-81643788 GCA_032207245.1 Pardosa pseudoannulata
TTTAAAGTAAAAAGCTTTTTAGAGTTTAGACATTCAACCGGGTATTACGTATTGTTTTGTGATACGAGTTCTAATTTGGAATTATTTTATCACATTAGCAAAAAAAAAAAAAAATGCTTTATTTTAAAAGCTATTCTTTCAGAATTATTATACTCTCATTTTAATAAATTAGTATACTCTCGTTCTAATAAATTACTATACTCTCATTTTAATAAATTATTACAATCTCATTTTATCATTATTAAAAAGTGTAATACGGGCACCACATGACTTCCTTGTACACCTATTAAATTAAACATTTTTTTTTTAAATTTTAATTCAGAATTTTTATTTCTTTTAAAGTAAAAAGCTTTTTAGAGTTTAGACATTCAACCGGGTATTACGTATTGTTTTGTGATACGAGTTCTAATTTGGAATTATTTTATCACATTAGCAACAAACTAGCTTAATTTTAAAAGCTATTCTTTCAGAATTATTATACTATAATTTTAATAAATTATTATACCCTCGTTTTAATAAATTACTATACTCTCATTTTAATAAATTATTAGACTCTCGTTTTAATAAATTACTATACTCTCATTTTAATAAATTATTATACTCTCGTTTTAATAAATTACTATACTCTCATTTTAATAAATTATTATACTCTCATTTTATCATTATTAAAATGTGTACTACGGACACCACATGACTTCCTTGTACACCTATTAAATTAAACATTTTTTTTTTTAAATTTTAATTCAGAATTTTTATTTCTTTTAAAGTAAAAAGCTTTTTAGAGTTTAGACATTCAACCGGGTATTACGTATTGTTTTGTGATACGAGTTCTAATTTGGAATTATTTTATCACATTAGCAAAAAAAAAAAATGCTTTATTTTAAAAGCTATTCTTTCAGAATTATTATACTCTCATTTTAATAAATTAGTATACTCTCGTTCTAATAAATTACTATACTCTCATTTTAATAAATTATTACAATCTCATTTTATCATTATTAAAAAGTGTAATACGGGCACCACATGACTTCCTTGTACACCTATTAAATTAAACATTTTTTTTTAAATTTTAATTCAGAACTTTTATTTCTTTTAAAGTAAACAGCTTTTTAGAGTTTAGACATTCAACCGGGTATTACGTATTGTTTTGTGATACGAGTTCTAATTTGGAATTATTTTATCACATTAGCAACAAACTAGCTTAATTTTAAAAGCTATTCTTTCAGAATTATTATACTATAATTTTAATAAATTATTATACTCTCGTTTTAATAAATTACTATACTCTCATTTTAATAAATTATTAGACTCTCGTTTTAATAAATTACTATACTCTCATTTTAATAAATTATTATACTCTCGTTTTAATAAATTACTATACTCTCATTTTAATAAATTATTATACTCTCATTTTATCATTATTAAAATGTGTACTACGGACACCACATGATTTCCTTGTACACCTATTAAAATAAACATTTTTTAAAAATTTTAATTGAGAATTTTTATTTCTTTTAAAGTAAAAAGCTTTTTGGTGTTTAGACATTCAATCGGGTATTACGTATTGTTTTGTGATACGAGGTCTAATTTGGAATTATTTTACCACATTAGCAAAAAAAAAAAATGCTTAATTTTAAAAGCTATTCTTTCAGAATTATTATACTCTCATTTTAATAAATTAGTATACTCTCGTTCTAATAAATTACTATACTCTCATTTTAATAAATTATTACAATCTCATTTTATCATTATTAAAAAGTGTAATACGGGCACCACATGACTTCCTTGTACACCTATTAAATTAAACATTTTTTTTTTTAAATTTTAATTCAGAAAGTTTTATTTCTTTTAAAGTAAAAAGCTTTTTAGAGTTTAGACATTCAACGGGTATTACATATTGTTTTGTGATTCGAGTTCTAATCTGGAATTATTTTATCACATTAGCAACAAACTAGCTTAATTTTAAAAGCTATTCTTTCAGAATTATTATACTATAATTTTAATAAATTATTATACTCTCGTTTTAATAAATTACTATACTCTCATTTTAATAAATTATTATACTCTCGTTTTAATAAATTACTATACTCTCATTTTAATAAATTATTATACTCTCGTTTTAATAAATTACTATACTCTCATTTTAATAAATTATTATACTTTCGTTTTAAGAAATTACTATACTCTCATTTTAATAAATTATTATACTCTCGTTTTAATAAATTACTATACTCTCATTTTAATAAATTATTATACTCTCATTTTATCATTATTAAAATGTGTACTACGGACACCACATGATTTCCTTGTACACCTATTAAAATAAACATTTTTTAAAAATTTTAATTGAGAATTTTTATTTCTTTTAAAGTAAAAAGCTTTTTGGTGTTTAGACATTCAACCGGTATTACGTATTGTTTTGTGATACGAGTTCTAATTTGGAATTTATTTTACCACATTAGCAAAAAAAAAAAATGCTTTATTTTAAAAGCTATTCTTTCAGAATTATTATACTCTCATTTTAATAAATTAGTATACTCTCGTTCTAATAAATTACTATACTCTCATTTTAATAAATTATTACAATCTCATTTTATCATTATTAAAAAGTGTAATACGGGCACCACATGACTTCCTTGTACACCTATTAAATTAAACATTTTTTTTTTAAATTTTAATTCAGAATTTTTATTTCTTTTAAAGTAAAAAGCTTTTTAGAGTTTAGACATTCAACCGGGTATTACGTATTGTTTTGTGATACGAGTTCTAATTTGGAATTATTTTATCACATTAGCAACAAACTAGCTTAATTTTAAAAGCTATTCTTTCAGAATTATTATACTATAATTTTAATAAATTATTATACTCTCGTTTTAATAAATTACTATACTCTCATTTTAATAAATTATTAGACTCTCGTTTTAATAAATTACTATACTCTCATTTTAATAAATTATTATACTCTCGTTTTAATAAATTACTATACTCTCATTTTAATAAATTATTATACTTTCGTTTTAAGAAATTACTATACTCTCATTTTAATAAATTATTATACTCTCGTTTTAATAAATTACTATACTCTCATTTTAATAAATTATTATACTCTCATTTTATCATTATTAAAATGTGTACTACGGACACCACATGATTTCCTTGTACACCTATTAAAATAAACATTTTTTAAAAATTTTAATTGAGAATTTTTATTTCTTTTAAAGTAAAAAGCTTTTTGGTGTTTAGACATTCAATCGGGTATTACGTATTGTTTTGTGATACGAGGTCTAATTTGGAATTATTTTATGTCGTAACAAAGTTTTCCAAGAAAAGAATAAAAAAAGAACCCGCAGAAAATAAATCAAGATTAAAATGAAATTAAGAGTTAAATTGGAGAAAGTAAATATATTATCGTGATATTTATTTGGAATTCTGCGATTACTGTAGTTAGAAAACAAATAAACCATATTCTTGAAAGAACGCATGAAATGGTTCTCAAAATAAACAAGGGAATTAAAAGGATCTTTTCATTTTTTTAATCCTGAAATCCTCTTCTTTATTTAATTAAGATTAAGTGAGAATTTTTATTTCTTTTAAAGTAAAAAGCTTTTTGGAGTTTAGACATTCAACTGAACATTACGCATTATTTTGTGATACCAGTTCTAATTTGGAATTATTTTACGTAGTTAGCAACAAACTGGCACTATTTTAAAACCTATTTTTTAAGAATTATTATACTATGTACAGCAGATAAAATGATCTGGAATACTAAGCTCAAAACAACAAAGAACTAAAACAGTGCTTTCCTAATAGCCGAATGATGGACGAATGGTAAAGCGCTTCTCTTCTGTACCACATTTCCCGGTTTCGAATCCTACTGCTGGCATGGATGTTCGTAGCCGTTCGGAAGCGGCTCTAAGTAGTAAGAGGTTTGATCATCCCTCGTGAGCAAAACAGTAGACTGTATTATTCCAAACCAAACATATGTTGAAATTGCAGCAAAATTTTACGTCATTCATAATATTTCGCTATGGAGACTGAGCTGTACCCCATTTTGAAATTATAAAAGAGTGTAATACGAACACCACACATGACTTTCTTGTTCATCTATTAAATTAAACAGTTTTTTAATTTTAATTTAAGGTTATTGGGGTGTGTAAATAAAAGTAAAGAATTTCCATTTAGCAGCGATTGGCAGCGTTTATATCCGTTACACTGTTATTCTTTAAGTACATGCCTACTTTGTTATGAACCCAAATTTTTCGTGCTTACAATGTTTTCTTTACCAGGAATTAACGGTAGCAACAGAAATTCAAAGGAATTCCGTAGTGGTAGAAACCAAATTAAATTAAATGTAATAGCCTATGCATATTAGCCATTAGGCTACGGTAAATAAGGAATAACTTCCACGTTATCAATTGCAGCTAAAAAAAAACACTGACTCCGACTTAAAGGCGACCTTTTCTTACACTTAGTATATTAGAAAAAAATACTTGTTCCACGAACTTCTCTATGCTACTTTGTGCCAAACGATAGCTGATTGGGTAGAACACTGCTCTTCCTTACCTTTTTTCTGGACTCGAATTCCACTTCCTGCATAGATGTCCGCAGTCGTTCGGAATCGACATTAAACAATAGAACACGGTCTCGTTAGTACTCGTGTACAAAATAGTAGACCGTACATCTCCCAAACCAAACTAAGTTTCTAGGAAAGATTTTACCGCATAATGTTTTTCCATATGGAAGGATAATTTGCCAAGAAGGTTAGCATTACATAAGCCATCCGTTAGGTTTACCAGAAAAAAATGTCATTTAACCAGTGAATTTGACCGCTAGAAGCGAATTATTTAAAATCTATTATTAAAACTTTACTCGGAAAGCTTCATCTTTAGAAATACATATTTAGCAACGATATGTTCAGCCTGTTGCCATTGTTATTACGAGTGCACCATATGATATTTCTTATCGTGTATTTCTAGAGTGTTATATCGGGTATGTATAAAATTCACTCGAAAAGTTTCATCCTTAGAAATGTATATTTAGTAATAATATGTTCAACTTGTTGCCATTATTACAAGTGCACCATATAATTTTTCTTATCGTGTAGTTCTACAATGTTATATCGGGTATATATAAAATTCATTCGAAAAGTTTCAATTTTAGAAATGTATATTTAGCAACAATATATTCAGCCTGTTGTCATTATTATGAGTGCACCATATAATTTTTCTTATCGTGTATTTCTAGAGTGTTATATCAGATAGGCATAAAATTCACTCGAAAAGTTTCATCTTTAGAAATGTATATTTAGCAACAATATGTTCATCCTGTTGCCATTATTATTATGAGTGCACCATATAGTTTTTCTTATCGTGTATTTCTAAGTTGTTATATCGGATATGCATAAAATTCCCTCGAAAAGTTTCATCTTTAGAAATGTGTATTTAGCAACAATATGTTCAATCAGTTGCCATTATTATTATGAGTGCACCATATAATTTTTCTTATCGTGTATTTCTAGAGTGTTATATCAGATAGGCATAAAATTCACTCGAAAAGTTTCATCTTTAGAAATGTATATTTAGCAACAATATGTTCAGCCTATTGTCATTATTATGAGTGAACAATATAATTTTTCTTATCGTGTATTTCTAGAGTGTTATATCAGATAGGCATAAAATTCACTCGAAAAGTTTCATCCTTAGAAATGTATATTTAGTAATAATATGTTCAACTTGTTGCCATTATTACAAGTGCACCATATAATTTTTCTTATCGTGTAGTTCTACAATGTTATATCGGGTATGCATAAAATTCACTCGAAAAGTTTCATCTTTAGAAATGTATATTTAGCAACAATATGTTCAGCCTATTGTCATTATTATGAGTGAACAATATAATTTTTCTTATCGTGTATTTCTAGAGTGTTATATCGGGTATGCATAAAATTCACTCAACTTTTCATCTTTAGAAATGTATATTTAGCAACAATATGTTCATCCTGTTGCCATTATTATTATGAGTGCACCATATAGTTTTTCTTATCGTGTATTTCTAAGTTGTTATATCGGATATGCATAAAATTCCCTCGAAAAGTTTCATCTTTAGAAATGTGTATTTAGCAACAATATGTTCAATCAGTTGCCATTATTATTACGATTGCACCATATAATTTTTCTTATCGTGTATTTCTAGAGTGTTATATCAGATAGGCATAAAATTCCCTCGAAAAGTTTCATCTTTAGAAATGTGTATTTAGCAACAATATGTTCAATCAGTTGCCATTATTATTACGATTGCACCATATAATTTTTCTCATCGTGTATTTCTAAATTGTTATATCGGATATGCATAAAATTCCCTCGAAAAGTTACAGTTTTAAAAATGTATACTTTGAAACAGTGTGTTCAGCCTCGCCTCGCAT
This sequence comes from Pardosa pseudoannulata, assembly GCA_032207245.1. Classification (NCBI taxonomy): domain Eukaryota; kingdom Metazoa; phylum Arthropoda; class Arachnida; order Araneae; family Lycosidae; genus Pardosa; species Pardosa pseudoannulata. The sequence goes on from CM063511.1 coordinate 81,642,710, forward strand.
TTAGGACTGACTGACTGATCACTAGTACCATATCCAACCCCCAAATGAAGGTTTATGGTTGCAACTTCCATGAGGGCCTGGTATATCTACATCCACCACCGAACTTTATTTAGAACATTATATCTGCAGTCTCTTCATACTATTGCAATATTGCAGGATTTTAAAGACTTTTTACAACAATGGATTCGATTCCAAATTAACTTAAATGAGTTTAGTGTTGTTACATTTTTCAATTTTAGAATTTTGTTCTCGCATTTAGAACTGCTATGGTATTTGTTTAAACACCTCCAATTTTGTTTACAACCCACAATCTAACAAAAAATCTCAATATATAACGTACTTTAAAGACACTTAAGTCCACTTTTTAACAAAAAAATAAAATTGGAATTAGATTATTTGCAATATATTAATTGAAGAGAATTGCTAGTTTTTTTTTTACTTCTTGGCAGTATAAAGGAAGTACTGGGAGAGTGAAAAATTTCAATTTGTAACGAAATTTGTACATAATGAAAAAAATCTCAATATAACAGTTTTCAGAGTTCCTGGTTGCTACCAGGTGGCAGCACTTGATTTCTACTCTGAACTCCATTACTTTGAGAAACGATATAGTTATTTTAGCCTTTGAAGGAAAGTGTAGGTGTTATTTCTGGAGACGTATGATACATTAAAAATAAAAATGTATATAATTTAATAGATCTACAAGGAAGTTATGTGATGTTCACATCAATGTTTTTAATTGATTAACTGATAACTAACGTAACATTGGATTTTTTATAAATTGCATCCTGTGATGTATAAAATATAAGCTGATAATTAACCAGACTTCATCTTCACATCGGAATTTTTATAAATAGCATATTGTGATGTTAAAATATAAGCTGATCAATAGCGAGAACTGATCAATAGCGAGAATTCATCTCCACATCGGGTTTTTTATAAATGGCGTCCTGTTATGTTTGAAATATAAGCTGATCGTTAACGAGAATTTGTCTTCACATCGGATATTTTATGGATATCGTCCCGTGATGTTTAAAATATAAGCTGATCACTAGCGACAACTCATCTAAGTATAGGATATT
>CM063511.1:81648788-81683788 GCA_032207245.1 Pardosa pseudoannulata
TATAACTGCATTGTATAAAACAAGCTATTTCTTTTAAATTGTATTTATTTTTATCTGAAAGGGAATTTAAGGAAAGAATGATATCATATAGAAACACAATTTCTTGTTCCGTAAAAATTTTTTCTTCCATATCCTGTTTGCATCCGGGTTAGTCTTCCTTTTAAAGTGAAACTGCTGATAAAGGATCTTAAGGAATTTCTACATACAGGATTTATGTAATTATGTTTCAATCAACTAAAAATCTGTTTAAAATAACTCGTTTAAAACAACGAGTTTTCAAACATCACATTATCAGAGGACTTAAGAAGGGACATTAAATGATATGTGATAAGAATTTTCCTAAATGTTAAGCCCATTTAAAGTTTTTCTTTCTCATGTTAAAGTTCTTTTTCATAAAAAATTATCTTTTATCTTTCAAGTTTCTTACCGAACTATTCACAGGGTTAGAACTGCATGTATCTTTAATTTCCTGAAATTGTTACCAATCTCTAAAGAATTCTTTAATGTGATTCATTTCTGAATATTGTAAAAAACTACAACTTTTTCTTTTCTCGTAGGATGTCTAAAGAACTACAACTTTTACTTCATACGAAAATGGTTTTCTGGTTCTGATTGGTGTTCTGGAAAGAATGTATATGCTCCTCTATATGATGATCCAGTGTGAAGTTATAAATTTGGGATTACTTAAAGTGTTTTAAAATTAAATAGTGGAGTGATACATTCAAGTTACGTGTGTTTTGCTCGTCATCAAATAAATAAGAATTGTCAATTCCTGACAATATTCTCAGCAACTGTAGCATGGGTGCCGTTAAAAAAGACCGTTAAACTGTGACCGTTTGAGGGCCACATCGCAAAAAAAAAATTGCTGGGCCACACATACAATATTTTTTCAACAAACTGAATTAAAAATAAACTCTATGTAGTTTTATTAAAATAAATAACCTTCTGTCTATTATAATTTTTAATTTGAATCAGATATGTAAAAGTACATACTTATTTTAAATTTGTAAAAGTTTCATATCATTAATTTTGGATTTCATAAAGCTGGAAAAAATTCAAACTAATGAGATGGATGAATTTGTTTTTGTTGAACAAGCTAATGGATATCGGGTTCAATAGACGAGGTTGCAATTCTTAATGCATTTTCAAGATGTTTGTCAGCGATCTTTGTCTTATATTTCTTTTTTGTATGCTTCATTCTTGAAAACTAGCATATAGCCCTCATATGACGGGATTAATACAATTTTTAACTTTCCAGAATTGTAAAGTACCCAATGAGGCAAGTAAAAAATGGTTTGAGTTTTGGCTGATAATTATCTGGTTTACGCTCAATAATTTGTTTATCTACATACTCCTCTAAAGTCTCCCGACCCTGTGAATGCAGTTAGAATGACATTGAATATTGTATAAAAAACAAACACACAACGAACGAACTTCTTAATTTTCAAAGATATATAACTTTAACGCTAGATATTTATTAGTACATGAATTAGACTCTTAGACTTTTACGAAAAGAATTTGTTGTTAATACCGGTGATAAAATTTTCATTGCAACAAAAAATAATCGATGATTAAATTTAAAATTATCCCATATGTACCTATTTATTATTTAATCCAAATTTAAAAGAAAACTATTTACGTAATATCTAAGTTCAGTGATAAAACGTATGAAAATAATGCAGACGATATTTAAATAATTTAAAATAAGAAGTGATTAAATGAGATGGTTAAAAGAATGACGCCATAATGCTAGAAAAAATGTTATTTTTACCTATTTATTATGCGATAAATTGGTTAAATGCTCTTAACTCTGGGGAAAAAAGGGCTGAAAATAATCGCATTAAATGCCCAAAAAGGGGTGGATTTTGAACGTTTTGTAGATTTGCTTTGAATTTTGCTAACTCTAACTCATCAAGAATCCAATATGGATTCTCCTATCTATTCCAGGTCCAACCGTTTCATAAATGCGAGGACAGACGAACAGATAACTCAGGTTACTATTATATAGGGGATAATTGTTCACAAATATAGGTATGGTCAAAAGCTGAAGCATGGATAAATCATGATTGTGAAAATTACGATATTTATCGTGGGGTAGATAATCTTTATAAAACTCCAGTAAAGAAACATTCCCAAATTTTTCTTTCAATTGAATGTCACTTTTCAATTCAGCTTATTTCATTTGAAGATTTGAAGGAAATTTATTTATTTATAGAGAAAATTGGGAAGGAAATATGTTGAAATACTCTTCATTTTTCAAAAATCTCGAAATCTACTTTCAAACACTTGAATTAAATCAAAAACTAATGCAGCATATTTTGCATATTTTGTGTAACTCACAGCTTTATGTGCAGCCAAAGTACTGAAATGTGTCAGATCTTTGACTTTATCTCAATTTGACAAAAGAATTAGGAAATCAAAAACAATCCAACATAAACTAAACTCCTCGGCGCAACAGCTCCTAGGGGCCCAAGGCCTTCGGTGCCAATCTCCGTTTACGTGACCAATGGCCCTGCGGTACGAAGTATTTTTCTGGTTAGGTGGTCAATCTTACGCGGAACCCCCCGTGTTTAGTTCCCAAGCACGCTTGGTCCTCAGTTGATCTACCCACTGAAGGGATGAAAGGCTGAGCCAACCTTGCCCGGCCCGGGGATCGAACCTCGGGCCGTGTCGTTGGAACGCGAAGCTCTACCTTAACGCCACTGGGCTTTTCAATGCAATATACTGCATACATGTATTTTTATTCAAAACATTCGCCGTCTAGTGGATACACACATAATTCGAAACGTAAATTTGTAGGGAATACTAGAGATGCTTTTATTTAAATTTTTATTTCAATATAAGTGTCAACGAATCGATTGTGTATGAAAAATATTGCAAGCATTTGTTCATTTTTTTTAAAAAGTGTAAATTGAAATAATTTCATAATTTTGCATTTTAAAGGCTTTTGGGACTCCCTCACTTTAGACAAGCCTTTAATCAAGACAGAAATTTAAATGAAGTATTTAAAATTAAATACGATACAACCTTTTAAACAGAAAATATATTTTTATTTATTTTTGCTCAAGCTTGATATTGGAAATAAAAAAACAATAAGAAAAACTATGTCTTAATAAGAAAAGTTAAATAAATTTGTAAAACTTCTTTTTCAAGCTCTAACGTCTCCCTTTAAAGAGAAATAATTCTTCTTCAGGTTGTAAGAAAATCCTTTTTTTACCTTCTCCATTATTCAGTAAATTGATAACTGTAGGTATAGTCCGGAAACATTGTATTAACTTACCTGAATGATCTGACTTATGAAGTTACTTTAAAACGGATCTTCAGACTTATAAGCATTGAGTCTGAGTATCGAATTTCTTGCGGAACCAGCTTTTTCCTGAGAAAGTGTTTTCTATCCGAACTTATAGATTTATCTGGAAAGATGAGGCACAGTTTTACGCCTCATGTACTTTTATGCACGTGCTTAACAATAACGTAAAAGAACCTGTTGTGCCTCAACCTATTTTGGGCTTTTATTACATTTTCTTCCGTTTGAGACAAGAAAGAAAAAATTACCTGATGCAATATTTTAAATTTTATGTGCTGTTAGTGAATGCAACTATTTTTATTATAAAAATAATATAGATATGTCGTATTCCAGTGTTAAGGCGAATGGACGAAACCGTCTCTCTTGTTAAATTATATAATTATTTAAAATAAAGTTTCATTTAAAAGCGTCGCTTGCACCATTTGCATTTATTCATGGAGAAATCACGCGTGGAGTGTGTTGACAGCTTTATGCCTACGCGCCAACTGACAACTATCGATTTGCATACTCATCAGATTCCTTCAAAATGCTTCCGCCTGACCAGATGATCCTAAAAGCTTAAGCGCGCGTGGGTTTTTTTCATTTATTTTGGTTTTACGAAAGAGTTCCCTTTTAAATTGTTCCCAACTCGCTTAATTTTCACCAAACACCCTTTTTAGACCTGATATATATATATATATATATATGTATGTATATATATATATATATATATATATATATATATATATATATATATATATATATATATATATATATATATATATATATATATATATATATATATATATATATATATATATATATATATATATATATATTATATATATATATATATATATATATATATATATATATATATATATATATATATATATAATATCAATATCTAAGCCCTTAAAGTTTTTTTCAAAATTATCCCTTTTCCACATTTATTAGTCTAAATCTTAATTTCTCCTCTTTATATTAATTTTATTTTCCCAGCCATCAAATTCGAATAAAGTTTTTCATTCCTTCAGTCGAACCCCAAAACTCTTTCTCTGACTCTCAAAGCTAAAAATGATAATGCTAGCATTTTAATAAGAAATTAATAACTCTCTCAGGCAAAATCTGTAACGATCAGCAATAATAGTCTTCCTGAATGTAACACTTTGGAAGATGCCTTTAGACAAAAGTCACTCTCTTTAGTAAATAAATTACTGTCTCAGAATTTTGTCTCCACACTTAAACCCCTCGTGGTATTGGTTCGCTATGGTTCACTAGGTTGGCAGTTCGATATACATACATACATACACACACACACACATATATATATATACATATATATGTATATATATATATATATATATATATATATATATATATATATATATATATATATATATATATATATATATATATATATATATATACATATATATGTATATATTATACTTATAATATACTTATATGTAATAATTGTAAAAATAAGTTTTAGAATATCAATTGAATTTATATACGAATATTTGTTTTCTCCCCAAAAAACGATTTTCTTTCACGTTCTAATTCATCTAAGATTCGCTAAATCCCTTCACAAACTTAACTCATTTACATTCTTCCTGAAATCACTTCAAAAACGATTCTGCCTTAAAAGAAGTATTAAAAACCAAATCATTTACTAGAATTTTGAAACGAGAGCGTTAACCCGAATCATACCAGAGCGTCCAAAAAGACGTCCTTGTACAGATACGTCGAGCAGATATGACACAACCCAGTGAAAATGACTCGATGTGACAATGCACTAATTCTTGAAGTTCAGTGATCTTCTATCCTTCAAGCCACCATAAGAAGATAAGGCTTTTGGTGCCTCCTTAATCGAGGTCAGTAGTAAAAACTCCTTCAGTCAAAAGCAGGCAGTTTCCACGTTTTATTACTAGTGATTTTAAATCCATTACTGTTATTCCTCTTTAGTGTAATCAACTGCGAACTAGTTTTCAGCTCTTTTTTGTTCGGGAGGTCTGTTTTTCCTTTACTTAATTTGCATCAACGTGTACATCGGCTTTGGTAATTTATGGAAGAGAAACATTACTAGGAAATATTTATCACGTGTAACTTTATTTTTAATATTCTGTTAGAAGAATAATTTTTTATAATTCCCACAACAACCGGGGACATGGCACTCTTGAATATTTCTTTTTAATTTTAAATCTTACTGTATATTTTGTAGTTGTGTTATATTTAAGAATCAAATTCAGTACAGGACAACAATGTCTATTTGATAATTTCATTTGACTAACATTTAGATTTTTTAAAAACAACTTTTAAACTCTTGTTATTTTCTCAAATATTAACCCTATAGACCTTTAAATTTTGAAAATTCTGTCAAAAGAATAATTTACTATAATTTTCACAACAACCAGGGGATATGGTACTCGTGCAAACATTTTAAAAATATTAAATATTACAGTACTAGTATATAGCCCGTCTTATGACGGGATCAGTCTGCTTACCATTTACTTAATTTGCATCAACGTGTTCTTTGGACTCTGCAATTTATGGAAGAAACGTTATTAAGGAAATTCTTACCCCTTTAAATCCTATAAATTTTAATAATGCTATCAAAAGGATAATTTACTATAATTTTCACAACAACCGGGAATATGGTTCTCGTGCAAACATTTTTAAAATATTAAATATTACAGTCTTGTCTGTAATTGTGCTTTATTTTAGAATTAAATTCAATACAGGAAAATAATATCTATTTGAATATCTTATTAAACTAAAATTTAACTTTATAAAGAATTTTTCATTTTTGTAAATTTTTCAAACATTAACCTGTTTTTTCCAAAACTCATTAATGTTATTCCTGTTAGTGTAATCAACAGCGAACTAGCTTTCAGCTCTTTTTGTTCGGGCGGTCTGTTTTTCCTTTACTTAATTTGCATCAACGTGTATATCAGTTTTTGTAATTTATGGAAGAAACATTAGTAGGAAATATTTATCACATGTAACTTCATTTTTCAGCATTCTGTTAGAAAACATTTTTTTATAATTTCCACAACAACAGGGACCTTGGCCCTCTTCTATTTTATATTTCTTTTTAATTTTAAATGCGACTGTATATTCTGTAATTGTGTTATATTTAAGAATCGAATTCACTACATTAAAGCAATGTCTATTTGATAATTTCATTTGACTAAAATTTAGCGTTTTTAAAAACTTCTTTTAAACTCTTGTTATTTTCTTCTTATTATTAACCTGTTTTCTCCAAAATCCATTAATGTTATTAGCCTTCGTGTAATCAACAGCGAACTAGCTTTCAGCTCTTTTTGTTCGGGCGGTCTGTTTTTCCTTTACTTAATTTGCATCAACGTGTATATCAGTTTTTGTAATTTATGGAAGAAACATTAGTAGGAAATATTTATCACATGTAACTTCATTTTTCAGCATTCTGTTAGAAAAATATTTTTTTATAATTTCCACAACAACCAGCGACATGGCACTCTTGCATATTTCTTTTTAATTTTAAATCTTACTGTATATTTTGTATAAATAACAACTATAAGATTTTTTGTAAACAAAAAATATTTTTTAGTTGATAAATTTATAATAGTATCGTAAATAGGAAAAATCAAATAGAAATAGTAGTATAAAGTTTTAATTTTTTCTAATTATGTTATATGTAAATATTTTACATAATAAAAAAAAATGTAAAGAGCAATCATAAGACTAATAATGTAAAAGCTAGTGTTTATTTGTCTAAATTTTTCCAGAATCTATGTAGTAGACAAGAACATTCGGCTTCGTTTTCTTGTGTTATATTTAAGAATCGAATTCAGTACAGGAAAAAATGTCTATCTGATAATTTCATTTGACTAAAATTTAGCTTTTTCAAAAACTTTTTTAAACTTTTGTTATTTTCTCAAATATTAACCTGTTTTCTCCAAAATCCATTAATGCTATTCCTCTTAATGTAATCAACTACGAACTAGTTTCGAGGACATTTTGTTTTGGCAATCTGTTTACTTTTTACTTAATTTGCATTAACGAGTACATCATCTACTGCAATTTATGGAAGAAACATTACTAGGAAATATTTATCACGTCTAACTTCATATTTAATATACTGTTAGAATAATAATTTTTTATAATTTCCACAACAACAGGGAACAGGGCAATCTTCTTTCCTATATTTCTTCTTAATTTTAAATGTTACTCTATATTTTGTAATTGTGTTATATTTAAGAATCAAATTCAATATGGGAAAACAATGTCTATTTGATAATTTCATTTGACTAAAATTTAGCTTTTTCAAAAACTTTTTTAAACTTTTGTTATTTTCTCAAATATTAACCTGTTTTCTCCAAAATCCATTAATGTGATTCCTCTTAGTATAATCAACTACGAACTAGTTTCGAGGTCATTTTGTTTTGGCAGTCTATCTACATTTTACTTAATTTGAACTAACGTGTTCATCGGCTTTTGCAATTTATGGAAGAAACATTACTAGGAAATATTTATCATGTCTAACTTCATATTTAATATACTGTTAGAAGAATAATTTTTTATAATTTCCACAACAACAGGGAACATGGTCCTCTTCTTTTCTATATTTCTTTTTAATTTTAAATGTTACTGTATATTTTGTAATTGTGTTATATTTAAAAATCGAATTCAAAACAGGAAAACAATGTCTATTTGATAATTTCACTTAGATAAAATTTAGCCTTTTTTTAAACTTCTTTTAAACTCCTATTATTTTCTCAAATATTAACCTGTTTTCTTCAAAATTCATAAATGTGATTACTCTTTAGTGTAATCAACTGCGAACTAGTTTTCAGCTCTTTTTGTTCGGGCGGTCTGTTTTTCCTTTACTTAATTTGCATCAACGTGTACATCGGCTTTTGTAATTTATGGAAGAAACATTACTAGAAAATATTTATCACATGTAACTTTATTTTTCAATATTCTGTTATAAGAATAAATTTTTTGTAAATTCCACAGCCGGGGACATGGCACTTATACATACCTCTTTTTAATTTTAAATCTTACTGTATATTTTTTAATTGTGTTATATTTAAGAATCGAATTCAATATAGGAAAGCAATGTCTAACTGATAATTTCATTTGACTAATATTTAGCTTTTTTAAAAACTTCTTTTAACACATTGTGTGCGGTACATTTCGCAGAGGAATTGTACCGGGAGCGGGCGTTTTGCTCGTAAATTTGGTAAATATCAATAGATAGAAAACTATTTAATTTTTTAACCAACTTTTCGTATTTTATATTGAAATATATAAACAAATATATAAATAGAAATATATAAATAACAACTATAAGATTTTTGTAAACAAAAAATATTTTTTTTAGTGGATAAATTTATAATAGTATCGTAAATATGAAAAATCAAATAGAAATAGTAGTATATAGTTTTAATTTTTTCGAATTATGTTATATATAAATATTTTACATTATAAAAAAATGAAAAGAGCAATCATAAAATTAATAATGTAAAAACTAGTTTTTATTTGTCTCAATTTTTCCAGAATCTATGTAGTAGACAAGAACATTCGGCTTCGTTTTCTTGTATATATCATGATTTTTGTACCCACAAACAAACCATGTTGTTACACTAACCCGTACTAGTACGTGACCCGCGCTCAACTATCAATCGTCAGAAAACGTAGTAGCACGTTTCCCGCATACAATGTGTTAAACTCCTGTTATTTTCTCAAATATTAACCTGTTTTCTCTAAAATCCATTAATGTTTTTCTATTTAGTGTAGTCAGCTGCGAACTAGTTTCTAAGTCATTTTGTTTTGGCAGTCTGTTTACCTTTACTTAATTTGCATGACCGTGGTCATCGGCTTTTGTAATTTATGGAAGAAACATTACTAGGAAATATTTATCACGTGTAACTTTATTTTTCAATATTCTGTTAGAAGAATATTTTTTTATAATTTCCACAACAACCGGGGACGTGGTACTCTTGCATAGTTCTTTTTACTTTTAAATGTTACTGTATATTTTGTAATTGTGTTATATTTAAGAATCAAATTCTATACGGGAAAACAGTGTCTATTTGATAATTTCATTCTACTAAAATTTAGCTTTTCTAAAAACCTCTTTTAAACTTTTGTTATTTTCTCAAATATTAACCTGTTTTCTCCAAAATCCATTAATGTGATTCCTCTTAGTGTAATCAACTGCGAACTAGTTTTCAGCTGTTTTTGTTCGGTCGGTTTGTTTTTCCTTTACTTAATTTGCATCAACGTGTACTTCGTCTTTGGTAATTTATGGAAGAAACATTACTAGGAAATATTTATCACGTGTAACTTTATTTTTCAATTTTCTTTTAGAAGAATATTTTTTTATAATTTCCAAAACAACCGGGGACATGGCACTCTTGCATATTTATTTTTAATTTTAAATGTTGCTGTATATTTTGTAATTGTGTTATATTTAAGTATCGAATTCAGTACAGGAAAACTATGTCTATTTGAAAATTTCATTTGGCTGAAATTTACCCTTTTAAAAAACTTTTTTTTAATTCTTGTTATTTTCTTAAATATTAACCTGTTTTCTCCAAAATCCATTAATGTTATTCCTCTTAGTGTAATCAACTGTGAACTAGTTTCGAGGTCTTTTTACCTTTTACTTAATTTGCATCAACGTGTTCATCGGCTACTGCAATTTATGGAAGAAACGTTATTAACACTAGATTTACGGATGTTGATCATATACCTATGTTCACTGAAGTGAGCCAGTTTGAGTCATACAAGAAAATTGAAGTTTTTTGCAAAGAAAATAATTTCAAATTAATTTAAATGAAATGTTTATTATAAAAAAATTCATAGAAAAATTTGTTTTTGAAACACATTTTCGACAAACATTTCTATTAAATTTAGCACAATGGTTTCTACATCTGTTTCTTTTGCATGATTGTTGAACCTGACAATTCTTCCGTATGTCAGTAGCATGAATTTCTGCTGTTGGAATGGAAGTGTTCTCGACTTCTTCTCTATATTTACTTCTTAGCTCTTCAGCAAATGAGAAAATATCTCAGGCCTGATAGGACCAATAAATTTCATGTTATGCGATTAAATGTTAAACCATTCTATGAGTCAAATTGGTTCAAAACCGTGAAAATAGGTTACCACATTTGATATTGCGAAATGAAGGGGTCTGCGGGGAAGAGGAATAAAAGTTTACATATATTTTATTTCTTAACTGAAAACCAACGTATATTTTTCAAATATGATATTAAAGTTTTATATATAGTGATCAAATATTTAATGAGTCAAATTGGCTCGGTCAATAAATCTATTGTTAAGGAAATGCTTATCCCTTTAAACCGTTTTGACCTTTAAATTTTAATAATTCTGTTAAAAGAATAATTTACTATAATTTTCACAACAACCGGGGATATGGTATGTTTTAAAATATTAAATATTACCCTATAACGCAAATAAAAATTGTTTGCTTTTTGGCTGAAAATTATCTGGTACACACTCAATAATTTATTTATCTTCATACTCCTTTAAAGTCTTCCGATACTGGGCAGTTTAGAATCACGTTGAATAGAAAGATATTTCAAAATTTTCTTAGCTACGTCGAAATTATCGTGAAGTTCCATTTTTTTTTCCACAGCAATTAATGGAAGTAAATGAATGAAACTATCATTTCCCCTACACCCTGCAGGTAGATGCAATTTGTCGTTAATACCGGTGATAAAATTTTCATTGCAACAAAAAAAAATCGAAGATTAAATTTAAAATTATCACATATGTACCTATTCTATTGTTTAAGCCAAATATAAAAGAAAATATTTACGTAATATCTAAGTTCAGTGATAAAACGTATTAAAATAATGCAGAAGCTACTAATATAACTTAAAATAAGAAAGGGTTAAAGGATAGGGTTAAAGGAATGACGTCATAATAATAGAAAAAATGTTATTTTTATCTATTTATTATGTGACAAATTGATAAATTTAATCACCTGCTCTTTACAGGCGAAAATAGGGCTTGAAATAATGACATTAAATGCTAGAAAAGAGTGGAGGGAGTATATTTCGAACACTGCTAACCCTAACTCATCAAAAATCCAATATGGATGCCTCTATCTATTCCAGGTCCAACCTCTTCATAATTTCAGGGACAAACGGACAGATAACTTAGGCTATTATTATATAGGGGATTGTCTGTATTTGTACTTTATTTTAAAATCAAATTTAATACAGGAAAGTAATGTCTATTTGAAAAATCTTATTTAACTAAAATTTAACTTTATAAAGCTTTTTAATTTTTGTAAATTTTTCAAACATTAATTCGATTGTTCAAATTCATGACTGCTGTTCCTCTAAGTTTAACAACTGCGAAATGGTTTCGAGATCATTTTGTTTTGGCAGTCTGTTTTCTTTTTACTTAATTGGCATCAACATGTTCATCGGCTTCTGCAATTTATGGAAGAAATGTTATTAAGGAAATGCCTGTCCAGTAGACGTTTAAATTTTAATAATTCTGACAAAAGAATAATTTTCTATAATTACCACAATTGATTACATGGTTCTCGTGCAAACATTTTTTAAACATTAAATATAACAGTATTGTTTGTAATTCTGTTATATTTCAGAATCAAATTCAATGCCTTAAAGTAATGTCTATTTGAATATCTCATTTAACTAAAATTTAACTTTATAAAGTTTTTTTTATAGTTGTAAATTTTTCAAACATTAATTTGTTTGTTCAAATTCATGATTGCTATTCTCTTAGTTTAACAAATGCCAACTGGTTTCGATGTAATTTTGTTTTGGCAGTCTGTTTTCCTTTTATTTAATTTCCATAAACTTGTTCATTGGCTTCTGCAATTATTGAAAGAAATGTTATTAAGGAAATGCCTGTCCAGTAGACGTTTAAATTTTAATAATTCTGACAAAAGAATAATTTTCTATATTTACCACAAGCGGTTACATGGTTCTCGTGCAAACATTTTTTAAACATTAAATATAACAGTATTGTTTGTAATTATGACATATTTCAGAATCAAATTCAATTCCTCAAAGTAATGTGTATTTGAATATCTCATTTAACTAAAATTTAACTTTATAAAGCTTTTTTTGATTTTTGTAAATTTTTCCAACATTAATTTGTTTGCTCTCAAATCCATTACTGATATTCCTCTAAGTGTAATCAACTGAGAACTGGTTTGAGGTCATTTTGTTTTGGTAGTCTGCTTTTCCTTCACTTATTTTGCATCTATATGTACATCGGCTGTCATAAATAATGAAAGAAACATTATTAATGTTTGTTTATTATTATATGTAACCTTATTTTTTACTAGCTGACAGAAATAGATTTTTCTATAATTTCCGCAACTCATATAGGGACATTGTTCTTTTGCCATTTTTTTTTCAATTTCAAATGTTATAGTAAATATAAATGCTTTGCATCTTAGAATCCAATTCAAACCAGTAAATTAAAGCTTGTTTGAACACTTCATTTATTTGAAATTTGAAAGGTATTTAATTTTTTAAAATGGCTAGTGTTTTAAATTTGTTTTGCCTATTTATGCACATTTATAGATTGTTGACTGTTCTATTATTAAGCTGACAGTGAACATTAGAAAACGTTTTTTCTTATTTTTGACTTAAATTTTATAATGCAAACCATATTTAAACATTTTTTATCAAAGAGTTTTTTAATTCGATTTTTTAACTATTTTGTAGATTTTTAAAATATTTCTTGTGAATTAGCTATCAATTTCATCCTTTAATTTATATATACTCCTCCTCGGCGCAACAGCCCCTAAGGGGCCAGGGCCTACCGTGCCAATCTCCGTTTAAGTGACCAAGGGCCCTGGGGTGCGAAACATATGTTCCGGTTAGGTGGTCAATCTTACGCGGAACCCCCAGTGTTTAGTTCCCAAGCTCGCTCGGTCCTCAGTTCATCTACCCATTGAAGGGATGAAAGGCTGAGTCAACCTTCCCTAAATAATTTATACATACTAATACTTCAAAATATTGTATTATTGCTTGGCTATATTGAATAGAAAATATTTTTATGTCTGCATGTAGAATGTTCATTGAAAACTCAGACTGAATTTTAATTTCAATTAAAAATAACCATTTGTCTCTCCTATTCCTCAAGTAAGGCATTTAATTTAAGTAATAAACAATAGTTTATAAAAAAAAAAACCTTTCAATTTTTTTTTTTAGTTTTAATGGTATCTCTTATACATTGAAATTTAGAACGTGACTTCCAGTTTGATTGAAATCTGTATAAGAGACGGTAAAACAAAACTGAAAAGTTGATGTCAAAAATTCGTTGAAAAGGGAAAAAGAGGAACAGAACATTTTGTTTGTGTTTGATTATTGTCTCTTTACTACTAATAATTTGTCAATAAGACTACTAATAATTTGTCAGACCTGAACCCTATCGAGAACCTCTGGGACGAGTTGGATTGCCGAATTAAGGGGTGTACTTCTCGTTCAAAATCGGTGAAGGAACTTGTACATCTACTCCAACCCGAGTGGAAGATAATACCACTAGCTATATAATACAAAGACTTGTGGAAAGTATGCCCCATAGGGTTCACTCTGTAATTGCCTCTCGTGGAGGCTCTACCAACAATTGATTTTGAATAAAATTAATTTTTTTTTCTATCAGAGGTGTCCAAATACTTATTGGTAGAAAGTGTATCACAATAGTATGTTGATGTCTTTTGACTGGTTAATTTCTTTAAGAGCAGACTTTGCAATTCTTTCTAACTCCTGTTTGAATGTTATGCAGCTTTTCAATTAGACGAATGTTTTGGGAATCGGAAGTTGAATTTGAAACTCGATCACGTGTCTGAACAAAAACTTTTATATTTTTTAATTTTTTTATGGTTTTTTTCCTTCTGCCACAGTTGTCAAATTTGAACTAAGACCGAAAACGCAGCCTGGTTCATGTTTTCGCTCTAATTTCAGATAAGAGAATCTTTCGTAATTTGGAAGGGAGATTGCATCATCTTCGTAAGATTATATAGGAAGAGCTTAGGAACCAAATTAACAAATAAACATAAATAATTATCACCGCGCATTGAATTTCCATACCAAACAAAGTGGTGCACAAGAGTCACCTCTCGTGTGGCGACATTAAGGGCCAGTCTGACCAAAGTCATTTAACGGCTAACCGAGATTACCCCATGGCGCCAACCAATGGTGAGACACAATTCTCCGTTTAATCAGAGATTAATCACGGTTAGCCGTTAAACGGCCTTGATGAGACCGACCCTAAATCATGTGATGAGCGAGAGCAAAGGGTTAATATAAGGTTATAATTTATCCTCTTTTAATTTTTAACTCTACATGGATTTGAAACCTCTTATGAGGATTTTTAAGCTTTATTAAAGGGCTTATCAGACTTCCCCCTCGACAAAATCAGTTTGCGATCCTTCTTCCCCATGAATGCGTAATTTCATGTGTGATAATGAAAACTTTTCAACCAATTAACAGCGTTATCATACTTAAATCTGAACCAAAATAAATCAGTAGAACATTTTCGCTAACAGGAAGAATCCGCTCATTTTTAATTGGTAAAAGAAATCGCAAGCCGATTATGTTGCTTTTTCAACAAGTACATGTTGACGTGTGATAAGGTTTTTGATAAGACCATGAGGAAGAAATTATGTTTACTACATAATCTAGAATACCATTCATGTCAAATAAGATGCTGAAATTCGAGTCGATATGGCTTTAACATAAAAAAATTATACTATATACAACATCAACAGCTCAGACGGAAGATGTATTCCAAAGTAACCAAAAATATCACTAAGAATAGAAATAATCTAAAAGGAACTTAATGTTTCATATCGAAAAGAAATTAAACTCCAACATATATATATATATATATATATATATATATATATATATATATATATATATATATCTAGAACTGTGATGGGGAGCATCGCCGTTCGAATGTGTGCTAGTCCAGCTCCCTCTATATAATAAAAATAATTTCAACATCATTTTAAGGAAACTTATAGCATCTTTCGGGTATTAAAATCTCCATTACAACAGGCTGTAAAGAACTGTTACTTCTGCTTGACTAAAAGAACTACTACTTCTACTTCTCTCGAAGAATGTGTTGAAAGTGATAAGTTAAAAGAGACAAGTTGTGTACAAGAGAAGTTCTTCGATCGAGGATGGGCCGATATGAATTTATTAAGTTGTGCTTCATTAAAACGTTCTAAAATTGTATTTGTCTTAAATTTACACTACATACAACATCGGTGGTTCAAATTGAAGATATAATCACATGATCAAGAGACAAGCAAGCTGTAGGCTGCTACTCACAGGAACTCTAAACGATTGGAATAGTCTATTTTTTCGACTGACTACTTCATTAAGATGAAAATCCCCTCTAGAGTAGCAAACGGTCCCATTTTCGACATAACCCAACATGCCGAAATGCACTTCTAGTGACGTCATTAAATAACCTAGTGGTGTAGATGATCGCAATGAGTATCAGCCGTAAAGAACTATTACTTCTACTAGACTAAAAGAACTACTACTTCTACTACTCTCGAAGAATATGTTGAAAGTGTTAAGTTAAAAGTGATAAGTTGTGTACAAGAGTAGTTACTCTGTTGAATTCAGCTGATGTAAATTAAGTTGTGTTTTACTAAAGCTTTCTAAATTTTTTTTGTTTGAATTTACGCTATATACAACATAGGTGGTTCAAATCGAAGATATAACCACATGATCAGGGGACAAACAAGCTGTAAAGAACTATTACTTGTACTAGACTAAAAGAACTACTACTTCTACTACTCTCGAAGAATGTGTTGAAAGTGTTAAGTTAAAAGTGACAAGTTGTATACGAGAGTAGTTGCTTCGGTCGATGAGGGCAGATATGAATTTATTAAGTTGTGCTTTATTAAAGCGTTCTAAATTTTATTTGTTTTAAATTTACACTTCATTCAACATCTGTGGTTCAAATCGAAGATTTAATCACATGATCAAGAAAAATCAGGCTGTAAAGATATATTACTTCTACTAGACTAAAAGAACTACTACTTCTACTACTCTCGAAGAATGTGTTTAAAGTGATAAGTTGTGTACTAGAGTAGTTGCTTCGGGCGATGATGGGCCAAATTTAATTTATTAAGTTGTGCTTCATTAAATAGTTCTAAAATTTTATTTGTGGAGTTTTATGTTTGGACTGATGAATGTTACTCTAAGCAATGCATATACCATGAATATGGAAAACAAATAATTCAAGACAAGCCTAGAAGGCTTTTTGGACTCATCATAAAATAAAAAATACTGCTCTTTTAAGATGAAATTTTTACGAGTTGTTTTATAAATCTCTTGCTTTAAAAAGATGCTTTACTTTTATTATTCCAAGTATTATACTAGAATTAGGAAATTACATAGAAACTATACACAAAATGAAAAGACATTAAAATTCACTCTGTAGCAAGATATTGATTTTAAAATATTTATTAAAAGTTAAATTTTTATAACAAATTAAGTTAAAATGTCTCATTTATACTGTAAATCTAATTCATATTAAAACATTTTGAAATTTAACATTAATTATAACTGGGGAAATTACCGATATTAATATATATGTAAAAAATGCGATGGGTAATGAATTAAAATATAAATAAAAGAAATAGGTATGTAATAGGTATGTGAATAAAATAAATAAACAAAATATGTATTAAGTGTTGGCATGTTAAGTGTTAAAACATCATAAATGTTAAGGAGTAGAAAAGTTTTAAGAAATTAGCATTTTTTATGTTATCAAATAAAATATATCACCCACATTTATGTAATTGAAACTTACAGAGAAAATAAATAACTTCTAAATTATATAACAAATAATATTTAAATTAGAAATTAAAAAAAAAATTCCGGGTAAGTTGATTTTTACTTTTTTTCCTTTGTGTATATTTTTTTTAAATTGTTTTGCTACATTTAACAATATTTAACAATTTTTGTGTTGGTGTATTAAGCAATGTATCTTTTCCTAGATCATTAGTTAGCCCTCGTGTTGCAAAAAGTAGACCGTAGCACTCCAGACCAAACCAAGCCGAACGATGGCCGAATGGTTAGGGTGCTGGCCTT
Source organism: Pardosa pseudoannulata (assembly GCA_032207245.1). NCBI lineage: Eukaryota > Metazoa > Arthropoda > Arachnida > Araneae > Lycosidae > Pardosa > Pardosa pseudoannulata. Next base: position 81,666,195 of record CM063511.1, read on the forward strand.
CGGTACCTTAGTTTGTGGACTCGAATCCCACAATGGCATGAATGTTCGTAGCCGTTCGTAATCGACTTTAAGCAGTAGGTCCCGGTCTCATTAGCCCTCGTGTTGCAAAAAGTAGACCGTAGTGCTCCAAAACCAAATCAAACATAGATCGTTAGTAATGTTCTAATAAAGTAGAATCTTACTAATGATCTAGAAAAGATTATTCTAAACAAAGAGGTACTTTTGTTTTATACCGAATGAAAATTAAGGTATTATAATGAAAACCGTTAAATGTCTTTACAAATACAACAATTTACAACAAAATTATTTTTATCTTTGATTTCATTTAAGTGACTGAAACGGCTGTGAAGAATATTTTACATATTTTGTTTTCCATGACTCTAAACTTAAAAACGTTTTAATAACTAGGAAATTCATTTTCATATTTACAGAATAGAATTGTACTTATCTCAATTAGGGGAACTTTATTTTAAGATCTAAAATGATGTACTATTTATAAGAATAAAAGTTCCCACAATGAGGTTTCTAGAACTAAAAAATTCCTATTTTCCGCCTTTTCTCCGAAAGATAAATGATTTGAAGAAGGAGTTGTGAAGTCTGTTCCAATTTTTAAGGAGTCAGATTGGGATCGCCTTAGTTTGGGCAGGGAAAAACATGAAAGCTTCGCATCTTGATAAGAAGTTAAAAATGGTAATAAAAAGATAAATAATGCTTTTAAGGTTAAAAGTTTAAAAGGGGATAAAAGTTCTTTAATTTTATTTTGTATACGAAACAGTCATAGCAAAGAAATTCATTTCAACATTGGTGTTAAATGAAGCAATTAATTTTTTTAAGCTGAATTAAGAGAAAAACATAAAGGAATTCAGAAATAAAATCTTCATTTAAATAACTTTTATTATTCATTTTAAAACAAAATATTTTTACTCATTTTTGATTGAATTTCTTATAGATTCTTTTAAAGGTATCTAATTTTATAAAAATTATTTAATTTTGTTTTTCCAGGAAGTATATTTTTTAAAAGAACATAAGGAATATGTATCGAAAGAAGAAAAATTAAACTGACTTACCCTTAGACTATCATTTGAATTTTTACCCTTAGACTATCATATTAAAAACTAAATTTTTATATCAAATTGAAGTAAGCTGTCTCCTTTATTCTCTAAATTAAAATTTTAGATGTATCTGACATCTTAAAATTAAATCAGTAGAAGAATCAGCCATATTGAAACAGAAGAATCAGTCAAAAAATATGAACCGAAAGAAGAAAAAATTAAAATGACTTACCCAGTAGAAGAATCAGCCATATTGAAACAGAAGAATCAGTCAAAAAATATGAACCGAAAGAAGAAAAAATTAAAATGGCTTACCCTTAGATTATCATTTGAATTATGCATATGAAAAACTGAATTTTTATATAAAAATGAAGAGAACTGTCTCTTTTAATCTGAAAATCAAAAGTTTTTGAGGTCTTAAAATTAAATCAGTAGAAGAATCAGTCAAAACATATGTAGCGAAAGAAAAAAAATAACATAGAGTTATCCTTAGATTATCATTTGAAGCATGCTTATTAAAAACTGAATTTTGATATCAAATTGAAGTAGACTGTCTCTTTTATTCAGTAAATCGAAATTTTGAATGTTTTTGACATATTAAAACTAAACCAGTAGAAGAATCAGTCATATTAAATCAGTAGAAACATAAGTCAAAACATACAACTGAATGAAAAATATTGAATTCGTTTACCCGTAAATTATCATTTGAAATATGCATATTAAAAACTGAATTTTGATATAAAATTGAAGTAAACTTTCTATTTTATTCAGTTAATCCAAATTTTACATCAAAATTTTAGATGTATCTGACATCTTAAAATTAAATCAATAGAAGAATCACTCATATTGAATCAGTAGAAGAATCAGTCAAAAAACATGTACCGAAAGAAAAAAATTAAATTGACTTACCCTTAGATTATCATTTGAAATATGCATATTAAAAACTGAATTTTTATATAAAATTGAAGTAAACTGTCTGTTTTATTCATCAAATCAAAAATTTAATATATTTGAGACCTTAAAATTAAATCAGTAGAAGAATAAATCAAAAAATATGTAACGAAAGAATAAAAAATGATATTGAGTTATCCTTAAATTATCATTTGAAATATGCGTATTAAAAACTGAATTTTTACATCAAATTGAAGTAAACTGTCTCTTTTATTCAGTAAATCAAAATTGTAATGCTACTGAAGGAAAAAAATTAAATTCACTTACTCATAAATTATCATTTGAAATATGCATATTAAAAACTGAATTTTTTTTATCAAATTGAAGTAAACTGTCTCTTTTATTCAGTAAATCAAAATTTTAGATGTATCTGACATCTTAAAATTAAATCAGTCGAAGAATCAGTGAAATTAAATCAATTGAAGAATCAGTTAAATAATACGACCGAATGAAAAAAATTAAATTCACTTACCCATAGATTATCATTTGAAATATACATATTAAAAACTGAATTTTTTTATCAAATTGGAATAAACTGTCTGTAAATATTCTGTAAATTAAAATTTTAGATGTTTGTGACATTTTGCAATATTAAATCAATCAAAGTTTTTTATAAAATTGAAAGTGAAAATTTTAAGTTAATTTTTTTCATAGAAAATCACAAAACTAATTGTCATCGTGTAGCTATATAAATAAATAGTTCCAGACTTATTCTTCTATGAAGAATCTCTCACAGTAGTCGGATCTCGGGAATTTCCTACTGAGAACTATTTTTATCACCTGTCAGTAACTGCTTTCTTCACAAAAACGCGACATTAAAAGATTCTGTTGATGTGTTAGACACTAAAACTAAGAATATTGTTGCATACCGTAAAATGCTAAAGGTGAGAACTGAATCTTGAGTTCAAAGTTAGTAGCAGGTTAGTTTAGCTTCTCCTGAGAACTTTATTTAGAAAGCAAACGTTATTCAGCAGTGCTCTATTTTTTGTCAATCTGTCAGCAAGACTTCCAAATGACTTGATAAAACAAATCTGATGTAGACGCCCCATTGCTTTCTGCAATATTATAAACGAATTGCTCTTTGAACATGAGAATATTTAACGAAATACATAATGAGCTTAACAACCATTATTTTCTCATCAATTTCATTTTTTAGAAGTTTTCGGTTTTGTGATAATAGTACCTATGTATGTATTAATTCCTGAAATGTTATTTTTTTTCAACAGTTTTTTATTATAGATAAAAAACATATTTAACCTATTTGTAATAATATTTAGTTCAGTTTGTCATCTTGAATATGTAACCTTCTGTTTTATTGTAAACAATATTATTGTTTGTTACATTTGAGATAACAATATCGGATAACGGCTGTAAGTATTGTCTGTATATTCCTATTTATAATTGTTCTAATGCTTGCATGAGTAGAACTAATTTACTAAAAATTTTGTCTACATTAAGATCACGTCAAATTGACGCATATCCGTAGAGATAGGTAAACACATAAAAAATTTCAATATTTCAACACTTTTAAAGAAAATAGACTTCAATATATATTTACCTCGTTCAATGGATAAAAATCAGTACAAAAGATAAAATAAAAATGCAAAAGGTTTTTGTAATTTTCTTTACAGAACTAGAAATGCGTCAAAATGACGCACATCTGTAGAGATAAGTGTATCACATAGAAAATTTCAATATTTCAACACTTTTAAAGAAAATAGACTTCAATATATATTTACCTCGTTCAATGGATAAAAATCAGTACAAGAGATAAAAAAAATACAAAAAGTTTTTGTAATTTTCCTTATCACTTTGACTGCCAAGCCAAAATTGCAAATGTTCACAACGGGGCCAACCTTTTTTTGTGTGTAATTTGTATTTTTTCAACCTAAAACTATATATATAAAAACAATATTTCAAAACAAACAATATTTTAAAACAAACTCTCTCTATTTATATATATTCCCTTTTTTGTTGCATGTTCCAAATATATAATTTTTCATAAAACTTAGCTCATAAAATCGTCACATATACCAATTTGCGCAAACCACGTATACCTAACACATCGTAGGGAGCCCAACAATCAAACTCCAATAAGATTTTCATGTAACTGATAACATCTTTGATAGCCATGGCCTGAAGTGTTAAAACACCATGGCTATCATATCGGATAGCCAGTGTCTCAACGGAAATATCACTGGATATCACATATGATAGCCATGGCAGTCAAAGTGTTAAAGAATTCGAAATGCGTCAAAATGACGTATATCTGTAGAGACAGGTATACCACATAGAAAATTTCGAAAAAACGATGCCCGAATGGTTAGGGTGCTGGCCTTAGGAACCGGAGTTCATGGGTTCGAATCCCACTATGGCATGGGTGTTCGTAGCCGTTTGGAATCGGCTCTAAGCAGTAGGTCTAGGTCTCATTAACCCTCGTGTTGCAAATAGTAGACCATAGCACTCCAAACCAAACCAATATTTCAACACTTTTAAAGAAAAGAGAGTTCTATATATATGTGTCTCGTTCAATGGATAAAAGTTAGTACAAGAGATAAAATAAAAATTCAAAAAGTTTTTGTAGTTTTACTTATAGAATTCGAAATGCGTCAAAATGACACGTCCCGTAAATCTAGTGTTAAGTATTTAGAGCTTTATAGCTGCAAGAATGTAACAAATGAAACCTTTCAATAAAGTCCCCATCCCTTTAAATGTTTAATATGTAATTTTATTTCTTTATTGAATATAGAGAAAACTCATACTGATTGAGGGCACGAAATTTAGTTCTCGTGCTCTACATCATTATTTTAATGGTTTTATCGTCTATAAATACACCAGATTACTTGTTCTAGTTATTAACCCCAGGCTAAGAAATAGAAAACTGTTTTGCCTAGGATTTTTTAACCCAATTTTTTTAGTTATAAAAATAAGCTTTCAGAGTAATATTTTTATCTTAAATTGATAAATATAGAGAGGGTTTAGTTGTATTATAAACAAATATTTTAAATTCCTTCATGAGAAGTTTCACATAAAACTACTATTCAATGAAGGAAAACTGATCGTGATTTCAATATGAAAATCTCCTTCTTGGTAATTACACAAAATCATCCTCTCAGAATACTTGGTAAGTTTCACAAAATAAGGTTTTCACACTCCGCTCCACTAACTCCAACTTTTCTATAAGAACTGAAACATTGGATTACGTGTTTATTTCTTATTTTAGAGTCAAAAAGGACGATTTTGTATGTGGATTATCAACCGTAATGATAAAAAAAAATCACAAAAACATTAAGATATCTGAATAATTTAGGATTCTTTCCCGTAACCTCTATATCAACAGTAATTATAGGGAATTCCAAAACAAAACAACAAATGTTTTTATGGTTTAAATGTTTTTAAATTGTTATTTCTCAAGATATTTCCTTTTTGAATTCTTTTTCGTAGAGGATATAACTAGAGCTGAAAATCCTACCCCTCCATCGTTATAATCTGTCATTACAAATATTGTATATTACATTTTCAGACATAAAAATTAATCCTTTTTAAGACCAAACATAAAATGTTAAATACTTTTAAAAATTTCCATAAAGAATTCCATTTTTTTATTTGTTTGATAGATATAGAAAAGTATAAGGTAATTTTTAGAAATTTTTATTGCAGTTTTGTAGCGATAAGAACAACAAAAGGAAACTCAATTAACAGAAAAGTATATATATATATGTATTATATATATGTATATACATATATATATATATCATCAGTATATATATATATATATATATATATATATATATATATACATATATATACATATATATACATATATATATACATATATATATATATATATATATATATATATATATATATATATATATATATATTTATATATATATATATATATGTATATATATATATATATATATATATATATATATATATTATATATATATATATTATATATATATATATATATATATATATATATATACTGATGAGAAAACGAAAGAGATTGCGCTCTCCTGTTGAGATTCTTGACATATATATATACATATATATATATATATATATATATATATATATATATATATATATATATATATATATATATATATATATATATATATATATATATATATATATATATATATATATATACATATATGTGTGAGTGTGCGTGTGTGGGTGTGAATTTATGCTTAAGTGTGTCAAAATCGGTATGATATCACTTATTAATTTTTCAAGATAATGAGCAATGTTAAATAAAAAGATTAAAACAAAAATTAAATATCCTTTTGTAAATTTCCGTAATTAAATTTAATATATTTGATTTTTGTTTTGTCTATAAATTTAAAAATTTCTTTATGGAGTAAATATAAAAAAATTCGTTAGGTAGTTTACACGTTAGTTTCTCTTTAATACTAAGCATACCATAATCGGTTAAATGACCAGTAATGTATATGTAAAAAATGAAATGGGTACTGAATTAAAATAGAAATAAAATAAATAGGTCTCTATTAAGCGAATAAAATAAACAAAAGAAAAGAAGAAAAAATAGAAGAAAATAAAAGAAATAGGTATGTATTAAATGAATAAAATAAACAAAATAGAAGAAAATAAAAGAAATAGGTATCTATTAAGTGAATAAAATAAACAAAAGAAAAGAAGAAAATAACAAAAATCGGTATGTATTAAGTGAATAAAATGAACGAATAAAAGAAAGAAAGTATAGAAGAAAATAAAAGAAATAGGTATGTATTAAGTGAATAAAATAAACAAAAGAAAAGAAGAAAAGAATAGAAATAGGCATGTATTAAAAGAATAAAATAAATAAAAGAAGAAAATAAAAGAAATAGGTATGTATTAAGTGAATAAAATAAAGAAAAGAAAAGAAGAAAATAACAAAAATCGGTATGTATTAAGTGAATAAAATGAACGAATAAAAGAAAGAAAGTATAGAAGAAAATAAAAGAAATAGGTATGTATTAAGTGAATAAAATAAACAAAAGAAAAGAAGAAAATGAAAGAAATAGGTATGTATTAAGTGAATAAAATAAAGAAAAAGAAAGAAAAGAAGAAAATAAAAGAAATAGGTATGTATTAAGTGAATAAAATAAATAAAAAAATAAAGGAAAGAAATGAAATTGGTATGTATTAAGTGAATAAAATAAACAAAAGAAAAGAATGAAAAAATATAAGAAAATAAAAGAAATAGGTATGTATTAAATGAATAAAATAAACAAAAGAGAAAAAAATGAAATAGGTAATATAGAAATAGGTAAGATGATGTATTAAGTGAATAAAATAAATAAATAAAATAAAGAAAACAAATTATATAGGTATGTATTAAGTGAATAAAAAATAAACAAAAGAAAAGAAGAAAAAAACAAAAATCGGTATGTATTAAGTGAATAAAATAAACAAAAGAAAAGAAGAAAAAAATAGAAGAAAATAAAAGAAATAGGTATGTATTAAATGAATAAAATAAACAAAAGAAAAGAAGAAAATAAAAGAAATAGGTATGTATTAAGTGAATAAAATGAACGAATAAAAGAAAGAAAGTATAGAAGAAAATAAAAGAAATAGGTATGTATTAAGTGAATAAAATAAACAAAAGAAAAGAAGAAAAAAATAGAAGAAAATAAAAGAAATAGGTATGTATTAAATGAATAAAATAAACAAAAGAAAATATAGAAGAAAATGAAAGAAATAGGTATGTATTAAGTGAATAAAATAAAGAAAAGAAAAGGCAATAAAAGAAATAGGTATGTATTAAGTGAATAAATAAACAAATAAAAGAAAGAAAATATAGAAGAAAATGAAAGAAATAGGTATGTATTAAGTGAATAAAATAAAGAAAAAGAAAAGAAGAAAAAATAGAAGAAAATAAAAGAAATATGTATGTATTATGTGAATAAATTAAACAAAAGAATAGAAGAAAGTATAGAAGAAAATAAAAGAAATAGGTATGTATTAAGTGAATAAAATAAACAAAAGAAAATAAGGTATATATTAAGTGAATAAAATAAATAAAAAAAATAAAGGAAAGAAATGAAATAGGTATGTATTAAGTGAATAAAATAAACAAAAGAAAATAATGAAAAAATATAAGAAAATAAAAAATAGGTATGTATTAAGTGTTGACATGTTTAATATTAACAAATGGGTACAAATCCTAATTGCTTTGATGAATTAAAATTCCTATTTGTTCATTTACCCATATTTTACTTCGTCATTCACTTTCTTATCACTTTTCCATGAGTCCAAATTTCGTCTTTACCCACAATAAATTCTCTTGCTGATGCACCCTCAATCTCTCGATAACATTCAGGAACTCATACAATCAACAGACGGCTATTTCAGACAGGATAGAATCTTCTTTCCTCAAGATAATTATAATCTATAAATAACATCGCGAACAAAAATGCATTCTTTTTTTATCGCGTAATTGAATTCATATTTGCTTTAGAGAATCGCTTTATTGTGTTTTCTGTAACAATCAATCAAGAGAGCTTTTTATAGGGCGCTCTTCTAAGAACCTTTTCCTTTTAAACTACGGAATGATGTAAATATTTACTCTCTTTATAATCTAATTTATGTTAGCATCATCGTTATAGATTTTTAAGCTCCTAATTATAGACTAAACTGTTCTTATATCTATATAACTGCTATTGTTTGGTAAATATATTTACCGTTTTTTACTTGGACAAAATGTTCTCAATCTAACTAAATCAATTTTTATCATAAAATTGATTCATTTATTTAAGAAAAAGTTTTACCTATTAATATTAATACTTTTAATTTAATTTACGATTAATACATTTCTAAAATATTAAAACTTAAAATCAGTTAATATATAGAAATAGTAAGTTAATAAGTAGTAAGTTAATTTATAGTAACTTCATGTATATAGAAATAGTAAGTTAATAAGTAGTAAGTTAATTTATAGTAACTTCATATATATAGAAATAGTAAGCTAATAGTAGGAAGTTAATATATAGTAATTTCATGTATATAGAAACAGTAAACTAATAAGTAGTAAGTTATATATAATAACTTCAAATATATAGAAATAGTAAGTTAATAAGAAATAAGTTAATATATAGTAACTTCATATATAGAAAAAGTTAATATATAGTAACTTCATATATAGAAAAACAGTAAGCTAATAAGTAGTAAGTTATATATAGTGACTTCATATATATAGAAATAGTAAATAAAAACTAATAGAGTTATACTTACTACTTCTAACGTTATGAAATGTATACTACTAGTAGAAATAGTAAGTTAATAAGTAGTAAGTTAATATATAGTAACTTCATATATATAGAAATAGTAAGCTAATAAGTAGTAAGTTATATATAGTGACTTCATATATATAGAAATAGTAAGTAAAAACTAATAGAGTTATACTTACTATTTATATACGTTATGAAGTGTATACTGCTAAGTTGGCATCTGAACTCCACCAAATATACATAATTATCTAAAATATAAGGAAAATATTACATTAGCTAATGACTCTTGATCTTTAAAAATAACAATGCTCATTATTTATTTTTATCAGAACGATTGCTCTCAAAACTCCTATATCAGAATTCCTCATAAAATCGATTAATTTCTTTAAAAACAATGGATTTCTCAATCGAAACTCAATTCTTATACTAAGAAATTTAGACATTTGTTCTTAAAATCTGAAAATCATTAAAATATAAGAGTTATTGTATCTTAAAGGAATAATGTTTATATAAATGAAATATTCCTGTTTGTTCGCAATTCCACTTTAAAAATATGAAGGACTTATATGTATGGAAATTAATTTATTCTTTATTGAAATTTGCTTCCTGGGGTTAAGTTGGGTGTAATATGTTTATAAAATACGCAAGACTGAGAAAACTAATATAGTAAAATTTATACTGCTTCTCAAAAATATAAAATTTGCACTAGAAAATTTTTGAAATCTTTTTCACTCCATATAAATATCATTAGTTCATGTAAAAGGGTTTTTCTTCTACACTGTCTACCAATAAGTGTTTGGACACCTGTGATCGAACAGAAAAACTAACTTCATTTTAAATCAATAGTTGGTAGAGCCTCCGAGAGAGGCATTACAACGTGAACCCTCCGGGGCATACTTTCCGCAAGTCTTTGCCTTACAGCTAGTGGTATTGTCTTCCCTTCGGCTTGGAGTAGACGTACAAGTTCTTTTACCAATTTTGGACGTGCAGTGCACACCTTAATTTGGCGATCCAACTCGTCCCAGAGGTTCTCGATAGGGATTAGGTCTGGGCTCTGAGCAGGCCAGGCAATTCGATGAAATCCATTGGCACCATACCAAGCCTTGGTTAATCTCGAAACATGACAACTGGAATTGTTGTCCTGAAAGTAACAGGGGTACAACCCGTAAAACTGCCACAATGCACGAAGTACATTGTCATCCAAAATAGTGCAGAATGCATCGGTGTTGAGCTTACCATAAATGGGGACCAAGGGTCCCATTCCATACCAGGAGAAACACCCCCTGACCATAATTCCCCCTCCGCCGAACTTGACTGTTGGCACAATGCATTTTCGCAGGAGACGTTCTCCAGGCAGACGCCAGACCCATATCCTACCATCAGAACGATAAAGAATGAACCTTGATTCGTCGCTCCAAAGAACCCGTTTCCACTGATCTACGATCCAATTTCGATGTGGTTTGCACCACATTAACCGAGCTGCGTGGTTGGACTTAGTGATTAAAAGCATATAGGCAGCAGCAAAACTATGAAAACCAAGCAGATGTGCTTCCTTACGGATGGTATTCATTGAAACAATACTCCAAAATGCCTGTTGAAAGTCCTCGCGGATGAGGACTATCGGTTGGGTGCGTCTTTACTGAATTTTTCTCTACAGCACTCGTTTCTATCTCTCAGTTTCTTTCGTCTGCCGACTCGGGGCACATTCCGACAATCGCCACTCACCTTCCACTTCTTAATCCCATAGGCCACTGTGGATTTTGTGTACTTCAGATCGCTAGATATGTTCCTTAAGGATCGGTCACATTTGTGATACCGATAATTATACCTTTCTCGAAATCAGACAGCTCCGAACTGCGCGGCATCTTGCATGCGACTAATGCCGATGCTGTTTCCTACACGATGTATACCGGCGGAGGCGGTGACGTAACTCAGGACAGCAGATATCGTCATTTGCATAGGTTTCCAAATATTTATTGGTAGACACTGTACATTTTGCACTTTAAAAGTAATAATATAAATTATTTATACATTTGAGCCGTGGTAGATCAGTCGGCAAAGGCAACGGTCTCGTAAATGGAGGGTTGCGGGTTCGGATCCCGAGCCGGTATGAGATCTACCATGTTCGTTAAAGGTGACTGGGTCAAGTAAAATATGTTCGAGGTCACAATGCCCAAGTTCTCAAAAGACACCTCTGGAGTGGCAGGCCATGTCTGGGGGTCTCCTGCTTGGTCCCTTCTTCTAAATTACGAGGACCTCATGACCGAGAAGTTGTACTTTCACCCTTGAGGTGCTCATTAAAACAAAAGGAGCACCCCTTTGCCTTAATACGAGTAGCGTAGGGATCAATCGTGCTTGGTTTGACTAAGTGGTATAAGACTAGAACAATTTATATATTTTCATTATAATAACTGCCCAAAACTTTAATTAATCGATTTCCGCAATTTTCTTTACTAAATGGTGGTTTATCTTTACTAAAATTTGTTCTGGTGTTACCTGTGATTACCTGTGTTTGTGATTACCTGTTCTCTACATTATATGAGATTTATACCTAAAATAATTTATAACACTTCAGGTTTTTCTCAGAGGCATGAATTTTCTTCGATAGAAATTTTATCATCTTTTTATAGCATCAAATAAATTTTATTTGTTAATATGTTAAGAATTGATTCGAGGTCTTGCTTAAAACAGTGTCAGACGAAGACTTGCTTCTGAAACCATTAACAACCTGATTCATGAATTCAAGTACAAATAGAAAATAGACAATTTCTTCTAAACCTAAAAGCAACAGTTGTAGTATTTTGCTTTCGTTCTACTTATTTGTAGTTTCAATTGCGACATGCAGAGTGAACAGACCAGTCAATGGCAAACAAGTTTTCAAGTTATCTGAAAATAAATTTGAGTTCACATAATAAATGAAGATAAATATTTATGCTTATTCCCTAGATAGTAACAAGTAATGCGAACTTAACTTGTCCAGCTGGCCACATGGGCATGAAAAATGCTATTTAAAAAAATATTTTGGCTCCTCTGAAAGTTTTCCTCAAAATACTATGTAAAGTAAACTGAAGTTTCTTAGAAAGCAACAAAAACGCAGCTCTTTATTTATTACTAGGATGTGTTTTGGGATGTCATAATAAGTTTAAAGGTTCACGCTAAACAGAACTTTCCCGTTCATCCTATTATTTCAAGAAATGTGTTTATGTAGGAAAATAAATAATTCTGGAAAGTCACCAGCGTGGAATGAATATCTCCATTAATCTCATACTAATAAATAAATTTTATATCAGACGTGGTAGGGTCAAAAAGTTCCCACAATAGGTCACATACAAATTATTAAAAAATAGAACTATACTTTTACTTGATTCACCTTCAAAGTACTGTCTTCCTGCATCCACATACTTGTTCCAGCGTTCTATAACTGTTCAAAACACTCTTGGAATCCATTTTCTGAGAGGAACATCAGTTGTTTCGTTACATTTTCGACTACCTCATCTGAATCTACAAAATGGTGTCTCGTCAGTTTCATTTTAGCCATGGAAACTGGTAAAAATCTGCTGGTGCTAGAAAAAGGAGGGTATTCCAGAGTAGTAAAACTGTTTCGATTAATCTTACACTGACAAAGAAATTTTGCATCATACATGGTAGGGTCAAAAAGTTCCCGCTATAGATCAATTATAAATTATTAAAAGTAGAACAATACATTTACTTAATTGACCTTCAAAGAATTGTTTGCATCCACACACTTTTTCCAACGTTCGTATAACTGTCCACACCACTCCAGAAATCCATTTTTGAGAGGACCATCAGTTGCTTCGCATTTTCGATCACCTCATCTGAATCCACAAAAGTGTCTCTTCAATTTCATTTTTAGCATTGGAAAGAGGTAAAAATCTGTTGGTGCTAGAATACGGAGGATATTCCAAAGTGGTTGGTTGATTGGTTAGTAGGTTGGGGTTTATTGGCGAAAGATCCAAGTTAGGACATGCTGCACCAAACAAAAGAGCACATATTACAACATAGTTATACAAATTAAGGTAAAAGAAAATAGTAGTCAAAAATGAAGAAGTTAAAATATGATGAACATTAATATGAGTAAGACAAATTGAACATTTTGGAGTAGATTCAGCCATTAGTAAAAATGTTTATGGGTTAATCTACTATGACCAATACGAAGACGAGTTAATATGACATCTAATTTGCAATTAGGGAGTGATGGCCAGAATGTAATAGAAGGCTTAATAAAATGAAGTATGTCCCCCGTTTCAAGGTTCTAGTCAGATTTCCAGCAGTCATTGGTGAACAGAGTGATAGCCTTGTTAATATCTTCATAGGGAATGGAGCCAGGGTAAGGCACAGTTGCATGTCTGGCCAGATTGTCAACCTGTTCATTGTACGGGATACCCACGTGACTGGGAACCCAACAGAATAAAATGTGAAAACCGGACTGTGAAAGGTTTTCTACGTAATTTTACAACAGAGGAGGTGTAGCTGTAAGAATTGATACCAGATTTGATACTTTCTAAAGCCCAAAGGGAATCAGAATAAATTCAAGATTGGTGGTAACACCGTTTCTGTCAAGATAATTTTTCACAGTCAGAGCACGATATGAAGTATTGCAGTGTAAAATAAACCAGTCGTTTGTTACCCATTTTTCAGGTCGCTCTCGTTTGATTGCACCTCGTTGTTTAAAGATCTCCAGGTAAAGTTTTTATCGACAGATTAGAGAATTATTATTGTTAGGATTACTTGGTCTGTTTTCCAGGCTGAGGTTGCTGCCATTCTTGCCTGTTCAAATAACTGCATTGCAAGAGGGGTTACCAAGAGAAGGTTAAAAATCTTCTCGGATAGTCAGGCTGCACTTATGGCCTTGCACAGGTACTGCTTCTCATCCAAAATTGTGTGGGATTGCTACAGGACCATTAACCAGTTGGCTATGGTCAATAAGGTAACCCTAGTTTGGGTTCCTGGTCATTTTTGGCAACGAGGTTGCCGATAATCTCGCTAAGTACGGTTCTGAGTTGCCCTTCATTGGGCCAGAACCTGTACTTGGTCTTCCTCATAATGTAGTAAGAAGGACCGTAAGGGACCTCCTAATGGGGGAGACTTATAGGGATTGGCTTGATTCTAACAATCAAAAGCAGGCAAAGGAGCTTAACCAGGGATATTCCTGGATGAGGGCTAATGAGCTACTTAAGCTCAGTAGAAAAGAGCTAAGGGTGGCCATTGACCTGTTGACTGGCCATTGTTGCCTTAAGAGGCACCTCAACATTATTGGCATTATGGATAGCCCGGTATGTAGGGGGTGCCATATGGCAGAGGAGAGTTCATCACATGTTTTGTGTGAATGTGACTACTACTGAGCCAAGAGATTTTAATTCCTTGGGTATCACTTCATCGTGCAGTGGTAGTTGATTAACTTCCCGGTAAAATTGCTGCTGAAATTTATCTCAGCTATTGGTCTCTCTGAGATCTAATAGTTAATATTTCTTAACCTTGTGCTGGAGCTCCTTACTCCAGTGAATGGGGTTTTTTTCAGTACTATAGGCCTTGGGCCGCAGTGCTGGTGTCCTTGTGGGCCGCCCCACCTTAATTCTAATTCTAATTCTAGGATTACTTGGACTTAACTAGTGGTTAAGTATTAGTTTGTTACATATATACAATTTTCGACATTGAAATTATTTGAAATTATAAACAAAGTCTTTATTTGTACTGGTACCATTTGTAACGATCTTTTCTTTATTTACTTAATTTGTGCATTTGGGGTTTTTGCATTTATTTTGTTTTCCACTTTATGCACATTTTCTCTTCTTATATTTGGTGAGCACAGTATTTTATAAACAGTATTTGTAGTTGCTGGAAACTGACTCCGACCGTTGTTTTGATCCCCTGTGTGGATGTTATGATAGTCTCATTATTTTATTGCTTTTGGAGCAAGTTTATAATATTATTGTTTTTAATTTTGATGCATGTTAAGTAAACGGCGTATTTTTTAAAAAATAATGTTTGCTTTCTTCACTCACCATACTTGTTCCGTTGCTTTAAATGTCATTTGAGAATGACGATTATGAATTAGGTGAGCACTCCCATGTGAAATTCTAAGTTTAGAGGCAATATCAATGGTTATTCGCCTACCCACGCGCGCAATTTCTCGAACTTGCTCAACATTCTCATCTGCGATGGAAGAGGAAGTAGACCCAGTCCGAATGTCATCTTCGATGTTTCTGCGGCCTTCACGAAAATGCTTATTCCACTCGTACACAGCAGTTTTTTTACACGGCATCATTTCCGTATACCTTCTTCAGCATCTCGAGCATCACAGAAGGTGATTTCTTTGAGAATTGATGTTTGCATGCTGCTCTAAAGATGACTTTTCAAAATCCAACGAATGAAAAATTCGCTTTGTCAGAAACGATCTGAAGCTAATGTTGAATGTACCAGAAATGAATTCCAGATATCTGTGCCTATTCCGTATTACTGCTGCCAACCTTCAAAAGAGATATTTCCCTGCAACCAACACCTGTATGAATATAAGCTATCGTTACGGGAAACAATTGACTCTACTACTTGAAAACAAATTTCAGTAAAAAAAAAAGCTATTTCTTCATTTAAACAAATCAGTTGATATTATGATGAAAATGGAGAAATATTCTGGACTGTTATTCTAATGGTAATATAGGATAAATAATGTATAATATATGCATAATATATAATTAAAGAATGATATATATATATATATATATATATATATATATATATATATATATAATAATATATATAATGAAATAATGTGTAATATGTAATGAAAGTATAAAAATAATTGATATTGTTACCTTTAGAGACCAAAAGGTAGAAGAATTCTTTTGCATTAACTAATGATATTTATCTGGAGCGAAAAGCAGATTTCAAAAACTTTTACTGCAAACATAATACTTTTGAAAAACAGTCTTATTATTACTTTATAAGTTCTCTCAGTCTTACGTATTCTAGAAAAAAATTGCCCCTTACTTAATCATAAAAAGCATATTTCAATAAAGAATCAGTTAATTTTCTTACATATAAACCAGTGATACTTTACATATAAACCAGTAAACTTCTTTATTAAGTGGAATTGCAAACACATAGAAATATTTCATTACTATAAACATTATTTCTTTAAGATACTATTAAAACATAATTGTTTTTACTGCCTATGGAGACAATAGTACCTTTCGAACTGAAATCTACTCATTATAATGATCTATATTTCATTCAATATAAACTAAAAATATGTAAAACATAAAATGCCTACACAAAGTTAGAAAAGTAGAAATCCACTAACTTGAAAAATAACTTTTATTGAAATTTGTAAATTAGGAACTAATTTTTTATATTAAGAAGTTATCTTTTAGATAGAATGATAAACCTTTTTTTAAAAAAAAGTTTTAACAAATATGAATGTTTTTTTATTTTAAAAAGCAAATACCATTAAACTTTTAGGTTTACAAAATGAAACAGATATTTTACTTCAATTTTTTATAAAAATTTAGTTCAAAACTTATCTTGTGGATAAGTAAATTTTATTTTTTGTAGAGTTGTTTAAAGAATATACTTTTCGAATAAACAAAACTAAATAATCTTAAAACTAGAGAATTATTAAAAAAATCCTTTCACAAAAATGCAGAACTTTTTCTTTAGAGACGAATCGAAAAATTGCGTAACGTAGATGTTAATTCTTGAAAAGACTATATCCATTTAACCTAGCTGTCTGACAGTGAAACAAATCAAGTTCACTACCAAAATAATTTATTGCATACAAATAGTGCGATCATAAATTTTCAGTGGGTTTTTAACCCAATATTTTCAAAATATATCAATTTTTTAACATTAAAGAATTATATAAAGTTTTTAAAAATTAAATCAGGTAAACAGCATATTTTGTCCATAGTTATTGAAACTTTCTTGCTTCCATAAAACAAGTTATATTAAAATGGAGCCATACTTGTTACAAAAAAGTATAAAATTTGTGTTCTGAAATATTTTTCATCTGTGTATAGCAATACGAAAATATAGTTATCATTGATTGAAACATAAAAAATTATTTTATTTCTGGTGCTTTAAAAATAACAATATCAGACCAAGAGTTGGTTTTGAAATTACTATAAAACGCATGCAAATACTCAAGAGTAAATTATTAAAGATGATTATGCCATTTTCTCTGGACCAGAGAGTAACAGCACTGTTATTTGAAAACAAATACATCATACAGTAACATCATTGATGTGAAACAAACGATTTTAATATAATAGTGTCATACTTGTTACAAAAAAACATAAAATTTGTGTTAAGGAATTTTTGGAATCTGTTCATAACT
>CM063511.1:81688788-81691288 GCA_032207245.1 Pardosa pseudoannulata
TTTATTTCAGTTTAATTAATAAGATCGGTCGCTCTATATGCCCATTACTTAGAGACTTATCCTTATATAGAGTATAAAAAGGTGAATCGCCACAAGATGTTAAACAACCCTAATTACAAAATTTCACGGATAATCCCTTTAAAGTTATGCCCAGCAGCGTTAATTTATGTTATATTGAATTTTTTCTATTTTATAATTTTCAGATTTCAATCCGAAGAGGAGGTGTAAAAATAGAAATTGTAGCTGTCCTAAAAACAAATTTTCAAATTTCTAAACCATTTTCGGCTTATGCAACACGTATACATACGTAAATACAGACGTCAAGACGTAACTAGTTAAAATGCTTGTAGGAATGGTCAAAATGAATATTTTAAAGTTTCAAAATTAAAGTACTTACGTATAAACATAATAAGGTTTGGTTTGTTTTTTGGAGCGCTACGGTCTACTTTCTGCAACACGAGGGCTAATGAGACCGGGACCTACTGCTTAAAGCCGATTCCGAACGGCTACGAACATCCATGCCATAGTGGGATTCGAACCCACGAACTCCGGTTCCGAAGGCCAGCACCCTAACCATTCAACCATCGTTCGGCCAACATAATAGGAAACATGTCAAAATTGATACAAATCTGATCAATATAAATATTCCATTTTATCTGAACACAAATTTTTTTCGTGATTGAAATACATAATTTTATTCGTTCAAGGAAGTTCAAGGAATAATAAGTTCACTGACAACTTTGAAATAACTCGGAGATTGCGTTCTTTTCTAGGACGCCAACTAAGAGTTACCTCGTACTGTGTTTACTTGCTATTTTTGTGCAGCTACGGATAAACTCGTAGTATATCAGTGTTAATATCGATAGATGCTATCTGGGGGAAAAGAACAAAAATAATCAATGCTGGCTTGTATGAACAGGAAAATTTATTAAAAAACTAACAAAAAATATAATTATTCTAAGAGTAATAAGATGTGATTAAATCAAATTGTCATTTTATCTCAGATTTCTCAAAAAAATTGCGTTGCAGTCAACATGTTAATTGTTGTGATTACCATGATTACTGCTTTAGTCTTTTTCTAATGTTTTTCTACCATAGAATGAAGTTTGATTAGTTTATGAACGTTTTAGCATGAAATTATGTATTTCAATCAGGTTTTTCCTCATTATAAACATTATTAAAAAGACTAAAGCTGTAATGGGGGTTATACCGATTACTATTTCTTTGTACGGAATAAAGGAAGCATTGTTATAACATAAAAAATTTAGATTAATAAGAGACTGCTGGAAAATGCAGCGAGTGGACAGAAAATTAACATTTATTTCAGAGTTAACTTTGGAAGACCTGTTTGAATGAATTTAAGCAGCGAAAACGCCTTTAATTCTGAGATTTTGTGGCTGGAAAAATAGATATGAAAGGAAGAGAATGGGAAGAGGAGAATTTTTTAGAGGTGCTTTAAGTGTAATCATTTTTATATATTACACACACACACACACATATATATATGTATATATATATATATATATATATATTTATATATATGTATATATATTTATATATATATATGTAATCCATTTTTTATAACACTCCTTCACAAGGAGAAAGCGCAACAGGTATAAGTAATGAGAATGCAGTCGGGTTTTATATTTAAGAGAACTCAGAAGTCTAATTTTAAAACTTTATTTCAGAGCGGCAACACCACACATCTATCCTTCTGGACAATATACAATCAAAAGCCACAGAGTTCACTCTGCTCTGACACAAGTACACCCAAGAGCGCTGACAACAAGAATTTTCCCACAACAAAAACAGCTTAATAAGCGAATTAAATGCAATATCAGCAAAACGCGAAAACATGTTCCGCCAACACCTGGGAAACTGCTGCATAGACAGAAAGTTTACAGTTTTATGACAGAAAGGAATGTTAAGTGGAAAATACTCCGTTGATTAAACCATTTAGAGGCTGGTAAAGATATTTAAATGAATTAAAATTGGAGAGAGGAGGCTTTTGAAGAAATATTAAAGTTAAATAATTTTGATATATTACAGATATATATATATATATATATATATATATATATATATAATATATATATATATATATATATATATATATATGTGTGTGTGTGTGTGTGTGTGTGTGTGTGTAATAAGACAGACTTCACTATGGGTGGTTGCAGTCATGGCCCATAAAAATGAGACCGTTTTTAGCTAAAGACCTTTATTAAGATAACGTTGGAGGACGGTGTCCCACTTCATCATAGGGGCAGGACAAACTGAGGGGTCAGCTAACATGAAGTTGTGGGAAAATCTCTAGAAAAATCTGCAATCCTACAGAGGGCATCCTTTAAAATTTTCATTTTATTATTTCATGACAATGTAGAGATATAATTGGTCAGATATATATATTCAGGCTGCGTGAAACTGTACCCTATGTGGTAATTTACATTAGGGGTATAATAAGGGGGAATGCAAAAAGACGCGTGGAATTTTATGCAAA
>CM063511.1:81696288-81721288 GCA_032207245.1 Pardosa pseudoannulata
TACCATTATACCTCAATATACCATTGTTACCTCAATAAATGCCTTCTGTAATAATAATAATCGCTTCCGAAGACCATTATCAACCCTCAATATACCATTGTAACCAATTTATACCACATATACCCATTTAGTACCTCAATATACCATGTACCTCAATATGCCCTTCTGTAATAATTAATAATGCTTCCGAAGACCATTGAAGCCTCAATTATACCATTGTACCAATCAACTCCACCAAAATACCTGATATGTGCGGCGAGTTTGGCATGCTTGATTTATACTAACCAGTATTATTTCTTTAACTTCCATAACCCCACTCACGGCCGGTCAACGAGATAATTAAATAAAACTAGGTAACTCTCTTTAAGCTATAGCTACGATATAATGTGTTTCTAGGCAGTATTATGCCTTGACTGCGATGTTCCTGCATCCAATCAGGCGTCTATCCTAACCAGTATTTACTTCGCTGGAAGATATCAACCTATTCTCAGTTTTTAAACGGGACCTTCCGCTTCACATTGGACTGCACACAAGGAATGTCTCGCCGACCTAGCAAAAAAACGGAATATGGGTCAAAAGCATTTCGCCTTTGACAGGAGCGGTGAGTGCGTTTTAAGGACGGCATAGTTATTTTTATTTAACACAACGCGCGCGAGAGAGAGAAAAAAAAACAAGTTCAATTTCACTTTTTATTTATTGCTTCGCGGTCGCTTGATTCAGCCCCGGACGTGGAAGAGGTTCTCCTCCAGAGTTAAAAGTGCTTATCAATGGTTCTCAAACTTTTTTTTAGAATCGTACGGATTTCTCAGAAAGAGGACTGAACTCCCTGGGCTTATTTTTCTAGTCCAGGTTCTATTCTTTGTTGACAAACATAGTTTGTCGATGAATGGATTAAATGGACTTAGAGAATAAGTAAAAATCCCCTATATAATAATAGCTTAAGTTATCTGCCCATCTGTCCTCAAATTTATGAAGCGGTTGGACCTGGAATAGATAGAGGCATCCATATTGAATTTTTAATAAGTTAGGATTCGCAAAATTCAAAGTGAGTAAAGTTTATCTTCTCCACAACTATCGATCCGATTCTAAAATAAATTGGTATAAACATACTTCATATCACAGCGAAAAATACTATCATTAAAATGTTGAAAATCAATCCCTTCCCCCCCTTTTTTTGAGCTTTTAATGCCATTATTTCAAGACCTATTTTCACCGGTTAAGAGCAGGCGATTAAATTTATCACTTAATAATTAGGTAAAAATAACATTTATTCTAGCATTATGACGTCATTCCTTTAGACATCTCATTTAGTCATTTTTTATTTTAAATTATTCAAATATAGTCTATATTATTTTATAACTGAACTTAGATATTAAGTAAATAATTGTATTTTATATTTGGCTAAAATAATAGATTAGGAACATATGTGATAATTCTAAATTTAATCATCGATCATTTTTTGTTGCAAGATAATTCTCAGTCAAGGAACAAACCATTTCTTACCTGCATCATAGGGTACTTTACAATTCTACAAAATTAAAAATTTCACTGATCCCGTCATATGACGGACTAGTTTAGTTAGAAGGTGTACCGAGGTACTTTCTCACGGTGATTTGCACGTGCATGCCTAGCCGTGGGAGGATTTTCCTTGACGAATTTAAGACCCCAATTATTTACGTCAAGTTTAGGGACCCCTGCAGAGAGGATACTTCACGGAATGGCAGCATAACGGTCAAGCTCGCACAGAACTGTAAGCGTGAATTATGGGAGCAGGGGCTAAAATGTAATGTCAGCTTGAACAAAAAGGGGCTACTTTAATGAGCCCACCTGCACTCCCGAAGGGCATTTGATGTGGGAAAATTTCCCAAAGAGAAGGGATTGGATAACAAGAAAAGAAGGGGCTTTGGGACCTAGGTGAAGTTTTTGGAAACGGAGTGAGAGCTGAAGGCTGGGAGCTGAAAGTGAGAAGGGGGCAGTCGAGAGAAGTGGAACAAGAATCCACTAGCACGAGCTCGTCCCGTGCGCCCGGACTGACACCGCCCCGCTCAACATCACCAACTCGTCCCGTATGCCCGTGAGAAAAGCCCCTGCCTGCTCCCCTGCGACTTCAATGGAGGTAATCTATAAATAATATTTACAGTCCTTTGACTTAGGCGTCTGTTAATGATATTAATTCCTTGTAAAGAATTTGTGGGATAATTAGTCTATAAATAGAAAATATAAATGATTGATCATTATAACCAAGGATATTTTTGTAAATAAATGTATAGAATAAATGTCTGAATCTATATAAGGTATTATATTCATTCTGTGTTTCCCCCTTGTAACGAACACTGGTGTATAGGTTGTATGTACATTACAACAGAAGAATTAAAGAAAATAATGTGTCCAGGTTACCAGGGTAAAGGAAATTTTAAAAGTAGTTATCAGTACTCATATTTATAACACACTGTTTACCGTCCCCTCTTATTTCTCTTTCAACTTTCAATTTTAGTTTATTACAAAATAAATTAATTTTAACTTTACCTATAATTGACTTAATTTTCATTTTTATTGTAAGTAATAAGTATTTTCTTCTTACTATGCTTTTTCGATTTTTATTTAACTAAAAGCATATAGGGCAGATCCCACCAAAGTCGTTTAACGGCTAACTAGGATTAGCCACGATTAACCCTGGGGCCAACCAATGGGGGAACGCAATTCTCCATTTAAACCGAGATTAATCGCGGATAGAGTTAAACGACTTTGGTGGGATCGGCCCATAACCCGTCATTTGACGGCATCAGTAAAATTTCTAATTTTCCAAGAATTGTAAAGTAACCTATGAGGCAGGTAAAAACAAGGTTTGTTTTTTGACTGAGAATTATGCGGTACGTGCTCAATAATTTGTTTATCTTCACTAACCATATGTTAGTTGCCAACTTTAATTTATGTTATCATATTAAGTGATAGGATGGACACCAGAAGCTTTAATATTGACAGTGATTATTTCGCTATATATATGAATGGTGTCCAAAACTTAGGAAATCGATTGCAAACCGTGTGGTGTACCGTATGTATAAAAAAGAAACACACAAACAAATAAACTTCTTAATTTTCAGAGATATATAACTTAAACACTAGATATTTATTAGTCCGTGAAATAGACTCCTAGACTTTTTATGAAAAGAATTTGTTGTTAATACCGTTGATAAAATTTTCATTGCAACAAAAATAATCGATGATTAAATTTAAAATTATCACATATGTTCCTAATCTATTATTTACGCCAAATATAAAAGAAAATATTTACGTCATATCTAAGTTCAGTGATAAAACGGATGAAAATTGAGCAGACGATGATTAAACTATTTAATATAAGAAATGATTAAGGAAGATGGTTAAAGGAATGACGTCATAATGCTAAAAAAATTTATTTTCATCTACCTATAAAGTGATAAATTGATAAATTTAACCGCCTGCTCTTAACCGGGGAAAATAGGGATTGAAATAAGGACAATAAAAGCTTGAAAAGGGGGGAAGGATTAGATTTCGATTGTTTTAAAAACGGCATTATGTTTCGTTGTGATATGAAGCATATTTATGTCAATTTATTTTAGAATCGGATCGATAGTTTAGGAGAAGATAAACTGTACTCGCTTTGAATGTTGCTAACCCTAAATCATCAAGAATCCAAAATGGATGCTTCTATCCATTTCAGGCCCAAACGCTTCATAAATTCGAGGATAGACGGACAGAAATTAGACCATTATTTTATAGGGAATTTTAACTGTGCTTTCTCTTTTTCGTTTTTCTCTTATTTATTAATTTTTGTTAACTATATATACAAAATATGATATGCCTAAAATATAAGCATTTAATTTTTTAAAAAATTCATCGCTTATCACCCATTTAAATCTAAGTGACTGCGAGCCGCACTGCATTGCTAATAGTAATAGACTTACTTGAAACTTCCCACTGGCTTACTTTACTTATAATACTTCACCCTGTATTTACTTATTACATGTTACGATGTATTGTGATGTGATATAAAAAATTGTATTGTTATTATATTAATAAAAGTGATGAGAGATGAAATAGTGTCTGCTAATCTTATTTTCATTTTCAGGGTACTAATACATTTTCTTGTGTCATTTCAGAATACAACACTCGAAACCTGCCCTCACCAATTACCGACCTTTCACGACTGACACCCTCCAAATTACTCCTTTTTAAATTTTAAAATTACTCACTCAGATTTCACCTTAATTACTAGTTACCATTAGGATCGGGCCGTCTGCCTAAGGAGCCCTATAACCATCCATTTATATGGAAAAGGTCCACTACATATTTGCAAGCAATTTTGTTAACCCTT
Organism: Pardosa pseudoannulata; assembly: GCA_032207245.1. Taxonomy (NCBI): domain Eukaryota; kingdom Metazoa; phylum Arthropoda; class Arachnida; order Araneae; family Lycosidae; genus Pardosa; species Pardosa pseudoannulata. Next base: position 81,700,643 of record CM063511.1, read on the forward strand.
TAAAGGTCACCAAAATAAATTCATGGAAATTTAATGTAATTTGTTTACAAATGTTATCTATAAGCCTTTTATATGTAAAATATATAAATTTTCTTTACATTCCTGAGAAGGGTTTTTGCCTTAGAGGATACCAAATTAGGGTTTGAGAAGTGGTTTAGTTGAATAACCCCTACCCCTGTACAGCTTGAACATTATGCCATTTTAAAAGTTTAACTATACTGGAAGAACAATAAATGATAATCCTTAAACAGGTATAATAAATAAACATATTAACAACTTAAAAGTTTTGTTCGTATAGATACTTTTATTTGAGGTCATAAGTAAGATAAATTGAATCTGACTTCTCAAGTACAGAAAGTTTAAATACATATATTTCAATAGAAAAAGAAATTAATAAGTTAAACATAGAACTATCATCTGTTATGTATTTAAAATATCAAAAATATAATATGTATAAAATGTATAAAATACGTAAAATATATAAAATATATAATATATATATATATATATATATATATATAATATGTATATATATATATATATATATATACATATACATATATATATATATATATATATATATATATATATATATATATTATATAATATAATATAATATATATATATCGAAAACTCATCCATGTCTCCAAAAAGTTTTTTTAAACTGCAAAAGCTCTTGATTCTACATCATTGGCTTCCATATATCACAGATGTATGAGATTGGAGCCGTAAATAATTATAAAAAGATAAAGTAAAGTACTCCAAAAAGTAAAGTTAAAAAAAATGTTTAATAGGTGGTTTTGCTACGAAACCACTGTCCGTTAAAGGGTTAATACAAAATAATTTCCTTAATTTCCTTGAAGGAGAGTACAAATCCTGTAATATTATAACAGATTACACGAGTTTTCAAGTCGTGCAAATTTTTGTATGGTTTTAATATGTATTTATAAATTTATGGTTGATCCAAACAGACACACTTTAAGCATGCACGGAATCCATTTAGGATTAATGAGACTCCTTAACCCTGGGTTAAAGAATGGTACGATTTTGGAGTAGAAATCTTCCGTCGCGTAATAGAAATAGTTTCTATTACGCGTTTCTATTACCATCCATTTATATGGAAAAGGTCCACTACATACTTGCAAACAATTTTGCTAATACAAAATAATTTCCTTTATTTCCTTGAAGGAGAGTACAAATCCTGTAATATTATAACAGATTACACGAGTTTTCAAGTCGTGCAAATTTTTGTATGGTTTTAATATGTATTTATAAATTTATGGTTGATCCAAACAGACACACTTTAAGCATGCACGGAATCCATTTAGGATTAATGAGACTCCTTAACCCTGGGTTAAAGAATGGTACGATTTTGGAGTAGAAATCTTCCGTCGCGTAGTAGAAATAGTTTCTATTACGCGTTTCTATAACCATCCATTTATATGGAAAAGGTCCACTACATACTTGCAAACAATTTTGCTAATACAAAATAATTTCCTTTATTTCCTTGAAGGAGAGTACAAATCCTGTAATATTATAACAGATTACACGAGTTTTCAAGTCGTGCAAATTTTTGTATGGTTTTAATATGTATTTATAAATTTATGGTTGATCCAAACAGACACACTTTAAGCATGCACGGAATCCATTTAGGATTAATGAGACTCCTTAACCCTGGGTTAAAGAATGGTACGATTTTGGAGTAGAAATCTTCCGTCGCGTAATAGAAATAGTTTCTATTACGCTTTTCTATTACCATTCATTTATATGGAAAAGGTCCACTACATACTTGCAAACAATTTTGCTAATACAAAATAATTTCCTTAATTTCCTTGGAAGAGAGTACAAATCCTGTAATATTATAACAGAAGAAACGAGTTTTCAAGTCGTGCAAATTTTTGTATGGTTTTAATATGTATTTATAAATTTATGGTTGATCCAAACAGACACACTTTAAGCATGCACGGAATCCATTTAGGATTAATGAGACTCCTTAACCCTGGGTTAAAGAATGGTACGATTTTGGAGTAGAAATCTTCCGTCGCGTAGTAGAAATAGTTTCTATTACGCGTTTCTATTACCATTCATTTATATGGAAAAGGTCCACTACATACTTGCAAACAATTTTGCTAATACAAAATAATTTCCTTAATTTCCTTGAAGGAGAGTACAAATCCTGTAATATTATAACAGAAGAAACGAGTTTTTAAGTAGTGCAAATTTTTGTATGGTTTTAATATGTATTTATTAATTTATGGTTGATCCAAACATACGCACTTTAAGCATGCACGGAATTCATTTAGGATCTATGAGACTCCTTAACCCTGGGTTAAAGAATGGTACGATTTTGGAGTAGAAATCTTCCGTCGCGTAATAGAAATAGTTTCTATTACGCTTTTCTATTACCATCCATTTATATGGAAAAGGTCCACTACATACTTGCAAACAATTTTGCTAATACAAAATAATTTCCTTAATTTCCTTGAAGGAGAGTACAAATCCTGTAATATTATAACAGATTACACGAGTTTTCAAGTCGTGCAAATTTTTGTATGGTTTTAATATGTATTTATAAATTTATGGTTGATCCAAACAGACACACTTTAAGCATGCACGGAATCCATTTAGGATTAATGAGACTCCTTAACCCTGGGTTAAAGAATGGTACGATTTTGGAGTAGAAATCTTCCGTCGCGTAGTAGAAATAGTTTCTATTACGCTTTTCTATTACCATCCATTTATATGGAAAAGGTCCACTACATACTTGCAAACAATTTTGCTAATACAAAATAATTTCCTTTATTTCCTTGAAGGAGAGTACAAATCCTGTAATATTATAACAGATTACACGAGTTTTCAAGTCGTGCAAATTTTTGTATGGTTTTAATATGTATTTATAAATTTATGGTTGATCCAAACAGACACACTTTAAGCATGCACGGAATCCATTTAGGATTAATGAGACTCCTTAACCCTGGGTTAAAGAATGGTACGATTTTGGAGTAGAAATCTTCCGTCGCGTAGTAGAAATAGTTCAACGCGAAGACTCCTTTTGAAATCCATTGGACTGTAATCTCTTTCTCCCCAATCTGGCCCCAAGTAGCTGCCTTCTGTCTCCCGTCTGCGCACATTTTTTCTTATCCATCGCGTTATCGGGAATTTTCCGAGGTTGAAAGTGAGAAGCTTTCGCCATCGGCATTATCAACACGGGTTTTCCCTCAATAATTCTTCGCATAGTCATCTTTTCGAAAATATTGAGTCTCATGTGTACAGGCATAGCTTTTTGAATATGACCTGTGAGATCTCCAATTTCGTTAAGTTTTTCTAGTAGTTGCAAGAAATGCTTGCTGATAGTTCTAATGATGAAATAATATCATTTACTTATTATCATTTACTTATTATATCATTTACTATTAATATCACTAGCATATAGCCCATCATATGACAGGATTAGTAAAATTTTTAATATTCCAGAACTGTTAAGTACCCAATGAGACATGTAAAAAATGGTTTGTTTTTTGACTGAGAATTATCTGGTTCACTCTCAATAATTTATTTATCGTCTAAGCAGTTGAAAACAGTTCGAACTTAGAGTCTAGCTCATATAAAAGATAGAAAATTTATTAATTTTCCAGAATTGTAGTTATGAAGCAGGTAAAAAAATTATTCTTGGCTGAGATTAATCTGGTACACAATAATTTAATCACATACTTCTAGAGTCTGTATAAATTAGTTTAGAATCACATTGTTATTTAGTCAAACCGTGGTTAGTATAATAAACAAACACACAAAAGAACAAACTCTTATTTCCAAATAAATAAAATTAAAAGTTAGATATTTATTAGTCCGTGAAATATTCCTAGACTTTGAAAAAAATTTATTGTTAATACCGGTGATAAAATTTTCATTGCAACAAAAAATAATCGATGATTCAATTTAAAATTATCACATATGCACCTAATCTATTATTTAAGCCAAATATAAAAGAAAATATGTAATATCTAAGTTCAGTGATAAAAGATACTAAAATAGTGTAGACGATATTTAAATAGTTTAAAATATGAAATGATTAAATGAGATGTTTAAAGGAATGACGTTACAATGCTAGAAAAACTGTTATTTTTACCTATTTATTAAGTGATAAAAGGATAAATTTAATCGCCTGCTCTTAACTAGGGAAAATAGGGCTTGAAATAATGACATTAAACTCTCGAAAAGGGGGGAAGAGTTGAATTTCGAACGTTTTAAAGACGACAGTATTTCTTGCTGAGATATGAAGCATATTTATACAAATTTATTTTAGAAACGGATCGATAGTTTAGGATAAGATAAACTTTATTCGCTTTGAATGGATACCTTTATCCATTCCAGGTCCAACCACTCCATAAAATCGAGGACAGACAGACAGATAACTTAGGCTATTATTATATAGGGGATTACTAAAAATAATATTATCCCCTATATAATAATAGCCTAAGTTATCTGTCCGTCTGTCCTCGAATTTATGAAGCCATTGGACATGGAATAGGTTGAGGCATCCATATTGGATTCTCGATCAGTGTTAGCAACATTCGAAATTCCCCCCTTTCCCCCTTTCTATCGTTTAATGCCATTATTTCAAGCCCTATTTTCTCCAGTTAAAAGTAGACGATTAAATTTATCTATTTGTCACATAATAAATAGGTAAAATGAACATTTTTTTCTAGCCTTATGACGTCTTTTCATCATGTATAACCATCTCATTTAATCATTTCTCACTTTATATTATTTAAATATCGTCTGCATTATTTTCATACGTTTTATCACGGAACTTAGATATTACGTAAATAATTTTCTTTTATATATGATTTAAATAATACATTAGGTACATAGGTGATAATTTTAAATTAAATAGTCGATTATTTTTTTGTTGTAATGAAAATTTTATCACCGGTATTAACAACAAATTCTATCTACCTCCAGGCCGAAAGATTAGTTAGGATGCTGGTCTTCTGTGCAGGTTATAGCTTCGTATAGTATATTTCATTAATCGGCTAATGTTGGTCTAATTAGTCTTTGTGTTTTAAAAAAAATCGTAGCACTCCAAACCAAACAACAAATTCTATCTAGGATCAAGTGGATAATCATTAATTGAGATAATTTAACGAATAATTTCAATGTAGATAGGGAAAACTTATAATTATCTTTCTAAATGAATTCATCGTGATTCTAAACTGCATTCACAGTATCGGGAGACTATAGAGGAGTATGAAGATAAACAAATTATTGAGAGTATACCAGATAGTACTCAGTCAAAAAACAAACCATTTTTTATCTGCCTTATAAGGTACTTTACAATTCTAGAAAATAAACAAATTCAAAGTGTCGTCTTTAAAATGTTCGAAATTCACCCCTACATCGCTTTTCGAGCGTTTAATGCCATTTTATCAAGCCCCATTTAAAGAGCAGGTAATTAAATTTATCAATTTATCACATAATATATAGATAAAAATAACATTTTTTTCTAGTATTATGACGTCATTCCTTTAACCATCTCATTTAATCATTTTTATTTTAAATTACTTAAATATTGTCTACATTATTTTTATAAGCTTTATCGCTGAACGTAAATGTAACGTAAATAATTTTCTTTTATATTTGGCTTAAATAATAGATAGGTATATATGGGATAATTTTAAATTTAACCATCGATCATTTTTTGTTGCAATGAAAGATTTATCACCGGTTTTATAATAAATTCTTTTCATAAAAGTCTAGGAGTCTATTTCACGGACTAATAAATATCTAGCGTTTAAGTTATATATCTTTGAAAATTAAGAAGTTTGTTCATTTGTGTGTTTGATTTTTATACATAACTACACGGTTTGCAATCGGTCCGCTAAATTTTGGACATCATTCATATATAGCGGCAAATAATCACTGTCAATATTAAAACATCTCCTGTCCATCCTATCATGGAATATGACAAGATAAATTAAAGTTGGCAACTAATATACGGCCAATAAAGTTTTTTACTGATTCCGTCATATGACGGGCTATGTGCTAGTGTAACAAATATTTCGTAACGTGCGTATGTTCCAGACAATATATGAAATGCAAGCGTTCTGAACGGTATCTAGTAATAACACAATATATATCTCTCCTTTTAAGCAAGCTATGAAATATCATTAGTATTATTTTCTTTGCCTGCTCTTACAGAGAACAGGTTTTGCAGGATATCCGGTCGGCAACCAGGATGCCATATGGACAGCGTATGAATTGTGGATATCAATGTAAATCCACTGAAATATTTGTACTGTTATTATAGGTAATCCAGACAATTCATACTAGAACAGCACAAAAATTCCATTAGTACTATAAAGTTTTAACCAAATGTTAAAGTTTTGCTGGTTTCGCGGTTCTTTTCGCGGGACTCGTCACGTGTTTTCCTTATTGTATAGTATACGTCGGTTTGCGGATAGTAATGCATAAAGAATGATAGCTACGAAAAATCATCTTGACGAGTTTTCTGCCACATCAGGAAGACCCAGCATTAGTCCTTTTCATCTCAGGTTAACATCATGGCACTTTCAGATATTCAGTTTTAGCAGTTTTGCTAGTTTCGAGGTTCTTTTGGTGGGACTGGTCACGTGTTTTCCCTATTGTATAGTATACGTCGGTTTGTGGATAGTAATGCATAAAGAATGATAGCTGCGAAAAATCATCTTGACGAGTTTTCTGCCACATCAGGAAGACCCAGCATTAGTACTTCTCATCTCAAGTTAACATCATGGCATTTTTCCGATATTCTGTTTTGTCAGTTTTGCTGGTTTCGAGGTTCTTTTGGCGGGACTGATCACGTGTTTTATCTATTGTATAGTATACGTCAGCTTGCGGATATTAATGTATAAATAAGGATAGTTGCAAAAAATCAACTTGACGAGTTTTCTGTCATATCAGGAAGACCCAGCATTAGTCCTTCTCTTCTGAAGTTAACATCATGGCATTTTCCAGATGTTATTCCTGCTACTGCAAAAAAAAAAAAAAAAAAATCGAACGAGACAGTGTACTCTGTACTCCCGTAAAAAAAATTCCATAGGTAAGAAAAGAGACCAGTTGCCAGTTCACAGAATGTCAAATATTACTTTGTGTTGTCCCTTGTTTCTAAAACTATCATAAAAAGACTAATATTTAACTTTTTTCCGTTTGCTGAGAAAACTCGGGATACTAAACTAATATTAAAAGTAAATGCTTTTACTCCTGTAAAAAAATTTTAAAATTCAACTTTAAACTCGCATATTTTGTTTTGTTTTGTTTCTCGTAATCAATAATAAAATTTAGAAAATGTGACGATTTTTTGCAATTTATTTCAAAAAAAAATTGTAAGGAAAGGGGTTAAGTAGTTATACCCCTTACTTGGGGAGTATGAACTGTAAACTCAGTAATCAACGTAGATTAGGAATTAAAAGGGGGAAAACAGGGGCGAAGAAGATTTTTGCCCCTGATGATATTTTGGAGTTGTAATATTAGCTTTTGATTATAAATTTACTTCGGTAGCTTTCAAGTATCCCTTTCCTGGTTTCTGGAGAATCAATTTGCAATCCGGGCTGTCTTCCCAGATTTATAGAAAATATCTATATTTGTTTGCAGATTTAGTTTAACTTTTTTGTACATATATGTAATATTGCCACATTTCAAACGAAATCTACCGAGCTTCATGGCACAATGGTTAAAGTCGTGGGCTACGAACCGAAAGGTCTCCGGTTCGGTCCTGAGTCAGGACAAGTTTATTTCCGTAATTTTATTTTCGATTTGTTAAGTAGTCAAGGAGACTTCTAAATTATGCAAATTTTCTGTTCCATTAAAATACATCTAGAATGTTCTGTTACCATATAAAAGCCTCTGTTAAAACTGCGAGCGACAGTTGTTGTTTGAATACGAGCTAGGTAGCTTGGCATTTAATAAACGGTGTTATTTCTTAAATTTGACTCTTTATTGTGTGCCACCAGTACTTGCATCCACGTGACAATATTAAAATCCCTTATTTACGTATTTTAATATTAATTCAATAACTTCTGTTCATAAATTACGTTGGGGTTTGCGCGGTAATTCTTTTATTTTCTCTCCAGATACGTTATAGGCTTAATTCAGCCTCTGTCTGTACTTCTTTAGTCAATAGTAAACGCGTTCTCTTTAAACATGGGGGGTTATCACATGATCATATGTGCTTAGGGATTATTCGTAGTCTTTCTACCTGAGAAATCCCAACTTAAAAAACGTGTGTGCACGATATTCAAAAAGTTCTTGCCTGTTATATGGATTTGATGTATCATCACCAGGAATAAAATGTGTTGTGCTATTGTATGAATCTCACCAATATTTCATATATGTGTGTATATGTGCGTCTGTACTTAAATATATAACATAAGGATTTATTAATAGCAAGTGGTTTTTAAATTTAGTTCATAATTCACTTTAATCTTTTCTCTGTTATCGCTTTAAATTATCTTTATGCTTAGAAAGTATTTGTTGCATGGAACTGTTGAAGAACTTTTAGACGAAATTAATATTACTCAATTTCACAATTAAAAGTCTTATTTATTTAATATTCTTACCGTAAGAATTATATTCAAAGCTATTCATGTCTTCAAAACAATTTTAAAAAAAACTTCCCAATGCAAATTTATGCTAAACAGAACTTGGTGAAATCTTAATAAAGCTGCCAAGAAAAATAAAGAAAATTACATGCGGTGTAATAAAGATTATACCAGAAAAATCTTTCAAATCTACTTTGAAAACATCTAAATTTATATAATGTAAATATAATTTATATGCAATATGTTTTATAGTAAATATCTACATTTCTTTGCAGGTTTAGTTTAACTTTTTTTAACACATATGTGTGTGTGTGCGTTTGTATTTAAATATATAACATGATGATTTATTAATAGCAAGGGGTTTTTAAATTTAGTTCATAATTCACTTTAATCTTTTCTCTGTTATCGCTTTCAATTATCTTTATGCTTAGAAAAAAATTGTTGCATTTAATTCTTAAAGAACTTTAAGACAAAATTAGTATTACTCAATCTCACAATTAAAAGTCTTATTTATTTAATATTCTTACCGTAAGAATTATATTCAAAGCTATTCATGTCTTCAAAACAATTTTAAAAAAAACTTCCCAATGCAAATTTATGCTAAACAGAACTTGGTGAAATCTTAATAAAGCTGCCAAGAAAAATAAAGAAAATTACATGCGGTGTAATAAAGATTATACCAGAAAAATCTTTCAAATCTACTTTGAAAACATCTAAATTTATATAATGTAAATATAATTTATATGCAATATGTTTTATAGTAAATATCTACATTTCTTTGCAGGTTTAGTTTAACTTTTTTTAACACATATGTGTGTGTGTGCGTTTGTATTTAAATATATAACATGATGATTTATTAATAGCAAGGGGTTTTTAAATTTAGTTCATAATTCACTTTAATCTTTTATCTGTTATCGCTTTCAATTATCTTTATGCTTAAAAAAATTGTCCATTTAACTCTTAAAGAACTTTTAGACAAAATTAATATTACGCAATCTCCCAATTAAAAATTTTATTTATTTAATATTCTTACCGTAAGAATTTTATTCAAAGCTATTCATGTCTTCAAAACAATTTTAAAAAAACTACCCCATGCAAATTTATGCTTAACAGAACTTGGTGAAGTCTGTAATAAAGCTGCCAAGAAAAATAAAGCAAATTACATGTGGTGTAGTAAAGATTATACCAGGAAAAGATCATTCAAATCTACTTTGAAAACATCATTGTTATGCTAAAATAAACCTTAGATTTATAGCGACACATTTATCGTTTTTATCACAAATGATTGAACTGATAAAAGAGATGCTTCTTTCAGAAAATGTGTGTGTTCAATTTTCAGGTCTCCGGTTCATGATCTGCGGGTTATGAACAATCATTTACATAAAGTGATGAGGTCATATTTTCTAGGTTGGTTTGCAATCTAAAAATCCACTAATGACGTAGAAGGATACTTTATATTTTTTATATTCCTCAAGGGGACAGAGACTTTTTCACAAATGAAAACACATAAATTTTAGCTATTGTTTGCATGGCCGTAACTAATTTAATGTTTAGCACATTACCATATTTTTAATCGGATAATAATAGTACTCTTACAGTTTTTATCATGAAATAAGTCTAAGTGAATAAATATTTCTACATAGCAATTTGAAAAAATAATGCTTTTCTAAGAGTATCACTTTTAAAGTATTCTTTGCCGACAAAACGCAGAAATAATTCTCTAAATATAATTATTCTAAATACCGTATTCAGCATTGTGAACCTAATTCAAATTTATAATAGTCATAGAAGTTCATTCTAATATATTACAAATTCTAGTGATCAAAATATGTATAATTCATACATTTTAAAGTAAACATTTTTATATATTTTAAGTACGTTGTATTGAGAAACCAAGATAAATTCCTAATCGGTTCATTATTATTTTTAACATTATACTTAGCATTGTGAACTTAATTTAAATTTATAACAATCATAGTGAACAATCATTACATAAAGGGATGATATCATATTTTCTAGGTTGGTTTGCAATCTAAAAAGCACTAATGACTTAGAAGGATACTTTAAATTTTTTATAATAGTCCTCAAGGGAACAGGAACTTTTTTACAAAGGAAAACACATAAATTTTGGCTATTGTTTATATAGACGTAACTAATTTATTTTCTAGCACATTACCATAATTTTTAATTGGGTAATAAGAGTACTCTTACAGTTTTTAACATAAAATAAGTCACTTTAAGACGATAAATATTTTTATATGCTAGTTCGAAAAAAGAATGCTTTTATAAGAGTATCATTTTTATACATTTTAAAGTCCTCTTTGCTGAGAAACCACAGCTGGTCTTTCCCTAAGTATGATTATTCTAAATACTGTATTCAGCATTGTGAACCTAATTCAAATTTATAACAGTCATAGAAATTCATTCTAAAATATTACAAATTTTAGCGATCAAAATATGTATAATTCATTTTAAAGTATACATTTTTATACATTTTAAGTACGTTGTATTGAGTAACCAAGATAAATTCCTAATCCATTCATTATTATTTTTAACATTATACTTAGAATTGTGAACTTAATTTAAATTTATAACAGTCATAACGAACAATCATTTACATTAAGTGATGAGGTCATATTTTCTAGGTTGGTTTTGCAATCTAAAAACCACTAATGACGTATAAGGATACTTGATATTTTTTATAATAGTCTTCAAGGGATCAGGGACTTTTTTTTACCAAAGGAACACATAAATTTTGGCTATCGTTTGTAACTAATCGTTTAATGAGCGTTCGTTTTAATGAGCACCATTAAGGTGAAAGAACGACTTCGCTCAAATAGGTCCTCGTAATTTTAAAGCAGGGACCCAGCAGAGGACCCATAGACTTCGCCTGTCACCACCAGAGGTGTTAATTGAGAACCTGAAGGACATTACGACCACGAACATATTTTAAGTGCCCCAGTCACCTTTAACGAACACGGCGGATCTTGGGTCGACTCGGGTTCCGAACCCGCAACCTTAAATATTGCTCATTGAACGAACCGATTTCAAGCTTCCCGAAATTGAAGCACCGTTTTTTCTCTTGCCCGAACTCAGGTCGTGCATTCCAAAACTGGCGCATTTGCATTGCCCGAACTGAGTCCGGGCGTCACAGGCAAAGGGTTAAAAGATGAACCGCTGTAGCTCAGTCAGCAAAGGCAGTGATATCGTAACCGGAAGGTAGCTGGTCCAGGCTCCAGACATCCAAAGAACCCCCGTGTTCGTTAATGGTGGCTGAGGCACGTAAAATAGGTCGCAATGTCCTCCAAAATTCCAAAAGATATCTCTGCAGTTGGCAAACCAATCTCCTGCTTGATACCTGCTTCTATATTACGAGAACTCCCTCTTAAAATTCCAAGTTATCGTGGCAATAGCAACCACCTTTCAACGAGAAATCATATGACTTCTAATAAAATGAGTCATCTAACTATCTAAATAATGCTAGTAAAATTTAAAAGATTTTTTTAATAATATTTCCTTTAAAATTAAAAATAGTTAACATTTATAATTTATAAATCAAGATATGATATATAATTAATATTAATATCGTCATATATGTTTACTAATTAATTAATAAGTTTAAGTAGAATATATCCTATGAGAAAAGCATAAATGAATTTTAAGAGTATTGAATTAATAACCGTAACGCAAGACAATAAATAATACAGATCGTAAAATATAGTCATTTCGTGCAACCTACATTTCTTGAAAAGTTTGCGAGGCTTTATGGCTTTAGTTTTATTAGTTGGTGATGAAAAGAAGGTACACTCTATGAGTGCTTTAAGCGTTAAGGATTAAACCATGCATCACTTCCGATTTACTCAACAGGAAATTTACAGCCCATAAGTTTTCAATGATTCTCCAATTCAAATATTGGGAAAGCATATATGCTCAGCGGGCTTTGAATATACGCCTTTTAATATACAGAGGCTGTAAATTAACTTAAAATATGTGCCTTTTTCAATTATCTGAAACATGAACAAAAATTATATGTGTTCTTTTATTAAAGAATATAAATAAATATTTTGACTTTTGAAAAAATCAATTTTTCATCAACAAATTTTGCATGCTTGTTACATACTAGTCAAACACTGATGTTTTAAGAAAATTGCAACAAACTGTGTTATTAGCTTAACTAGGAATAATTGTTTAACAAAAAACTTTTTAAATGTTATATGTTATTATGTAGAAATCATGTATTATTTAAAATTCAATTAATCAATTATTAAATTATATATTTGTGTGGGTAATAATTCACAAATAGAAAATACAGAGGATAGATGATTTAGGATACTTATCCCAAAAGTAGATCTCATTGAACAGGCAGTAAATCCAAGTAAAAAATACAGAGGATAGATGATTTATGATACTTATTCTAAAAGTAGAACTGATTGAACATGCATTAAATCCAAGTAGAAAATACAGAGGATAGATGAGTTAGGATGCTTATCTCAAAAGTAGATCTCATTGAACATACAGTAAATCCAAGTAGAAAACACAGAGGACAGATGATTTAGGATACTTATTCCAGAAGTAGATCTCATTGAACATGCATTAAATCCAAGTAGAAAACACAGAGGACAGATGATTTATGATACTTATTCTAAAAGTAGAACTGATTGAACATGCATTAAATCCAAGTAGAAAATACAGAGGATAGATCAGTTAGGATACTTATCTCAAAAGTAGATCTCATGGAACATAAATCCACAAGGCACATTAATAAGAAAATTCGGACAGTGAGGGACAAACTATCTTTATTTTTCGGAAACAAAAACTATCCATTTTACCTTCATACTCGCTAGGTGCTTTGCGTCTAAACCACAACCATGTAGAAGTAAGATTAGAGTTCTCTCTTAGCCTCAGGGCCTAATATAGATTTCTAAAGAGTGGTGATATGGCATTATATGGATCTGCAATATATACGTGCCAATGTTTGCAAGCAAATTTTATTTTAAGCAGGGGAACTTACTTTCTAAGCATTCATCCAATATCTTTCAAGCTATAACTCATAAAGCACTGCCCAGGGGACACATGTAGCTTAAGATATGCTACGGACGTGAATAACACTGCAACCGCTAGGTCCTTGCCATTTAGAAGCAGGGGCCAAGTAGATGACCCCCTGGCTAGGCCTTCCACCTTGAGAGGTATCGTTTGAAAAATTGGAGGATATATTCACTAAGAACATATTTTATTAGTTGACATTAGGGAACATGTCGGATTTTGGGCCAGCTCCAGGCTTGTCACGTTACCCCCCCCCCCCCTTTTTTTTGGCTAGATTTAGTCGAGGTCAGACCAATGGGTTCCGCAGGGTGGGCCAAAGTTCCGTCACAATGACTCTTTGAATGATGGTCACGAGGCCCAGGATTGCAAGTGTCGCCTCTCAGAATTTTCCTGTTTCTTTCTTTCGTCCCCTTCGGCTTCCCGTCCTGTATGGTGCATCCAGCAAAATTCTCACTCACGTGTTTCTTCTTCTCTCTATTGGTTCTCGTGGTTCACGCCACCTTCATAAATTCCGGCGTCAGGAGGTTCGCTAAGCATCCAGTAGTATTCCAAATTCCTTCCTCTCAGTAGTGCACGTCTTCTGCGTTCGCCCGTGGATAGCGTCTGCGGCTCGACGGGCGTGGGCCGGGAGTGTGGGGTGGCCCTATACTTTCGAACTGCCCACCGCTGCTGGGATCAGCCTGGAGGTCCTCACGGCTATATGGGCCCGATTGGCGCTTGATTGCCACGTTACCAATGGGTAATGCGATCACTGCCTTTACCCATTGAGCTATCGAGGCTCTCAAAGTGTTTAGTTTTCGCGTTATTTATTTTTGACTCAAAATAAGTTTTTTCACTGAATAAAGTCACGTTTTGGTTCACTTGATTTAATTCAGAGACCTATTAAAACTAAGATAATTTTCAATTACTTTAAAAATCACCTGTGATATAACTAAGAGGATTGTTGATAAAAGTAGCACAATACTATCACTTTGTAACAACCGCAAGTATTTAGTTGGTAAAGCACAAAAAGACTAATAGAACACAGATAGGGGATCCCTAATCGATACTGTAAGAAAGAGAACAGCAAACAGTAAAGAGTGTGTCTCCCATAGCAACATGTTTCATTAATCAAAATAATGCACAATTTCTTGAAGCTTGATAAAAAAAATTAAGGATATCCTTGTAAAATTGGTATTACATTGCTTACAGTTAATTGCAATTCCTTTTTAACCTAGATATAAAAGTCTTTTAGTGTTACTGCTATGTAGGAAAGTAATTGCGTGCATATTGCAATCGATGGGTCTATTTCTTTATTTTCGTTGCTATTAATTCTTAATTTTAATCATCAATATTGCTGATTAATTATATGCAGTGTATCAATCTTTTTCTTTTTTAATCTATAAGATCTGAATTATATTATTATCTATTGTGTTGTAAGGATGAGTATAAGAAATATTACATTAAAATCGATTTCTATAAAGTTTGCTGAAACTAATTGTGAAACTTTAGTTTTGTTTTTATCTTCCTATTTTAGACCTTAATATATTTTAAACTAAACTCCGATGGCTTAATGGTTAGGGTACTGGCTTTCTGTACCGGAGTTGTGGATTCGAAACCCACTATGCCATGGATGTTCGTAGTCATTCGGAATCGCTTTAATAAGTAGGTCTCGGTCCCATTAGCCCTCTTGTTGCAAAAAAGTAGACCTTAGTGCTCCAAAACAAACCAAAACTAAACTCCCTGGCGCTATAGCCTAACTTAGGGGCCATGGCCTACGGTGTTAATCTCCCTGACGAGACCAAGGTTCCTGGAGTGCGAAGTATCCGGTTAGGTGGTCAACCTTACGCAGTGCACCCAGAGTTTAGCTTCGAAGCATGATAGACCCTCGGTTTGTTTTCCCACTAAAGGGATGAAAAGCTGAGTCAAATTTGCCTAGTCCGAGGATCTAACCTCGAACCAGTGTCTTAGAAGAGTGAAGTGCTACCCCAAAGCCACAGGACTTCTATTAAGTTTGCTTTTAAGACTTCTTTTAAGTTAGGTATTTTAAATCATTATTAACTACATTAAAGCAAACCACATTGGATTTACACTTCAGCTGAATGTTTACCTCCTCTTTAATATGATAGAATTTCTAAAATTTCTTTTACTAATAGAAAGATACACTATATAGATGAAAGGCTTAGTCAAACTTGCCTATCCCGGGGATCTAACCTCGGACCAGTGCCTTAGGAGCGTGAAATGCTACCCCAACGCCACTGGGTTTCTTTTAATTTATATTGTATTTTAAATCATTATTAACTACATTAAAGCAAACCACATTGGATTTACACTTCAGCTGAATGGTCCCTCCTTAATATCCAGAGTCTTCGATTACAAATCAATTGGTACCCGAGTTAGAAGCAAGCTCAAACTAAGGTAGCTTGACTAGATTGATGGGGACTTAAATCACTAATAATTATCAACTGCAGTGGCTTGTCAAAAATGAGAAGTGTGCGGTATAAGATTCTGATGAAGGCTTAAAACCACAAACTACTGTCGAAACAATAAAGAAAATTATTCAGTTTATGCTTATTCTTGACAGTGATGAAGCATAGGTACTTAATACCTAAATCATATAACGGAAATACATAGCTTTTTCAAATTAACATCAGAAATTGCTGTAGAATAATGATAATACTTGATAAACATTTTAAGTTAGAATAGGGCTCTAAGTTTTCGTGTGCCAAACGCTGGCCGATTGGTTAGGGCGTTGATCGTCGGTACTGGAATTCGTGGGTTCAAATCCCACTATGGCATGGATGTTACTAGCCGTTCGAAATCGGCTTTAAGCAGTTGGTCCCAGTCTCATTAACCCTTATTATCAAAACAGTAGCCCGTAGTGCTCCAAACCAAACCAAACTAAGTTTTCTTGTTTTTCACATATTACAGATTTCCAAATACCAAAAATCCCTTTCACACATTTAAAAAAATCTACAGCAATATCAAATCTACTTTAAGAGGATTCTTGATTAGTTATCATTTCCACTCTATATACAGGGTATTTGTAGTTATATCGCATTCATTAAACTAGTTAAACAAGTTGCCAGTCTATTACCATTCAAATTACATCATATCCATTCCAAATTGTCCGTTTGTTCTTTAAACTTGTGCTATCTACTGTTATCAAGGACTAAATCAAGTTCGGAGCTATATATGAATTCTACATCTCTCTCTCTCTGTATATATATATATATATATATATATATATATATATATATATATATATATATATATATATATATATATACATACATATATATACATACATATATATACATATATATATATATACATACATATATATACATACATATACATACATACATATATATATATATATATATATATATATATATATATATATATATATATATATTCATTTATTTATATATTCATTTATAGTGGTATACGCTTAAGAAGTTTTTCTGAAGACCCTGAGATTAAAACCTATTATATGGGAAAACTGAAAAAATGAATTATAAACAATTGCGATCTCGTAATAATTCTTCTTTCTACTTCAAATTGTATTATCATAGATATATCGTGCTGTTTTACAATTGAGAATAAATTTAACCTTTTAATTTAACTTAATATGTATATTTTTAAGCATTAAACTTATCCAAGAATATTTCATATGGATTTAAATTTCAGGAAAGCATTAGGTACAAATATACATAAAAAGAAATAATATCCTTATATTAATCAACCTTAATATTTTCTTATTTCTAAGAATTCGTACTTCATTTCTTTACTCTTCTAACCGATTTTTAATGTTCAAATATTTGACTGTTTACTTTCTTTATAACTCACTTACTGTTGTAATACATAGGTTTCATACCTGTCCAGAAAAGGACTGAATTAACTTCATTTATAAAGGGTTGTACTTACTATAGCATACAGGAAGAGGCTCAAAACCAGGGATGGACAAACCGCGGGCCAAAAATCGAAAGAAAATAAGTTTGACGGGCCAAGATAAATTTTTATAAAATTTTAAAAACAGTATACAAGTACCTAACGGTTTAAATACGTTAATGAGATGAATGAAATTGCGATTTCATTTTTAAAAGTTTCTTATACTGAGGTTCGAAGTGAGATGTACTGATTTTAAGGAACGATGCTAAATGCTTATCTGTCAGTCTACTTCTGAAATTATTCTTTCTAAGGTTCAAAGTTGAAAACACTTGTTCACATATAAGAAGCAAATATACCGCTGATCTTCTGGGCGTGAGATAATAAATTTGGGATATAATATTTAAGCAAAGTAGAAAAGGAGATGGATATATAATGTATAAATATATATTTCTTTTAATTTGCCTCGGACCGGCAACTTAAAATTCTATCCGCGGGCCGGATAAAACCTTCCGGCTGGCCGGAGTTGGCCCGCGGGCCGTAATTTGTCCATCCCTGGTCGAAACATTTTTTATAGAAAATACAGAGGATAGATGATTTAGTATATTTATCCCAAAAGTAGATTTTACTGAACATGCAGTAAATCCAAGTAGAAAATACAGAAAATAGATGATTTAGGATACTTATCCCAAAAGTAGATCTCATTGAACAGGCAATAAATCCAAGTAGACAATACAGGGGATAGTTGATTTAGGATATTTATCACAAAAGTAGATCTCATTGAACATTCCATAAATCCAAGTAGAAAACACAGAGGACAGATGATTTAGGATACTTATTCCAAAAGTAGATCTGATTGAACATGCATTAAATCCAAGTAGAAAATACATAGGATAGATAAGTTAGGATACTTATCTCAAAAGTAGATATCATTGAACATGCAGTAAATCTATAAGGCAAGTAAAATTCAAATTCGGACTGTTGTGGCCAAACTATCTTTATTTTCCGGAAACAAAAACTATCCATTTTACTTTCAGACACGCTAGGTGTTCTGTGTGTAAACCACAACCATGCACAAGTAAGATGACAGTTTTCACTTAGCATCAGGACCTAATATAGATTTCTAAAGAGTGGTGATCTGGCATTATATTGATCTGCAATATATACGTGCCTATGTTTGCAATCAAACTTTATTTTTAGCAAGAGAACTTGCTTTCTAAGTTTTCACCCGATATCTTCGAAGCTACAACTCATAAAGCACTGCCCAGATGGATATGCTACGGACGCGAATAACACTGCACCCTCTAGGTTCCTTGTAATTTAGAAGCGGGGACCAAGTAGATGACCCCCTGGCTAGGCCTGTCACCTTGAGAGATATTGTTTGAAAAATTGGAGGATATATTTACTAAGAACATATTTTATTAGTTGCCATTAGGGAACATGTCGGATTTTAGGCCGGCTCCAGGCTTGTCACGTTACCCCTTTTTTGGTTGGCTAGATTTAGTCAAGGTCAGACACCCCCTAGGGCTGGCCGCAGCCGAAATCTCAGGAAACCCTCTTCTTCCCTGGAAACCACCACCTCTCCCTCTCCTCTTCCTTCGGGCACTCAAGTTTTTTTTTTCTTAATAGTTTGTTTCTTAGGTTAGGTTTTTTTAGGTTCCTGGAACTACACGAGGTTCCAGCGATCCCTTTTTCGAGCACGCCGAGTCACGGGGGCTCCTCAGGGTGGGCCAAAGTTTCCATTACAATGACCCTTTGAATGATGGTCCTGAGGCCCAGGGTTACGACTGTCGCCTCTCAAAATTTTCCTGTTTCTCTCTTTTGGCCCCTTCGATTTCCCGTCCTGTATGGTGCAACGAGCAAAATTCTCACTCACTTTTTTCTTCTTCTCTCCATTGGTTCGCGTGGTTCCCTCCACCCTCATTAATTCCGGCGTCAGGAGGTCCTCTAAGCATCCAGTAGTATTCCAAATTTTTTCCTGTCAGTAGTGCAGGTCTTCTGCGTTCGCTCGTGGATAGCACCTGCGACGCGACGGGCGCGGGCCGGGTACTTCGATGGGCTAAGTGTGGGGTGGGGTGGCCCTATACTTGCGATCTGTCCACCGCTGCCGGGATCAGCCTGGAGGGCCTCACGGCTATATGGGCCCGATTGGCGCTTGATTGCCACGTTACCAATGGGTAATGCGATCACTGCCTTTACCCATTGAGCTATCGAGGCTCTCAAAGTGTTTAGTTTTCGCGTTATTTATTTTTGACTCTGAATAAGTTTTTTCCCTGAATAAAGTCACGTCTTGGATCATTTGATTTAATTTAGAGAGCTATTAAAACTAAGATAATTTTCAATTACTTTAAAAATCACCTGTGATATAACTAAGAGGATTGGTTTGGGTTTGGTGTGCTACGGTCTACTTTTTGCAACACGAGGGCTAAGATAACTAAGAGGATTGTTGATAAAAGAAGCACAATAATATCACTTTGTTACAACCGCAAGTATTTAGTTGGTAAAGCACAAAAAGACTAATAGAACACAGATAGGGGATCCCTAATCGATACCGTAAGAAAGAGAACAGCAAACAATAAAGAGTATATCTCCCATAGCAACATGTTTCATTAATCAAAATAATGCACAATTTCTTGAAGCTTGATAAAAAAAAAATTAAGGATATCCTTGTAAAATTGGTATTACATTGCTTATAGTTAATTGCAATTCCTTTTTAACCTAGATATAAAAGTTTTTTAATGTTACTGCTGTCTAGAGAAAGTAATCGCGTGCATTTTGTAATCGATGGGTCTATTTCTTTGTTTTCGTTATTATTAATTTTTAATTTTAATCATCAATATTGCTGATTAATTATATTCATTGTATCAGTGTTTTTCTTTTTTAATCTATAAGATCTGAATTATATTATTATCTATTGTGTTGTAAGGATGAGTATAAGAAATGTTACATTAAAATCGATATCTATAAAATTTGCTGAAACTAATTGTGAAACTTTAGTTTTGTTTTTATCTTCCTATTTTAGACCTTATTATTGTGACATATTACCATTCTTGAGTGAAGAAGTAGTGAGATGAAGGACTTAATTGGAAATCACTTTTATTTTTCTGGAGTAAATGCTGGTTATATACAAAGGGATTCTAATCTCCCCAAAACAAGT
>CM063511.1:81726288-81778788 GCA_032207245.1 Pardosa pseudoannulata
AAAGTTGAAATATGTGTACTTTCAATTATTTATATCGGTTTAGTGTGTAATTTGTTTTTATTTTTCATGGATCGGTTTAGAAAGTCTGACATGTCAATATCGTATTAGATAGAGTGACGTTTCAACTAAAATCCCCTAACCATACTGATACCTCCAATTCGATTTATAATTAAAAGCATCCCTTTCAGGAATATCCATGTGTTCTCTTGTTTTACACTGTGAAAGCATGGATAAACACTTTATTGTAACCGGAAAGTAGTGTTAAAAGTTCACTGAGCTTCCTAACATCCTAGATATAAAATAAGCGTTGGTGGATAAAACAATGAATCTAATGTTCTTGGCCATGACGCATTATTATAAGTTCAATTTTTGAACAAGTCACTTGACACCTTTATTATTGATTTATCACAGATTTATTGAGTTCACCAATACATTTGTAAAATAAAAATGTCGCACCGAATAGCAAAAGTTGAAATAAGTGTACTTTCAACTATTTATTTCTGTTTATTGTGTAAATTTTTTTCATGGATCGGTTTAGAAAGTCTGACATGTCAATATCGTATTAGATAGAGTGACATTTCAACTAAAATCCCCAAACCATATTGATACCTCCAATCCGATTTATAATTAAAAGCACTCTTTTCAGGAATATCCATGTGTTATATTGTTTTACACTGTGAAAACATGGATTAACACTTTATTGTAACCGGAAAGTAGTGTTGACAAGTTCACGGAGCTTCTTAACATCCAAGATATAAAATAAGCATTAGTGGGTGAAAACAATGAATCTAATGTTCTTGGCCATGACGCATTATTATAAGTTTAATTTTTGAGCAAGTCACTTGACACCTTTATTATTGATTTATCACAGATTTATTGATTTCACCACCACATTTGTAAAAGAGAAACGTCGCACTGAAAAGAAAAAGTTGCAATAAGTGTACTTTCAATTATTTATATCGGTTTATTGTGTATTTTTTTTCCTTTTTCGTGGATGGGTTTGAAAGTCTGACATGTCAATATCGTATTAGATAGAGTGACGTTTCAACTAAAACCCCCAAACCATATTGATACCTCCAATCCGATTTATAATTAAAAGCACCTCTTTCAGGAATATCCATGTATTCTCTTGTTTACACTGTGAAAACATGGATTAACACTTTATTGTAACCGGAAAGTAGTGTTGACTAGTTCACGGAGCTTCTTAACATCCAAGTTATAAAATAAGCATTAGTGGGTGAAAACAATGAATCTAATGTTCTTGGCCATGACGCATTATTATAAGTTTAATTTTTGAGCAAGTCACTTGACACCTTTATTTTTGATTTATCACAGATTTATTAAGTTCACCAACACATTTGTAAAAGAGAAATGTCACACCGAATAGCAAAAGTTGAAATAAGTGTACTTTCAATTATTCATATCGGATTATTGTGTATTTTTTAAATTTTTAATGGATCAGTTTAGAAAGCTTGATTATCAATCAAGTCAATATCTTATTAGTTAGAGTGACTTTCAACTAAAAACCCCAAATCATATTGATACCACCAAACCGATTTACAATCAAAAGCTCTCCTTTCAGGAATATCTATGTGTTCTCTTGTTTTGGGCATTTCAGGGTATCATTAACACATTGTGTGCGGATACATTTCGCAGAGGAATTGTACCGGGAGCGGGCCTTTTGCGTGTATATTTAGTTATTTAGTTAAATCTCAACAGATCGAAAATTATTTAATTTTTTAACCAAGTTTCAGTATTTTATACTGAAATATATAAACAAATGTAGAAATAGAAATATATAAATAACAACCATAAAATTTTTGCAAACAAAAAATATATATTTTTAGTGGATAAATATATACTAGTATAGTAAATATGAAAATTCAAATAAAGGTAGTAGTATATAGTTTTAATTTTTTCGAATTATGTTATATATAAACATTTTTACATTATAAAAAAATGAAAAAAAAAGAACATTAGGCTTCGTTTTCCTGTATATACCGTTATTTTTGTACCCACAAACAAACCATGTTGTTACACTAACCCGTACTAGTACGTGACCCGCGCTCAAGTATCAATCGTCAGAAAACGTACTAGTATGTGTCCCGCATATAATGTGTTAATATAAAGATTTTCTCTTGTTTTAAGGTGTTGACTTCCTTGAAACATCAAAAAAACATTCTCAAACCACCATGACAGGTTGAACATCATCCTATTTCTAATTTAGGCTGTAGAAATATTTGAACTAATATATTCCTTCAATGTTTGAAATGTTGAATCCGAAGAAATTCTTACTATAAAGATATCAGTCCTTCAGTTCAAAGCTTATCACAGAGTCTTTTGAATAACAGGAAATATAAATTACTACAATGGCTTAGCAATGACATGATCTGAACTTCACCGAAACATTGTGAGGTATTTTGAAGTAGTGATCAAGAAATTTAAGAAACTTCTTGTCAACTATATAGTTATTAAATATTATTGCCAGCAATCAAAAAAATAAGAAAGAAATAAGAACTTTGGTTTCATGACTTACATTTGTTTATTGCCTATAAACATGCATTTCTAGCAAAGTTGAAATAAATTTTAAAAAACTGTATATAAGGAGCTGAAAATGAAATTCATTAGACAAAAAATTGGAGTGACATTATTAATAAGTTAGAAATGTAAGAACAGAAATTTTATCAGATTCTAAATGAGAAGAATGACACTCTTTTCGGTCATTAACAAGTTTTTTAATGTAGGGAGAGTAAGCAATGGTCACCATTTTGATTCAATTGTGTAAATGTTCATTAGTCCATATTTTTAGTCCAAATTTTTAAAAAAGGTAAAGGAAATCTCACACAGATGTAAAGATGTGAACATTGTTTTCCCTTTTAGACCACCATGGAACAAAATTGGATATTTTTCTTTTGAGGGAAAAAAGGATAAGGTATTTTTCTATTAAAAAAAAACAAATATTGTCAGAATTGTTTCACTTTTGTTCAGTAGAGGACAGGTTATTTCATCTATGACATTACAATAGAAATATGTATCTGTCAGTAATTTTGATTACTCCCATTAAATAATTTGTAATATGGACAACTACAACAAGATGCCAAAATGTTACAAATTTGAACTAATCTTCAAAAAGAATTGCTCAGAGCCGTGCAGGAGGGAGGGGAACCCGATTTCTGTTTTGCATAAATCACTCTGTTTATTTTCTTGTGAAGGCAGAATCGCTTTTTTGGCATCTATCAATGACTCTTAACTCCTTTGATTGCCATTTTCCCACTATTTCATGAAAAGTCTCAATGAACAGAATATTAACGCTGCCTGTCTCTACTAAATGGCATTAGATGAGCTTTAATCTTTCTTGAATTAATAACAGTGTAATAATTTAATGCTACTTAAATCTTATTTAGCATTTGTGTAACTGTCCATCTTATTGGAGAATTGAAGAATAGTATCTTATGTTTAAATAAAGTATAACAAAAGTGACTAGTTTCCTTTGAAGCTATTGTTATTGGAACCCTTGGATCGTGGGATCGTGCAACCAACAAGATAATTTCCCGCTTGTGTTCGAAGAATTACGCCCGTCTACTTCGGAAATTGGTCCTTTCCGACACCTTAACACATTTATGCAGGACACGTACTAGACCGTTTTCTGACGATTGATACTTGAGAGTGGATCACATACTAATACGGACTAGTGTAACAAAATGGTTTGTTTATGGGTACAAAAATAACGGTATATGCAGGAAAACGAAGCCGAATGTTCTTATCTACTACATAGATTCTGGAAAAATTTATACAAATAGAAACTAGTTTTTACATTATTAGTTTTGTGATTGCTCTTTTCATTTTTTTATAATGTAAAAATGTTTATATATAACATAATTCGAATAAATTTAAACTATATACTACTATTTTTATTTGATTTTTCATATTTACGATACTATTATAAATTTATCCACTAAAAAATTTTTTTTGTTTACAAAAAACCTTGTGTTATTATTTATATACTTCTATTTATATATTTGTTTATATATTTCAACATAAAATACGAAAAGTTGGTTAAAAAATGATATAATTTTCGATCTATTGGGATTTAACTGAATAGCTAAATTTACGCACAAAACGCCCGCTCCAGGTACAATTCCGATGAGAAATGTACCTGGAAAAATTTAGACAAATAAAAACTAGTTTTTACATCAATCGATGCGGAACCACAGAAGGGAAAGATAATGAAAGATTAAAAAATCAATTTTGATTCAAAATTAACTTTTTATTTATCCTTACAAAAATTATATTATATATATATATACATATATACATATATACATATATATATATATATATATACATATATATATACATATATACATATATATACATATATATATATATATATATATATATATATACACACACACACATATATATATATATATATTTGTTTATTTGTCTATTTATATATTTGTTTATATAATTCAATATAAAATACGAAAAGTTGGTTAAAAAATGAAATAATTTTCTATCTATTGAGATTTAACTGAATAACTAAATTTACGCGCAAAACGGCCGCTCCCGATACAATTCCGCTGCGAAATGTATCTGCACACAATGTGTTAAGAATGTCCTCCGATATCTACATTGAACACCTCACTGGCAAACTCACTGGCAAACTCTTAACAATAAACATACCAACACTTAATACATACCTATTTCTACCATAGCCGGTGAAATGACCGGACTTTATTTTTTCTGATTCTAAATGTATGAAATATGAAAATTGGAAGGAAATAGACAAATAAACTTTAATATAATTAAACAAAATTTTATATTGTCAATATTTATGTATTGTAAACACAAAGAATAAGAATTTTTAATTCATTTCCCATCACATTTTTTTACATAAACCTTACGGGTCATTTGACCTGTTATATGGTATGTTTAGTGTTAACTCCCGGAAAGACCAATAGGGCAACTCCATCAACTTCATGATTGACGAAGCTGGAAACGCAATCAAACTGAAAATGCCCCTACCTATCTAATACTAATAGGTGAGGAAAGAAGTTAAGACGCATCAAGCATCAGATTTTACTAAATAGGTCTCTAAACAAATGTCTATACACTTTTACACTAGCATTATGAAACATATATTTAAACGTAAAAAATAATCTTCATAGAAATGGATTTAATTTATGTGTCAACTTTTTGAAAAATCACTCACGAGACCTTTCATTTTTCTAATCTTTAAAGTAAACAAACATTTAAAATCCACTGTTCAAGTTTAAAAAAAGGGTACATACCTAAAGGACTTTGTGCGTGTATTTCATGTTTAAAAACAAGGCCTTCATTACAGATTTATAGATCCATGACCTTTACTAAAGCTCTTACAGGTAAATGGCTTACTCACTGTGTGAATGTACGAGAAAGAAAATTTAAATAATTCTAGCTAATAATCGGACTGGAAGTCTTCTCCGACATACAAAAGCAAAGGAAATTTTTATATTGAATAATTTTTTCCTCTTTCAGAATCTCAGGATTATTAAATTCTTTTTTTATATATATAGTTACTTCTTTTTTTTTAAAAGGTATATAGTACTTTTAGAGACTAAAACTTTTCAGTATTCAGTTACCTATTAGATAACATATCAACTTTATTTATAAAGATCAGAGTACACAGAGGTAGCTAACAATATCTTTAAAAAGTCGACATATTAATATTATTTTCTAAAAATACATTCTATGCATACATATATATATGAATATATAGATGCATATATATATGCATATGTATATATATGTAATATATATATATATATATTATGTATAATATACATATATAAATATATAAAATAAAAAACATAATCTTCTTCTTCTTTATAAAAAGTCATGTTTAGAAAATATTTCCTTCTAATTTACATATTTCAAAAGTTATTTTCATAAGTGTTTTTTACTCTGTGTATACACTTTACTTTTAAAATATGTAATGCTTCAGATAACACAACTAAATAATTTTTGTTAATTAGATTTTGGTTAATAATCTAGAAAAAATGTTGTTCTTAACACAGCAAAACGCCAATTTTATACTGAATCAAAAATTGGCTGTTATAATCAAGTCCACATATTAAATGGAAAGTAAGTTACAGCTACTTGTATCATCTGTCACGTTCGTACGTAATTTAAACTTTAAAAATGTACATCCGAGTCATTTCAACGTCATTAATCATGTCATTTTAGGTCATTATTTTCACCGACACATTTATAAAATTTGTCACGAATATCAAAGAAAATATTTGATAAAAATTATTACATTCCACTCCATGACATAACTTATAAACATCATTTACTATTAACAACTAAATACTAGTTTTTAACAATTTTCTTTGATTCTAGAAATTTTAACAATATAAATGTCAAGTTTAAATACAAAAGAAAAATATTTAATAGAAATTATTAAATTTTACATGATACATGATATTACTTTAAAGCACAATTTATAAATACTATTTTTAATAATTAACTTTAATTTATAAACGCCAAGATTAAATATTATTTCGCATACTGCAAGTAAAAATCAAGAATATCACTTTCATAAATAATTTTTCAGAAACTGGTTTTCACTTTTAGATTTATAATCAAGCGTTTGAAGCATATGCATGCCCGCCCTTTAATCAATCATAAAATTATTTTAAAGCGTAAAATTCTTCGAAGCACCCTCAAAATCGTTAAACTAGAAAGTTAATGCACCAGTAAGTTTTCATGGATTCTCGGAACATCTAATTTCGTCTTACTGAAAAGTCAAGGTAAAAAATTCTTATGAATATAAAACGTCTGGATCGATATAAAAAAAGAATGCTAAACAATTACAAATTAGTTTCCCTTATCGATTTTAAAATTATTTTTGAAGCTAAAAATTCTTCCAATAACTTTTAAAATCGTTAAACTAGAAAGTTAATGCACCAGTAAGATTTCATGGATTTTTGGAACGTCTAATTTCGTCTTACTAAAAAGTCAAGGTAAAAATTCTTATGAATATAAAACGTCTGGATGGATATAAAGAACGGATGCTATACAATTAGATATTAGTTTCCCTTTGCAATTATAAAATTATTGTAAAAGCAAAAAATTCTTCGAAACACCCTAAAATTCGTTAAACTAGAAAGCTAATGCACCAGTAAATTTTCATGGATTCTCGGAACGTGTAATTTTGTCTAATGAATATAAAACGTCTGGATGGATATAAAAAATGGATGCTATACAATTAGATATTAGTTTCCCTTAACAATTATAAAATTATTTTTAAAGCGAAAAATTCTTCTAAACACCCTAAAAATCTTTAAACTAGAAAATTAATGTTCAGTAAGTTTTCGGGGATTCTTGGAACGTCTAATTTTGTCTAATGAATATAAAACGTCTGGATGGATATAAAAAACGGATGCTAGACAATTAGATATTAGTTTCCCTTTGCAATTATAAAATTATTATAAAAGCAAAAAATTCTTCGAAACATCCTAAAAATCGTTAAACTAGTAAGTTAATACACCAGCAAATTTTCATGGATTCTCGAAACGTCTCATTTCATCTTACTAAAAAGTAAAAATTCTTATGAATATAAAACGTCTGGATCGATATAAATAAAGGATGCTTTGCAATTAGAAATTAGTTTCCATTAGCAATTATAAAATTATTTTTAAAGCGAAAAATTCTTCCAAACACTTTAAAAATCGTTAAACTAGAAAGTTAATGAACCAGTAAGTTTTCATGGATTCTCGGAAATTCTAATTTCGTCTTACTAAAAAGTCAAGGTAAAAATTCTTATGAATATAAAACGTCTGGATCGATGTAAGAAAAAGATGCTATACAATTACGCATTAGTTTCCCTTAGCAATTATAAAATTATTTTGAAGCGAAAAATTCTTCTAAACACTTTAAAAATCGTTATACAAGAAAGTTAATGAACCAGTAAGTTTTCATGGATTTTCGGAACATCTAATATCGTCCTACAAAAAAGTCAAGGTAAAAATTCTTATAAATATAAAACGTCTAGATCGATATAAGGAAAGGATGCTGTACAATTAGAAATTAGTTTCCCTTAGGAATTATAAAATTATTTTTAAAGCGAAAAATTCTTCGAAACACCCTAAAAATCGTTAAACTAGAAAGTTAATGCACCTGTAAGTTTTCATAGATTCTCGGAACGTCTAATGTCGTCTTGCTAAAAAGTCAAGGTAAAAATTCTTATGAATATAAAACGTCTGGATCGATATAAGAAAAGGATGCTATACAATTACAAATTAGTCTCCCTTAGCAACGAGAACTGATACCTCAAAAGCAAACGCACGCTTTCGTCAGTCTCCGAAAGAAAACCGCGGTCCTTACGGCGAAGCTCTTATCGATATTGTTCAGAGAAAACTGTTGTTCATTTTTTGCGAAGAGTCAAACAACTTTCCTTCATTATTAGTCAGGCTTTGTTACGCTTCCTCCTGGCAACGAGTCAAGTGATCGCAGGGCGAAATCGGGAATGATTAAGGCAAGCTGCGCGCAGGGGATGATTAAGACCTAAATGACTGTGGACGGAAAATTGTCACTGACGCATCTCGGATTAAATCAGTCTCACGAACAATTAAGTCCACACGGCAGCGCCGTTTCGAATTTATTTAAGTTTCTTGCCGGGCTTAACTTTGCGAAAGTTCTTAAAGAGGCTCTCTCAAGCGATTCTCTAGGGTTTCATTAATGGTTTTTTACATTATCTTTTCAATCAATAAAGTCATTTAAAAGATTTCTCGTGAAAGTTTAGAATAATAAACCATTTAACTATGAAGCACTGTAAAATAAAAGTATATATAAGTAAATGGTAGGTAATGGAATAAATAGAAGGTAAATATAAAATGTAGAATATGTTGTCCCATTATTTTTCTTGTATGCCCATTGAATAGATCATTTATGTCAAGAGACTGCTTATGTAGTGTCCCAACACCTACGTGTAATGAAATATTTTTACCCGACTGTAGCATGAAATGGTTGCTCAAAACAGTACTATCTTCTTTTCGTGGGATACAGCCCTTAGATGACACCATTCGTATATCATCCACAAGATGTTCTAAATTTTAAAGATTTCCTTTACAAAACCGTTTAATCAGTAAGTCAGCTAAATTTTTAAAAAAAATTATTTTTTAATAACATTTTTTGCTAACAAAAAAATTAATTGAAATGACTATCTTTGGACTTTTATTTGTTTTAGTTTACCATTGATCATTCATTAGTATTAGTTTAAATTCCGAACGTATATTTTATTTGCACATGAGCCTCATCATTCGCCTGTAAGATCCGCAGGCAGCTCGCGTTTTGTGTTAGAGCTACACTTACAGTAGTTACATTAGTTCAGTAGTACTAATTACAATAATTCATACGTATTTTGGGCCGGACGATAGATAGAGCTATGTTTTTCGGTTTCCGAATTTGTGGGTTGGAATCGCATAGATGGCATGATGACCATTTACGTTAGGATTCGACAAAAAATATAGACCTTAACTCTCCAAGCCAAACCAAAGCTTACGACACATATTTTGTCAAACGAAAATTTATCCACGAGATACAAAGGGCTTGAGACAGTTTAGTTCTCTGCGTATGGGACTAGAATCTCAGTGTGTCGGCTTTGAGCTTAGAAGGCCCACTAAATATCTATCTGTTTGCACAGAAAACGTGTATGAAAAATCTGTAAGTCTGGATGGGTAACATCCAGACCTACTCTCTTATAAATCAGTAAGGGGAGGTAGGTACGGAATCAGGATCAAAATTCCATCGCACTGAGAATGATCAAAATTGAGATGATACTCCAGCGTGGCATCATGCTTTTACACTAGCCAGGGTAAGCGGTTCGATGCCAGGTATCATATCAGGTACTAAATCAGGATTAAAAAAATCTTCCGTCCTCAGGATTATTAGAATGAAAAAAATTCTCTGGTGTGGAACCACGAGGTTTTATACTTGTCATGATAGACAGATGGTTCCCAAATATCATATCAGGTACGAAATTAGGATAAAATATCCCCCGTTTTCAGGATTATCAGAATTGAGTGGGTACTCTAGAGCAGTACCACGAGGCTTTATACCTGTCAGGATAGGCGGCTTGTTTCCAGGTATCATAGCAGGAACAAAATCAAGATAAAATATCCATCGTTTTCAGGATTATCAGAATTGGTAGATACTCTAGTGTTGCACCACGAGGGTTTTATACCTGTCAGGATAGATGACTGGTTGCCAAATATCATATCAGGTACGAAATCAGGATCATCAAAATTGAGAGGATACTCTAGCGTGGCTGGTTTCCAGATATATCAGGTTTGAAATCAGGAACTAAATTCCCCCTTCCTGAGAATGATCAAAATGGAGAAGATACTCCAGATTAGCATCCTGAATCCTTTATACCTGTCAGTACATTAAAGCATATTTTAACTAAATAACTTCTTAATTAATGCGGAAGGAATGTACAAGCTGTTCTAAAATTTGATCGAAAAACTCAGTTTTTAGTAGACATCAAAAGTATGAAACACACATTCTACCTTTAACGGTACACATGTGTATAATATTATATGTTAAGTACAAATGTCAATTCCTAATCTTTCATATACAAACATATGCGAAGACATATTAATGAAAAATTATTCAATTAAATTAAGGTCAGCTTTAAAATATTAATAATTTCTCTAACATTTCAGTTATGATTATTGTATTAACTACAACCTTAATAAGTCATAAGCTACAAAACAGTATCTACTTTGAAGGTTTAATAACTACAATCAAATTTCTTCGTCATTAATTCAAAAAAGGTTTAAAATATTAGAAATTATTTAGAATCAGAAACATAAAATATAATTCATGAATTAAATAGAATAAATATCAACACAATTTATTTAATTGTTAAAATTTTGTAAAAATTTATTTCAGTTCAATAAACAACATATTTGTTAGAAATAGAATTTTCAAAATGTGAGTTTAATTCAAGCCTCAATTATTCCTAAAGTATAAGTCCCGGAGCTATTTCATTGTTGGAAACAATAATTTATATTCAAATTAGGGAACGTTTACTATCAACATGATAACAATGATAATATAATTTAATGAGCCCTATTGATATAATGATGTTATGTGAAGCTCTGCTCATTAAAATCAGTGTAAACAGTGATTTACTACAGTAAGAGACGATTATGTAAAATAGAAAATCATTACTCCTAATTGTATGATTTTCTGCTTTATCGATTTTCTTATCTTATGTATCATAATTTAAGGCTTTATTAAAATGGGGTAAACAAATTTATTTTATCGCTGAATTACGAAATTTAGAATGTTTGTCAGTTGAGTAATTTATTTAATAATCGTGTGATAAAACACGGAAATCATTACACCATTAAATGCTATACCACTTTTTTGTATAAAAAAGAGTGAAGACAAAATATCTTCGTTTAATTGTTAAATCTTGATTATATGGTAGCGATAGTTACAAAGACAAAGTAAGTAATACACAAATATAAAATTGAACTCAGACAGCTATTTTCCACTCACAAACGGGCAAACTCAGTAGCTGAAAAACAAACTGAGTCAAATTCTTTTTTTTATCCACTGATTTTTCATCCCCTAGACAAAGCTTGTACAAATGCCTATATTTCTTATGATACATGGCATCAAACTGCCATAGCAAAAAATCATAGCTATCATACCAAGCTCAAATCTCTCATCCCCTATATACCAATAGCTTAAGTTATTTGTCCGTCTGGCCTCGCATTTCTGAAGCGGTTGGACCTGGAATGGATGTGGCATCCATATTGAATAAGGCAATTTGTTGCAACGTCACGACCTACTATAATGCCCTTCCCATTCATTTTCATTTTTACAACAGCCAATAGACAAACAATAAACTGCCTTTCCGTTTGAAACTAAAGGCAGAATTGTCATAATTTGAGAATTTGCCCTAGTGCGTGAAATCGCCTGATGCCTCTTGAGGAGTTAAGGTTAGCAAAATTCAAAGCAAGTAAAGTTTATTTTCTCCTAAACTATTAATCCGATTTTAGAATAAATTGGTATAAATATGCTTCATATCACAGCAAAAATACTGTCGTCTTTAAAACGTTCGAAATCCACCTTTTTCCCTTTTTCAATCGTTTACTGCCATTATTTCAAGACCTATATTCCCCGGTTAAGAGCAGGCGATTAAATTTATCAATTTATCACATTATAAGTAGATGAAAATAACATTTTTTTCTGGCAATATGATATCATTCCTTTAACATTTCATTTAATCATTTTTTATTTTAAATTATTTAAATATCGTCTGCATTATTTTCATACATTTTATCACTGAACTTAAATATTACGTAAATAATTTTCTTTTATATTTGGCTTAAATAATAGATTAGGTACATATGTGATAGTTTTAAATTTAATCATCGATTATTTTTTGTTGCAATGAAAATTTTATCACCGATATTAACAACAAATTCTATCTACCTCCAGGGTGTACTCGAAATGATAGTTTCATTCCTTTACTTCCATTAATTACTGTGGCAAAAAAATTGGGAAGAAGTTATTGCATTGCTTATGATAAATATGGCACCAGATATCACAAAATCACAGCAACCACACAAAGCTCAACTCTTTCACTAATAACATATTAATTTTATCTGAGCTAAATCCATTCACTCTACTTTCTAAGTCACTTCTTTTTCAGCCCCTCAGTTTTTTTTCTCTACTTTTTAAGCGACTGATTTTTCAGGTTCTTTGGAAATACTCGTAATTTCTTGCACACGGATCGGGCATTGCTTATGATAAATATGGCACCAGATATTGAAAAATCACAGCAATCACACAAAGCTCAACTCTTTCACTAATAACGATAATTCGATGTAGCTAAAAAAAACTTCAATTTTTTTCTAAATGAATTCAACTTGATTCTAAACGGCATTCACAGTATCGGAAGACTTTAGAAGAGTATGAAGATAAACTATTGAGGGTGTACCAAATAATTTTCAGCCAAAAAACAGACCATTTTTTTATCTGCCTCATAGGGTACTTTACATTTCTGGAAAATTAAAAATTTTGCTAATCCCATCATATGACGGGCTATATGTTAATTCATAATATATTAATTTTAACTGAGCTAATCCCATTCAGTCCGCCTTTTAGGCATTGAATTGTGAGCCGCTCAACAATACTTGTATGAATCTGCTCTGCTTGTGACAAACGGCGCAAAATCACAAAACAATGCAAACATCACACCGAGCTAGACCCTCTAACTAATAATGTATTAATTTTAACTAATATTTTTCACTCTGCTTTTTAAGTCAATGATTTTCAGGTCCTTTGGAAACAATCGTAATTTCTTACACACTAATCGTGCATTTCTTATGAGAAATATGGCACCAGATATCGCAAAATCACAGAAATTACACTAAGCTCAACTCTTTCAGTAATAATATATTAATTTTATCTGAGCTAAATCCATTCACTCTACATTTTGAGCCACTTCTTTTTCAGTCCCTCAGTTTTTTCATTCTGCTTTTTAAGCCACTGATTTTTCAGGTCCTTCGGAAATACTCGTAATTTCTTACACATTGATCGAACACAGTTTATAATAAATGTGGCACCAGATATCGAAAAATCACAGCAATCACACAAATATCAACTCTTTCACTAATAATATATTAATTTTATCTGAGCTCAATCCATTCACTCTACTTTCTGAGCCACTTCTTTTTCAGCCCCTCAGTTTTTTCATTCTGGTTTTTAAACCACTGATTTTTCAGGTTCTTCCGAAATACTCGTAATTTTTTACACATTGATCTAACACAGTTTATAATAAATGTGGCACCAGATATCGAAAAATCACCGCAATCACCCTAAGCTCAACTCTTTCATTTATAATATGTTAATTTTAAGTAAGCTAAATCCATTCACTCTACTTTCTGAGCCACTTCTTTTTCAGCCTTTCAGTTTTTTCATTCTGCTTTTTAAGCCACTGATTTTTCAGGTCTTTCGGAAATACTCGTAATTTCTTACACATTGATCGAACACAGTTTATAATAAATGTGGCACCAGATATCGCAAAATCACAGAAATTACACTAAGCTCAACTCTTTCACTAATAATATATTAATTTTATCTGAGCTAAATCCATTCACTCTACTTCCTAAGCCACTTCTTTTTCAGCCCCACCGTTTTTTCACTCTGCTTTTTAAGCCACTGATTTTTCAGGTCCTCTGGAAATACTCCTAATATCTTAACATGGATCGTACATTGCTTATGATAAATGTGGCACCAGATATCGAAAAATCACAGCAATCACACAAAGCTCAACTGTTTCACTAATAATATATTAATTTTAACTGAGATAAACCCAATCACTCTACTTTTTTAGCCACTTCTTTTTCAGCCCCTCCCTTTTTTCACTCTACTCTTTAAGCCACTAATTTTTCAGGTCTTGTGAGTAAGAAATACTCGTAATTTTTTGCCCATTCATCGTACAATAACTTAGGGAGTAACTTAGATAACTTTAAGGTGTACAAGTCATGTGGTATTCCAATTAGATTTTTTTATTTCATTCTAAGTTATCTGCAAATGCATGTTTTTTTTATGGTGGTGTTGTTATTTTTTCTTAAATTTTTTTTAGTTTTTATCTTGCGAATGGCATGCTTGTTTTCTTTCCTTTTACAATGATATGTAATTTTGAATTTATCATTTTAAACTTTATTTATAAATTTACAGAATTCGTTTTTAATAATGCAAATTTTAATAAATACTTTACGCCTAAAGGCAATTTGATTTTGATTTTCTACATGTTACATAATTTTTGAAGCATAGAATATAGTAAAATATTTAACCTTTTCGACAAGTACAAAGGTATATTCCCACCACCTTAAAAAGGGAAATGTAAGATTAAAACTTGGAAATTATTAGGTACTACGTCAACACTTTTAAACGAATCGTTCTTGATTAAACGGGTTTAAATCAAGAAAGTCAGCATACCTTTTTCCTGAAAAGGAATTGGTGTGCAAAAAAGGGTTAGTTACCTCTCTTATATAAGAATAAAAGTCTTTAGTTCAAGATTAACACGTATCAGAGTTTCACCATTATGAACTTTTCCGTAATGATGCAATCTTTTGTCATTGGTGATCGATATTGCATAGTTAGATTAGCGGCATATCTCCAAACGAGAATTATTGAATTCCAAAATATCCTTTCGACGTTTCATAACTGTTAAGTTGTCAAAAAAGTAATCCATAAACGTGTTATAATAACTCATGTTTTCTTAACGAAGTGGCACAGAGAGAGGATGCATGGGCGTCCAGTACACACCTTAAGTAGGACGCCATTTCAACCCACACTTTACCGTTTCTCATTGATTTCTCAGTTTGAATAGGGTTAGTAGTAATGAAATCAAGGTTTACACCTCTAACTGTTCCTTCCGAGAAAGTAGTTTATGGTCGCTGCTGAAAGGAATTGATTTCATCCATGAAAGTGTTGAAAATTCCTCTAATCCGCTGATGCGTAGTAGTCATATAAATAAAAGCGATATTCGGCGTATTAAATGTGAAGGATTAGTAGTCAGGAAATTTAAGGGATCTCAGTTGACGGGAGCATTACAGTTTTTATTAATTTTTATTCAGCTTTATTTGTTTATTTTTATTTGACGCATAAATAAATTTTTCAAGAATTTTTGAAAAAATATTTACAGTTCTATTTTAGCTACTGATTTTGCAGTTAGAATAGGGTTAGTACACTCATGTCCATAAATTAAGGATAAGGAAGTTCAGGCAATGAAAAAGACAAAAGTAAAACAAATTTGACTTATTAGTAAAAAGTCTATTTATTAAACAAAAGGAAAAGAGCAAAAAAGATACTATATGTTTGACATAGTTAATAAAAATTGCGATTTTTACTCCCTGGAGGAAATTTCAAAAATGAACCAATTTACAGAAAACAGTATAACATGGTTAGTATGATGGTTAATACGGAGTATGTCTCCCGGACGATGTAATACAAGCGTTACAACGCCTACGCATGCTGAGTATCAGATTATCAATCTGATCTTGGGGAAAATTACACCACTCATCAAGCAATGCCCTCCGAAGTTCCGATAGACAGTTGGGAGGGAGTTGACGGGCTGCAATTCGTCGGCCAAGCATGTCCCACACATGCTCTATTGGATTCAAGTCCGGTGAGTATGCTGGCCAATCCATACGGGCGATATCCTCCGATTGAAGGCATTCGTCTACAATGTTTGCACGGTGAGGTCGGGCGTTTCATCCATATACAGAAATTCAGGACCCATGGCGCCCCGAAACAAATGTACATGTTCCAGAATGACATCCCGATAGATGTGGTCTGTCATCGTTACACTCTGAACATGCAGGTCAGTTCTGGAACCAAGAATAATTCCTCCCCAAACGAGGCATCCTGCACCACCAGAACGGTGTCGTTCAATGGTATTCTCTTGGTGGTAACAGGTACCTGGCGCTCTCCATAGGAAAGTCCGGCGAGAATCAGAATGTAAACTGAACCTGGACTCGTCGGAAAACATCACACAAGACCACTGTTGCGGTGTCCACAATGCATGCTCTCTAGCCCAGCATAATCGCAGGTGACAGTGAGTTGCGGTAAGGGGAACACATCTGACAGGCCTACGAGCATATAGACCAATGTTCCCCAAGCTTCTGTACACGGTCTGCCGTGAAACTGTCGTACCGGTAGCTGAAGAGAGCTGACGAGACAGGTCTGATGCTGTGCTCCGTCTGTTTCTTTTGGCAGTAACTGCCAAATACCGGTCATCATTCAGCGTAGTAACTGGGGGGCGACCTGTGCTGTAACATCTACTCACATTACCATCATGTTTGAATCGTTGCCAAAGCCTGGAGATGACACTCTAGGCGATTCCAAGTTCCTCGGATACTTCCAGCTGGGTACGTCCACATTCCAGTCGTCCGATAATTCTACCACGTAAAAAATCATCCAAATGCTTTCTTTGTGCCATAACTATGTGGTTATTGCATTGAAAGGCTTTTAAAGCGCTTGTGAACAATTTTATTTCTTTGCTACCATTCCTTATATACCCCTTTCATACACTCTCGTCATTGTGACGTACTATCCGCGCCATCTGGTGGTTTCCTGCAATTTGTATTCTTCTTCAAGATGTGTGTTATAATTCTACAGGTGAAATTTTTATTTTAGAGCTCAATTTCTGTGTGATTCTGAATTATCCTTAATTTATGGACATGAGTGTAGTATGAAATCAAAGTTTACACCTCTAATTATTCCTTTCGAAATAGTAGTTTATGGTCGCTGCTGAAAGGAATTGATTTTATGGATGAAAGGGGTGAAAATTCAGCTAATCTGCTGACGAGTTGTAGTCATATATATAAAACATGAAAACGAGATTCGGAGTATTAAATGTGAAAGTTTAGTAGTCAGGAAATTTAGGAGGGTACATTTGTTGGAAGCGCCACAATTTTTATTAATTTTTTATTCAGCTTTATTTGTTTATTTTTATTTGACGCATAAATAAACTTTTACAGCAGTTTTTGAATAAATATTTAAAACGCTATTTCAACAACTGATTTTTCAGTTAGAATAGGGTTAGCAGTATTGAAATCAAGGTTTACACCTCTGTCTCTTTACAGAATATGTAGTTTATGGTCGCTGCTGAAAGGAATTGATGCCATCGGTGAAAGTGTTGAAAGTTCCGCTAACCCGCTAACGTGTCACAGTCTTATAAAATAGAAATCCGCAGTATTAAATGTGAAAGTGTAGCTGCCAGGAATTTTAAAGGATCTCAGTTGATGGGAGCGTCACAATTTTTATTAATTTTTATTCAGCTTTATTTGTTTATTTTTATTTGAGTTTTAAATAAACTTTTTCAGGAATTCTTGAAAAAATATTTACAATTCTATTTCAGCTACTGATATTTACAGGGTTATTAGTAATAAAATCAAGGTTTACACCTCTGTTTCTTTCAAGAAAGTCGTTTATGGTCGCTGCTGAAAGAAATTAATTCCATTAGTGAAAGTGTTGAAAATTTCTTTAATCCCATTTTTGTTACTTTTTATTCGATTTTATTTGTTTGTTTTCATTTGACTCATAAATAAACTTTTACAGCAGTTTTTGAATAGATATTTACATCGTTATTTCAACTACTGATTTTTCAGTTAGATTAGGTATATTAGTAATGAAATCATGGTTTAAACCTCTATTCCTTTCAAAATAGTAGTTTATAAAAGGAATTGATTCTATTTATAAAAGTGTTGAAAACTCCTTTAATTCGCTGACACGTCATAATCATACATGTAAAAGCGAGATGGGGCTATTAAATGTCAAAGTTTAGGAGTTAGAAAATTTAGGAGGGGGTTGTTGAGGAGTAAAGTTAGAAACGTCACAATTTTTATTAATTTTTATTCGACTTTGTTTATTTTTGAAAAGGTATTTACAACTCCAGCTAAGTATTTTCAGGTAGAATAAGGTAAGCAGTATTGAATTCAAGGTTTGCACTTCTAATTATTCATTACGAGAAAGTAGTTTATGGTCGCTACTAAAATCAATTGATTTCATCCTTGAAAGCGTTGAAAATTCCGTTAGTTCAATGACGCAACGCAAACAAATATAAAAACGATATTTTTCATTTTAAATGGGAAAATTTAGCAGTCAGGAAATTTAGAAGGACTCAATTATGGGACGAGTCACTATTTTTATTAATTTTTATTCGACTTTGTTTATTTTTGAAAAACTATTTGCAACTCTACTTTAACTACGGATTTTCAGTTAGAATGAGGTTAGTAGTAATGAAATCAAGGTTTGCACTTCTAATTATTCTTTTCGAGAAAGTAGTTTATGGTCGCTACTGAAATCAATTGATTTCATCCTTGAAAGCTTTGAAAATTCCGCTAGTTCAATGACGCAACGCAAACATATATAAAATCGAGATTTATCGTATTAAATGGGAAAGTTTAGCAGTCAGAAAATTTAAGGGGTTTCAGTTGATAGGATTATTTGTTTACATTTATTTGATTCATAATTAAAATTTTTTCAGAAATTTTTAAAAAAAATATTTACTACTCTATTTCAATTAGTATTTTTCCACTGAATAGTTTGCCATATGAGTAGTTCACAACTAGAGTGAACCAAATCACGGTGCGTCCATATTTTCTTTTACAAAAAAACGCTGTTTATCAATGTTAATAACTTATTATATCAAACGTATGCTATATACATATGTTAGAAAAGACCATAGTTATTACGCACCTTCTAAAATTAACTTAAATTTCTCGAAATTAAACTAAACCAATCCAGTTAAAACCTATTTTTGAAGAACGATATTACAAATTCTTGTTACAATAACAGATGTCCATATACGTAATTTAACAGTTATCAAATGATTAGGCTCATCTACTTCACTAATAGCATTGAAAAATGATCTTTCTATAATTTAAAACAGGATGAAATTTCAATAGATATGTATTCAGTGAGGTAGAAAAGAAATTTCGCTCAAATTTCGTTTAGTTAAACATCGACCGTAGCCTTAAGCTCCCAGGTTGGTTGTTTACGTGTTTAGAATCAAATGTTTTTCTC
Source organism: Pardosa pseudoannulata (assembly GCA_032207245.1). Lineage (NCBI taxonomy): Eukaryota > Metazoa > Arthropoda > Arachnida > Araneae > Lycosidae > Pardosa > Pardosa pseudoannulata. The sequence goes on from CM063511.1 coordinate 81,745,891, forward strand.
TAATGTTTATTTAACCCTCGAGAATCAACAGCTGGCTGTGAGCCTATTTCAAATCTCTCAGAAAAGATTTTAATTTCGGAGAATGAGCTCAAGCTGGCTATACCTTCTGCCAATTTAGATTACGTAGTGCTTCATTAACTGTAAACAGTCGGTGAGATCTGATAAACTAGAGATTTTGCTTCATTTACTTACGTTTCCAATGGCCTTCAAAGAAAATAGTAATATAAATATATCTCTTTCTCTCTTCCTCTTACACACACACACATGTATATGTACATATATATATAAATATATATATATATATATATATATATATATATAAATATATATATATATACATATATATATATATATATGTATGTATGTATAAATATATATGTATGTGTATATATATATATATGTATATATATATAAATATATATGTATATATATATATGTGTGTGTGTGTGTGTGTGTGTGTGTGTGTATGCATACATATATATATTTCAGGTTTAAAAATGGGATTAAGAATTAAGCAAGTTACAATTAAAAATAGTTAGAACTCATTAACTATAATGTAATAGGAGAAAGACACACTCTCTAGCGGAACTATACAGAGTGAAGAAGCTGACGCGGAAGTAGACATAGGAATTTTGCTTGGGTAGCAACGCCAAAAGAGTCAGTTTTGAGTGGGAACTGTGGCTGATAACATCCTCCACGCTTCTCGTAGTAAAGTTTGAGAAAAGATTATATCTAATTGACATAGACATAGACAAAAAGATTATAATAAAGAAGTTTTTATATATGAAATGAAGTGTGTTTTCCATGCCTTAATCACTCATCCGGGACATATATATATATATATATATATATATATATATATATATATATATATATATATATATATATATATATATATATATACACTGCCTACCAATAAGTATTTGGACACCTGTGATAGAACAGAAAAACTTTATTCAAAATCAATATTTGGTAGAGCCTCCACGAGAGGCAATTACAGCGTGAACCCTCCGGTGCATACTTTCCACAAGTCTTTGTATTACAGCTAGTGGTATTGTCTTCCACTCGGCTTGGAGTAGACATACAAGTTCCTTCACCGATTTTGGACGGTTGTGTACCCCTTAATTCGTTGATCCAACTCGTCCCAGAGGTTCTCGATAAGGTTCAGGTCTGGGCTCTGGGCAGGCCAGTCCATTCGATGAACTCCATTGACACCATACCAAGCCTTGGTTAACCTCGAAACATGACAACTGGGATTGTCGACCTGAAAGTAACAGGGGTCCAACCCATAAAACTGCCACAACGTAGGAAGCACATTTGTCATCCAAAATAGTGCAGTAGGCATCGGCGTTGAGCTTACCATGAATGGGGTCCCAGTCCAAGAGGAGAAACACCCCCAGACCATAATTCTACCTCCGCTGAACTTGATTGTTGGTACAATGCTTTCTGGCAGGAGACGTTCTCCAGGCAGACGCCAGACCCAGACCCTGCTATCCGAGCAGTAAAGGATGAACCTTGATTCGTCACTCCAAAGAACCCGTTTCCATTGATCTACGGTCCAATTTCAATGTGCTTTGCACCACATTATCCGAGCAGCGCGGTTGGACTTCGTGATCAAAGGTTTATGGCCAGCAGCCCGACCATGAAAACCAAGCAACCCTTACGGATGGTATTCTTTGAACAATACTCCCAGATGCCTGTTGAAACTCCTCGCGGATGAGGGCCATCAGTTGGGTGCGGTTTTTCCGAATTTCTCTGGACAGCATTCGTCGGTCTCTATCTCCCCGTTTCGTTGGTCTGCCGACTCGGGACACATTCCGACAATCACCGCTCACCTTCCACTTCTTATGAATCTTATCCACTTCTTATATATTGGTCGCTGTCGATTTTGGGTACTTCAGATCGCTAGATATGTCCCTTAAGGATCGGCTATATTTGTGATACCCGATGATTATACCTTTCTCAAAATCAGAGAGTTCCGAACTGCACGTCATCTTGCGGGCGACTAATGCCGATTCTGTTTCCCACATGATGTATACCGGGGAGGCCGTGACGTACCTCAGGACCACAGATATCGTCATTTGCATAGGTGTCCAAATACTTATTGGTAGACAGTGTATATATATATGTGTGTGTGTGTGCGTGTAAGGGAAACTAAATCGGTAAGCTAATATAGAGATTTTGTATAAAACCTTGAAGACGGTCCCTTGAGGAATATACTGTCAGAAAACTTCCCGAAATGGGATAGTTCAATCTTGCCGAAGTAAATTTATAGCTCAGAGATCTCATTACGTCCCGAGTATTACAGGGGTTTTCGGATCTAAAGTTAAAGACAAAAACACTTCGTCTCTTTGCTTTCCCCTTTTATCCTCTAATCTAGACTAGAGTTCACGCTCTCGAGAAAGGGGTCTAACCAATTAAAACTTTATAGTGTCCTAGCGGACCAATTTAGTGTATTTTAAATAAAAAGTAGATACACGCTATCGTACACAAATTCTTACTTAGATTTATACTTAGAGATTTTTAGTAATTGAATTTATCATTTTTAATGATCCTTTTTGTGGGATATATTGTCCGATTCGTATTTAATTGTGGGCAAATATGTCTCATCAATAATCAAATTATTACAGAATAATATATTATGTTTATTGTTATAAAACATTTAGGAATTTTTACTGTATTACAACAATATCCTTGGCGATTGGGGCAAACAGTCCCAGTTGACTGTAGAATTGAAATATATTGTCCCAAAAGATTTCCAGAAAACGGGAAAAGTTCAATTTTTTAAAGTCATTGTGTAATACTTTTAGCGTGTCAACATTAAGTCAAGCTACTTTTCATAGCCAGCTGCAGTAGCTCAGTCGGCAAAGGAAGAGATCTTGTAACTGAAAAGATGAGGGTTCGGTGATCGAGCCGAATTAAGATCCTCCTTGTTCGTTAAGAATGACTAGGACTCGTAAAATGTCACAATGTCCTCCAAGTTCTCAAACGATACCTCTAGAGGTGACAGGCCAAGCCTCTAGAGGTCACAGACCAAAACAGGTTTTCTGCTTGGTCCCTGCTTCTACATTTTGAGGACCCACTTTAAGCAAAGTCGTCCTTAACGCTGTAACGGCGTGATTTAGCGGTGTGTCGACATCAAATAACTTTGCTTTAAGAGGTGGACTTCGCTTGTGTGGATACAAAAGGGTTGTTTTCGCACCACGATGTCTACACTGTTGTGTCCTATAGTAGTGGAACAATATACCAGACAACCCGGCACCTTCACTGAAAACCAAAAATATGATCATTGGAACGACAAAGGATTTGCCGCGACTCAGATGCAGCCGCTAAGAATTCCAAGGACCCCTGGGTTTGCGGTCGATGATTGTTTAACCCGGACCAATCCAGTTGTTCGAAGGTGAGGTCATGGCTAGGGGATCCAATAATGAAATTGTTCGTGAGGATCCTCTCTTAGATGCCAATCCCCAAGAAAGAAACGAGAGAAGATTTGTTTTTGAGAGAGTTAGTTAGGTAGCAACCAGCTAATTCAGATGTCGCCTTGACCACCTTTTTTGCTATAATCCCACCTTGGGATCTTTTCTTTAAAGAGTAGCCCTCATCGGCTAACTCGGAGGTCGCCTCGACCAGTCTCTCCATCGGAGAATTTTATTTAGCGAAATCCCGTCTTGGGATATATCTCTTGCCGAGATTGAAACGATACCCTGTGCATTGGTTTCCTTTTCTAATATAATCCTCTTCAGGATTGCTTGCATTTTTCCTTCGGAACTCTAACTGTGCTCTGATATTCTACCAGTACTTCAGTGAACTTTCGCGAGAGCTATCGAATTGTTTCTTCCGTCGAATCACCAATATTTCGGCAGAGACTGATTTTAGTTTAGGTACCCGTCTCTACTCGGACCTACGTGTACTAATCACTTACCTGTGATCGGAAATTGTTTTTTTTTTGTGTGTGTGTGTAGTTGTGAAATGATGTATATAGCAGAAGTGTAAATAAATTCTTAATCAAGATACTCCTGATTCTTCCTTGTTCCACACTAACAGGGACCGGATACGTTACAAAGCTAACAGTGCCCATCACAAAAAAAAAAAGGAAGACGCATACCTTTTCTTAATTCGAGCTGCCTATGGCTAAGGTCCTTGGCTAGTCCTGGAGGCATACGTAATATCAACATCAACAACTTTTCATAGCAAAACTTTAATCATGAAAATGTTTGGTAGACAGGGATCAGCATTGAAATAATATGAAATTCAATATATATCAGATATTTGGTAATTTGAGGTTCTAAGCAGATTTTCTTCTGTATATTAATGCTTGGGTTATACTAAAAAATATAATGACTCTAGAATCCTCATTATTATTTTTTCATTTTATCCGCTATATAATAATAGCCTAAGTTATCTGTCCGTCTGTCCTCGTATTTATGAAGCAGTTATACCTGGAATAGATAGAAGTATCCATCTTGGATTTTTGATGAGTTAGGGTTAGCAACGCTCGAAATTCACTTCTTCCCCACTTTTTCTAGCATTTAATGCCTTATTTAAAGCCCTATTTTCCCCGGTTAAGAGCAGGCGATTAAATTTATCAATGTTGTCGCATAATAAATAGGTAAAAATAACATTTTTTCTAGCAGTATGACGTCATTCCTTTAACCATCTCATTTAATCATTTCTTATTTTAAATTACTTCAATATCGTCTGCATTATTTTCATACGTTTTATCACTGAATTTAGATATTACGTAAATAATTTTCTTTTATATTAGGCTTAAATAATAGGTTAGATACATATGTGATAATTTTAAATTTAATCATCGATTATTATTTGTTACAATGAAAATATTTTATCACCGGTATTAACAACAAATTCTATCTACCTCCAGGGTGTAGTGGAAATGATATTTTTATTCCTTTACTTCCATTAATTACTGTGGCAAAAAACTTGGGAAGAACTTAACAATAAATTCGACGTAGCTAAGAAAACTTTGAATTATCTTTCTAAAGGAATTTAGCCGGATTATAAAAAGCATTCACAGTATCGGGAAACTTTAGAGGGGTATGAAGATAAACAAATTATTGAGCGTATAACCGATAATTCTCAGCCAAAAAACAAACTATTTTTTACCATCCTCCTTGGGTACTTTACAATACTGAAAATTAAAACTTTTACTGATCCCGTCATTTGACGGGCTATAAGCTAGTGTTTGATATAATGCTGAATTAGGTTTTGCATTTACGGCATCTAACCAGACTGTTGGCATGGTGTTTTTTAGTTGTTCGGAATCGGCCTTAAGCCTAAACCGAAATCAGCTTTTAGATTCCGATCTATTCAACCAAGTTGAAAACAAAATGAGCTTTCAAAACAAAATCATAGCACTCAAAGAGCAAATCAAATAGTTTCTATTTTTATCCAAGTGCTTAATGGAAATTTTACACTTTCTACACGTCTAAAAGATAACGATAGCCATGTATACTGAAACTGAAATGTAAGTCTTAATACCTCGCCACGTCTATAAAAGCTAATGGAAAACAATGAAAAAACAAACACTTTGCCTTATCCATTTATCTTCAAGTCAAGGACGTGTATTTACTTCATATAAAAAAACGTAAATAACTTTTGGAAAAAACGTTTCTCTTTTATAACTTTTGAAAACACTGTGACTTTTGCCCGGACATGCATGATGAAGAACAGATTTGTAAGGAACAAGATATGTGAGAAACGAATTTTTTTTCCTTCTTAAATGTTTCTGTAAGTTCATAAGAAATGGAAGAAAGCATAGAGTATATGTAGTAGATATGCTGCTTTTTTCTCTTTAATCTAATCTCTTCAATGTAATTAAGAAGCCCCACTGATAAATGATGAAGATATTTTGTGTCTTTAATTGAAAATGGCTTTAAAGAGAGATTAGAATCCAAAGCCTTATTTTCAGTTCACATGAAACAGTAAACATCTAACACTGCACAGAAATTTGAAATCTCCGGTGATATCAACAGATAAATGGATTTTTTCTTATTTCAATATTCTAGCATTATATATTTAATTATATATATATATATGTGTGTGTGTGTATATGTATATATATATATATATATATATATATATATATATATATATATATATATACATATCCATTTATATATATATATATATTATAATTTATATTATAATATTATTGCATTTTAACCTTAATATTTTGTATTATTTTTGTGATCTAATGTTATCTAATGTCATCTAATACTGAACACAACATATTCAGTGTTAGATGAATTTCATCTAAAATTAAGGAATTTCCGTCCCCTAAATTTAATGAATTTCCGTCATTTAAAATCTCTAAATTTATATTATATTAAACAAAATTTCGTCAACAGCATCTTTTGAAGATATGATATTGCCCCAAAATATTAGAAAAATATATCAAAATATGAAAATTATTATGCAATGCTTTCTTTCCCATTTCATAAAAATATCTGAATATGTCCAGAAATTTATTTGTGTGATTTTAAAGAGTTATTTCAATTCAAATATGCCAATTTAGAATAATACGATTTTTCGTTATTGAGTGTATATATCCTGTATTTTATCAAAATGTGCTGTTTTGTAAAGTAACTATCATTTTAAATATTTCAATATATTTTTTTATACAACCTATATGTACAAAGCAGATGTAACATCTGTTACGGTTTCAAAAACAAAGTGTTTGCTTAGTGTCACTGGTCTATCAGACTTAGAAAATTAATTTATAAAATAAGAAATCAATGAGTTCAGACTTTTTTTTATTATTTCCAATGTGGAGGCATAGGTTTTTATAGCAATCGCCACTACCAACATTTATTGGTCATTTTTTATGGAAGCACCATATAAACCCCCAACATGACAACCTAAAATGGACAACAAAAGCAAACAAATTGAAACCATGCATACAATCCTGCTCCAGTATTCCCAGCTTTATTTGAGGATATAGAAAATTATTAAATTTCTGATGTTGTCTAGCCTTATTTAGAACAAGCAAACGACTTTATTAATAAATGGTTTTCTGGGTAATTACTGTTCTCTTGATTGATTACAAACATTGTTTTAAAATCTAATGAAGTAAGAGTTATAAGTGATGAACAAAAATATTTAAAAGATAATACAATATTCTTTATTAAATATATTACATGAATTAAAAGCAGGGACCAAGCAGAATACCCCAGTCTTGGGCTGCCGCCTCCATAGCTATTATTTGCTGACTTGGAAAACATTGTGACCACGAGCCTATTTTATGTGCCCCTAGAGCCATTAATTAACACTGCTGATCTTTGGTAGGTTCAAGCCTGTAACTCACAACTCATCAGTAATTAGATCGATACCTTTGCTAATTGAGCTACCATGGCTCTACGAATGAAGACAGAAAACTCTAAATTTTTATAACTCATATTCGATTAAGACAATAAATTTACCTGAAAGTCATCTATAATTTCCAAATTTATATTAAATGAAGTAAAATTCCTTCACCAGCATCGCCTAAAGATATATTTCTTCAAAATATTTTTTAAAATATTTTAAAATACTTATAACTATTTCTCGAGGCTTTCTTATATTTATCAAATTTCATAAGAGATGGGTAAATGTATATAAAACAAAGTATACGGAACAGGTATGCTTCTTTATTTCTTTTTTTTTCTTTCTTATCACAGTTCAATGCAATTAAAAAAGCACAATAATAAATGATAAAGATATTTTTCATCATTGATTAAAATAATACTTTGAAAAACAGACAGTAAAATTTAAGGCTTTATATTTTATATTGCATTGTTAATGAAACAATAAACATCTAACACTAAACATGTTAAGTTCAACGTTAAATAAATTTCTGCCATCTAAATTCTTCATATTTACATTGAATGAAGTAAAATTCCTTCACCAGTATAGCCTTGAAGATATCTCCCCCAAAATATTTTTTTAATATTTCAAAATACTAACAATTATCAATCAATGCTTTCCTATGTTTATGAAATTTCATTAAAAAATGAGTAAATGTATATAGAACGAAGTATACAGAACAGGTATACTACTTTTTCTTCTTGATCGAACCTCAGTTCAATGTAATTAAAAAATCACAATAATAGATGATAAAGATATTTTGCATCATTGATTTCAGAAAAAGACAGTGAAATGTAATACTTTATATTTTATATTGCATTGTTAATAAACAATAAACATCTAACATTGAACATATTATTTTTAGTGTTAAATAAATATCTGCCATCTAAAATCTTCACATTTACATTGACTGAAGTAAAATTCCTTCACTAGTATCGCCTAAAGATATATTTCTTCAAAATAATTTTTAAATGTATCAAAATACTTATAATTATCACTCAATGCTTTCTTATATTTATGAAATTTCATAAAAAAAATGAGTAAATGTATAGAGAACGAAGTACACAGAACGAAGTAATACAGAACAGGTATCCTACATTTTTTTCTTGATCGAATCTCAGTTCAATGCAATAAAAAGCACAATAATAAATGATAAGGATATTTTGCATCATTGATTAAAATAACACTTTGAGAAAGAGACAGTGAAATTTAATGCTTTATATTTTATATTGCATTGCTTATGAAACAGAAAACATCTAATACTGAACACATTATGTTCAGTGTTAGATAAATTTATGTCACCTAAAATCTTCATATTTACATTGAATGAAGTAACATTCCTTCGCAAGCATCGCTTGAAGATATATTTCTTCAATGTTTTTTAAATACTTCAAAATGCTTATAATGAACACATTATGTTCAGTGTTAGATAAATTTCTGTTATCTATAATCTTAGTTACATTGAATTGAGTAAAATTCTCTCACCAGCATCACTTAAATATATCTCTCCAAAATATTTGAAAACTATTTCAAAATACTTTTAATAATAAATAACAGATGATAAATTATTTTCGCTCAATGCTTTTTTATATTTCTCGTTTCATAAAAATACTTAATTCAGAAATTTATCTGCATATTTTTAAAGAGTTCATTATACTATTAAAGAAGAACATTATAAATTTGTGTTCTAAAATATAATTTATTGCCTTCACATTTTAAAAGTATTTATAATTTTCAATCCAAGTTTGCCTATTGGATTTTCGTGCTCTATAAAAAAAAGTAAATTTTAAGCTGTTATTTGTATATTCATTTTTTAGAATATTTTAAGCAATTAAATAACAATGTGACAATTGATGTGGTCTAAAACATTATTTACCAACCCCAAAAATTTGTAGATTAACTCAATCCACGTGTTCAGTCGATAAAGAAAACATGCATCAGCATTTATGCTCACTAAACTCTTCCTGGGGATTTTCCGTGGAGAGTCCTCCAAAACTGTCTTTTAAGCGGGTTACTTTGTGGGTTTCAAAGTCATGACCCTTTTCAATTAAAACGCGGGAAGTTTCATTCTGCTTACAAAGCAGAATCAGCCGGAGTTATTTTTTGTGGGACAGGATGCCTGCAGGTTGCAGATTTACTTGCTGGATGTTCAAAACATGTTCGGTCTATCTGGAACAAAATATACCTGCGTGATTAAGTAGCGTGGTTTTTTTAAAAATCATCACCTAAAATAATGATAAGTTAAGGTGACAGAACTTTTCAACCTTATTTATTTTGTTTTTAATCTTGTTGACAATATATTTATGAAAGCATGGTTCACATTTAAAAGTATATTATTAATTATTTTAACAGTTATTGATTATTCCTTCAGATTTATTTACACTTAAAATATATTGTAAATCAACATGACTAAATTTAATTTACATTCTACACATAGCGATCAATTAATATACAGAATAATTTTTATCCACATACCAAGGTTATTTCTTAGTACTAGTTGAACCTTCGGGATAACCCCCACTGCAAACTTCTATCTTACTTCAAATAACTTCAATCATACCCAAATAACTTCTATAATACTACAAATAACTTCAATCTACGATTTGCAGCCATTCGGAATCGGCTTTAAGCAGTAGGTTCCGGTCTCATTAAGCCTCGTGAACAAAACAGGTAGAAGATTTCCTTGCTGGATGTTCAAAACATGTTCAGTCTATCTGGAACAAAATACCTGCGTGATTAAGTAGCGTGCTTTGTTTAAAACTCACCACCTAAAATAATGTTAAGTTAACGTGACAGAACTTTTCAAACTTATTTATTTTGTTTTTAATCTTGCTGAAAATTAATTTTGTTGACTAATATATTTATGAAAGCGTGGTTCACATTTGAAAGTATATTATTAATTATTTTAACAGTTATTGATTATTGCTCCAAAATTGTTTACATTTAAAATACATTCTAAATCAACATAATTAAATGTAATTTACATTCTACGCATAAGGATCAATTAATATAAGAATAATTTTTTATCTAGATACCAAGGTTATTTCTTAGTACTAATTAAAACTTCGGGATAACCCCCACTGAAAACGTATATCTTCTGCATACAACAAATAACTTCAATATACGATTTGCAGAAAGATGGCCGATTGGTTAGGTCACTGGCCTTCAATACCGGAGTTCGTGGGTTCGAATACCACTATGGCATAGATGTTCGTAGCCGTTCGGAGTCAGCTTTAAGCAGTAGGTCCCAGTCTCATTACCCCTCGTGAGCAAAATAGTAGACCGTAGCTCTCCAAACCAAACCAAATCAATCTACGATTTCTTGAAACCAAACAAATCTACATTAACTGCTGACATTTTATACATCTGGATCATTTAATATGTGGAATGAATTTTACACGATATTTTGATTATTTGTTAATAATTAATAAAACTTTAGTATAATCTGCTTACTGTAAATTATTTCAATCTAAGAGTTTTTAAACCAAATGTAGCTACATATTTTACTGTGATTTATAACATTATTTACATCAGAATAAATTAATTTTCAGAATAAATTTTATCAATATATCTAGATTATTTTTAGTAATAATTAAAAACGTTAAATTATTCCCACAGTAAGCTTTTATTTTCTTTATAATGTAGTTTACTTCAATCTACGACTTCTTGAAACCAAACGTCTGGACATTAATAGCTGGGATTTATAATAGTATTAATATTAGAATCCATCAACATTCAGAGGAAATTTTATCCGTACACCTGTGTTATTTTTTAGCAATAAATCTCCAGGAAAATCTCTGCGAGCATCTATCTTCTACATACTACAGGTTGCTTGAATCTACGACTTCTTAAAACCAAACAAATCTACATTAACTGTTGTAACTTACAATATTATATACATAAGGATAAATTAATATTTAGAGTAAATTTTATCCATATATCCAGAATATTTTTTAGTAATAATTAAAAAGTTAGATTATTCCTACCTACATAATACAGTTTACTTCAATCTACGACTTCTTGAAACCAAACATTTGGACATTAATAGCTGGGATTTATAACAATATTAACATTAGAATCAGTTAATACACAGAAATTTTATCCATTCACCTATTTAATTTTTAGAATAAATCTTCAGGAAAACATCTGCGAGCATCTATCTTCTACATACTATAGATTACTTTAATCTAATACTCCTTGAAACAAAACAAATCTACATTGACTGTTGTGACATACAATATTATGTTCATCAGGATCAATTAATATTCAGAGTAAATTTTATCAATATATCTAGATTATTTCTTAGTAATAATTAAAAACGTTAGATTATTCCCATAGTGAGCTTTTATTTTCTGCATAATGCAGCTTGCTTCAATCTACGACTTTTTGAAACCAAACATCTGGACATTAATAGCTGGGATTTATAGCAATAAATCTTCAGGAAAATATCTGCGAGTATCTATATTCTACATACTCTAAGTTGCTTGAATCTACCACTTCTTGAAACCAAAACCAATATACATTGACTGCTGTAACATAAAATATTATGTACATCAGGATCCATTAATATTCAGAGTAAATTTTATCCATATATCCAGAATATTTCTTAGTAATAATAAAAACGTTAGATTTTTCTCATAGTTAGCTTTTATTTTCTACATGCTGCAGTCTACTTCAATCTACGACTTCTTGAAACCAAACATCTGGACATTAATAGCTGGGATTTATAACACTATTAACATTAGAAATCGATTAGCATGCAGAAGAAATTTTATCCCATACACCTATATTATTTTTAGCAATAAATCTTCAGGAAAATCTCAGAGCGAACATCTATCTTCTTCATACTATAGGTTGCTTGAATCTACGACTTCTTGACACCAAATAAATCTACATTAACTTCTGTGACTTACAACATTATGTACATCAGGATCAATTTATATGCATAGTAAATTTTTACACAGATATTTAGATTATTTCTTAGTAATAATTAAAACTTAAATATAATCTCACTGCAGACTTTTATTTTTTGCATACTGTAGATTAGCCAGCCTTTAACCTACGATTTTTTGAATCAAACATATCAACATTAAAAATTGGGATTTATAACATTATTTACATTAATATGCAGAATAAATTTTACTTATATACCTAGATTATTTCTTAGTAATAATTTAAACTTCACGATAATTTACCGAACTATGTCCAATTGAGTAGAGAGCAGCTCTTTGGTACCGGAATTCGTGGGTTCGGATCTCACAGCATTCGAAATTTTCTTTAAATAATTGTTCTCCGATATTTATTATACGATAAGGAATATTAAAAAATCCGTTTGATTCCCATTCTTAGACATTGTCAATCTTCAGTGAGTAATAATAAATATGAAAATGGGAATTAATCACTGTGGATTGTTATTTATTGAGTGTAAAATATTCGTTTTCTATTAGAGGAACTGTACAGTAGTAGTTATTTTCCTTATACGATAATGAATATAATAAACATCCTTTTGCCTTTCCCATTCTTAGACATTACTCACTCTTCAGGTCACTATTCAGTGAGTAATAATAAAAATGAAAATGTGAAACATACGCTGTGGATTATTATTAAGTGTAAAAATGTACTTTCTATTAGAGGAACTGTACATTACTAATTATATTAATTATACGATAAGGAATATTAAATCATCCTTTTGATTTCCTATTCTTAGATATTGTCATTGTTCAGTGAGTAATAATAAATATGAAAATGTGAAATAATCTCTTTGGATTGTTACTTATTGAGTGTAAAAAATGTGCTTTCTGTTAGAGGAACTGTACATTAGTAGTTATATTTATTATACCATAATGGATATAACTACTAATTTTTATACGATACCAAAGATACATACGATAGAAAAGACAAAGGATTAAAAACATCCTTCGGCTTTTCCATTCTTAGACATTGTCACTTTTCAGTGAGATTAAAATACCGAATATTCAATAAAACTTCGTCCAGTTATAAATTTACGATTACGTAATAAAATATGATTTTGTGATAAAGTTGGGAAAGCAAATTAAATGAACTAGATCAGTAAATTTTTAAATCAGCTGTTTTAACTCCGTATCACTTTCTACTTTTAAGAGTGTCAATGTCAGGCTACCTGTTTCATTGTTCCACTTTTGAATTGTTCCACTCCACTTTCATTGTTCCACTGTTCTGGATGTGATGAAAACTTTATGTAATAGATTTTGCGCTTTGGTGGCTGGTTTACCTAGACAAAATAAAGCTTCTATTAAAATTCTATTCAATTAAACAGCATATGGCTTGGTTTAGCTTCAGTGAGTCGTTGAACTGTAAACTAATATCCCTATTATGTTGTCAGTACCTCGCACACACCCTTTAAATCACTTTAAATGGCTATAAATGAAAATGAAATAATCAATAAATAAAATTTTAATTATTTAAAAGATATGGTTGCTGATACAAAGGATTTGCTAATAGGGGAACTATTAAAACAGACTCTTGATTTCAAACGTCCGTTTTGATAGTTCAAGCTGGCCTAAATATCAGTCATATAAAACAAATTATCAGGAATAAAATAAATTCTGTACATTGCCGATATTTTGTATTTAATGACGTTCAAAACTTTCAAATTATACATTTTTTAAAAATTATTAATTGCTATTTTTACTAATATGTATGTATATATATATAATTTATATGTATGTATATCTGGTAATAGAGAGTAACAAATTAACGATAATGTCACTTTTAGGTTGATCTGCATTACAAAAATTGTGTAAAGAAATCGTATGATAAAAATTTTGATATTAGCTTTCTACTTATCTTAAAAGTCATATAATCGGTTAAAGTTCCTTTTCTTTTTTTTTTCATAGAATTAAAATTCAGTGATGTTCAACTAGACTTTCTCTTGTCATGGCAGACTCTATTGCCCAATTATGTTTATGTATTTATAAATATAAAGAAATATATAATATATTTATGTAACTATTTATATATATGAATAAGTGATATATATATTTTGTTTTTCTAATGCAGCTGGAAGTACATGCACATACATCTTTATGTCACTACATGGCTGCGAAACTGTTACCTATTTATCACCACCCAAGGAGTACGTGTAGATTAAGGAATGCTACGGACGCGAGTAACATTACTCCTGCCTGGTAATTTAGATGCAGGGACCAAGCATAAGACCCCCCAGGGGTATCATTTGAGAATTTGGTGGACATTGTGACTAAGAACAGCTTTTGTGTGATCTAGTCACCTTTAATGAGTATGTCGGATCTTAGGCCGGATTATGTAGCATCTCGAATCCCAAACACACAACCTTTCAGTTACGATATCGCTCCCTTTGCCGACTGAGCTAGAGCGGCCCTTATCTATTTTACATATATATATATATATATATATACATATATTATATATGTACTTATACATACACGCACACACACATATATATATACACTATATATATATATATATATATATATATATATATATATATATATATATATATTATACTATATGAGCCAACAGACGTTGTCCTGTTTTAACACTGTAAATCCAAAAATTGTAAAACGTTTTTAAATAAATTATAAATTGGACTATTTGATGGGAAAGTAAGGAAAAACAAATATTTTAAAAATTCTTCACGCCACCACTCGTACAGTCATCACAAACGTAATTAGATTAAATTAAAATTCCTACTTCGTTTGTACGGGGATTCGATTTTGGTACTTCTCGTACTGAAGGCCGTTGTGCTGACAACTGCGCCACAGTTTGGTTTGGTTTAGAGTACTACGGTCTACTTCTTGCAACACGAGGGCTAAGGAGACCGGGACCTACAGATTAAAGCCGATTCCGAACGGCTACGAACATCCATGCCACAGTGGTATCGAACCCACGAACTCCGGTACCGAAGGCCAGCACCCTAACCAATCGGCTATCGTTCGGCTCCAACTGTGCCACAGATACGCTGGAAGTGATGGGTTTCAAGCGGCATTACAATAATTTCAATATCAATTCTAAATTTTTGATAGAAAAATATTTTTTATCGGATCAAATTGTGAATCTAAACCATTCTCGAATCAACTTAATTACATACATAAAATTTCATCAAAATCTGTCCAGCAGTTTAGGAGGAGTTCTTTTACAAACACACGGTCAGAAGAATTTATATATATATATATATATATATACATATATACATACATATATATATATATATATATATATATATATGCAGGGCCCTATTTATACCCCCTGGTAGCCTTGGGCCACAGCCTTATATGGGGGCCCCCATACATCTTACTTTTCTCGAACTCGAGAATGATTTTATTTTATAAGCTGATACTACTGTTCAAATACTACTGACATGTATACATAACTTAAACATTTTGTGTATCTAATGAAATGAAATAACTTTATTTTTTAATTTTAGAATTCCACTAAACTAACTTTAAACATATTACAGATGTCTGTGCAATCTATGTACAGTATCTGACTATAACAAGAAAACTGTGATATTGAGTCAAACTTCGAGTACCTGTAACATTTTTAAAGGAAATAGTATTGGTTTAAATTAATAAAAATTAGCATTTTATTTTTAAAATTAGTTTACTTAAAGTAAACTATCATGTGAGACTTTGTTTTAAAACATTCCAAAAATTAAATTCTTTTATTCTTAAATTACCAATTTTAAAACTTTATGTTAATTCTTAAATCTCAAAAAGAGAAAAAAATAAATATCAATGCTTTTGGATAAATATATTTTCACTAATTTGTAAACCATTTCAAGAGGGAAAAAAGTAGTTAAGATTTTTTTCCCTCTCAGAAGAGATGAATTTGTAAATTGGTGCCACTGATATGGTTGGTATTTTAATCTTTTGAATAATATACACATTTAAAACGTTAACATTGCTTCAAAGTATTTTTAAGCAAATAAAAGCTTACTTTTATTTGCTTACTTTTATAAGGCTTAAAATCATGGAATAAATTTAATTTACTGGCTTTTGAAGCCAACCAACAACATACACACTCCAGTTTGTCATTTACAAAAGAAAATTCATATTTTCCGGCAATATGATGGAAAACATGCGTAAATTCTGAGATGTACCAAAAAATTAATGTGCATTTTTTTAATTTGGGGCTCCCTAGAGAGGGGCCCAGGGCCAGTGCCCCCAAGGCCCCACCGTAAAGCAGGCCCTGTATATGCACAAATATGTATATGATTAGGCAAGAGAGGGTGCTTCAGTTGGTTCCTTATACTTTCAATAAATGATCAAGATCATTACAATTTTCTCTACACATAACTTACTATCTTTTTTATCTATTGCTGTAGTTTCTGATACTAATATTGTTATCTTCGTCGTTAGTACTTTTATCTTCCACTATTATCTATTGCTGTAGTTTCTGAGGCTAATATTGTTATCTTCGTCTCTAGTACTTTTATCTTCCACAATATCTATTGCTGTAGTTTCTGATGCCAATATTGTTATCTTCGTCGCTAGTACTTTTATCTTCCACTATTATCTATTGCTGTAGTTTCTGATGCTAATATTGTTATCTTCGTCGCTAGTACTTTTATCTTCCACTATTATCTATTGCAGTAGTTTATGATGCTAATATTGTTATCTTCGTCTCTAGTACTTTTATTTCCACTATTATCTATTGCTGTAGTTTCTGATGCTAATATTGTTATCTTCGTCTCTAGTACTTTTATTTCCACTATTATCTATTGCTGTAGTTTCTGATGCTAATATTGTTATCTTCGTCTCTAGTACTTTTATTTTCCACTGTTATCTATTGCTGTAGTTTCTGATGCTAATATTGTTATCTTCGTCTCTAGTACTTTTATCTTCCACTATTATTTTACTTCCATATTATAATTATTATTATTATTATTATTATTATTATGTATCCTGATTATCTTGACTTTACATCTCTTAACTTTATTGCCTTGACCGGGACAGTATATCCCAAAAGTAACTATCAAACTCTTATTTACAGTATCTTATTTAGGCCTCATTTTACGATATTAAATGGCAACCAACTTGGGTTGAAGAACACGTGTTTTTAGAGATTATAATTCACGAAGATTAAAACAAGAGGTTCATGTATGAAACCAACCAGATTTTCACTGGTTCCTTGTATGCTCCAGAAATAATATTAATTTTGATTGATTTCAGTAAACCTTTCTGGAAAGTTCACGTCTACCGCGAAACGACTGCATGTCATTAACATGCATTTTAGGCATGGCTGACTTTTCTGCCTAAAAGAAAGTCCTTCTCGGCCTTCCAAGACAAAACAGGACAAGAAAATCACTTTCTCATGTAATAGGTTTTTATTCCCTTCCTGCTTCAGACGGATTCTGACGTCATATATTGAAAAACAACTTTTCATTATTTTTTGCGTCGTTTCAAAACAATACCCATTATAAAAGAAACAATAGTATCAATGAAATATGTTTCTAAATCCTTTTGAAACAGTTAGATGTCGTATTTAACTAACATAACAATTTTTTTTTCATTAAAACGATACATTACAAATTTTTAAGGGGTCTCATTGGCTCACTTGCTACGCATTGAAAGTATATCTGTGTCACCGATAAGTGGTTTAAATGCTTGATAAACTTATACAAATACAAGTCTCTTCGTGCTCAACCTGCCGCCTGGTTAGTTAAGGATTTTTAATAGAGGTTCTACTTATTTCAAAATTCAAATTAGTTTTTAGACTATATCACACCAGTGGTTCCCTTTTACCACTTTTTGGGCCCATGGATCCCTTCTTATAAGGAACACTTTGCCATAAACCTCCAAGTAAAATAACACCATTTTAGATAGTGAAGGTTCGCAAATGAAGGTTCTATTTATATGAAACCTTAAATAACTTTTCAGATTATATTACATCAGTCATAGAGAACACTTTACCATGCATTCCCGAGTAAAATACGACTGCATTACGAGTAGTTAAAGATTCCCAAAGAAATATTTTGTTTATTTAAATTCAAATTAGTTTTTAGATTATATTACATGAGTGGTTCCGAAACTTTTTATCCTCATGGACACTTTCTTATAGAAAACACTTTACCATGCGTCCCCAAGTAAATAACTCCATATAACTACGTTAGAGTTAGTTAAAGGTTCCCAAATCAAGATAAAATTTACTTCAAAATTCAAATTAAATTTTAGATTATATTACACTAGTCGTTCCCTTTTACCACTTTTTGGGCCCATGTATCCCTTCTTATAGGAAACACTTTACCATAAACCTCCATAGGTAGTTAAGGTTCCCAAATGAAGGTTCTATTTATATGAAACTTTAAAAATCTTTTCAGATTATATTACACCAGTGATTCCCATACTTTTTATGTTCATGCATTCTTTTTTATAAAGAACACTTTACATGCACTCCCAAGTGAAATATAACTACATTACGACTACTTAAAGACTCCCAAATAAAGATTCTATTTACTTCAAAATTCAAATTAGTTTTTAGACCATATTACACCAGTGGTTCCCAAATTTTTTATGCTCATGGATGCTTTCTTATAGCGAACACTTTACCATGCACCCCCAAGTAAAATACAACTACATTACGGGGAGTTAAAGGTTCCCAAATAAAAATTCTATTTACTTCAAAATTCAAATTAATTTTTAGATTATAATATTAGTGGCTCCCTTTTACTACTTTTTGGGCTCATGGATCCCTTCTTATAGGAAACACTTTACCATAAACCTCCAAGTAAAATAACTACATTATAAGTAGTGAAGGTTCCCAAATAAAGGTTCTATTTATATAAAACCTTAAATAACTTTTTAGATCATATTACACCAGTGATTACCAAACTGTTTATGCTCATTGACCCTTTCTTATAGCAAACACTTTACCATCCACCAAGTAAAATAACTCCAACTTCGTTACGGTTAGTTAAAGGTTTCCAAATAAAGATAAAATTTACTTCAAAATTCAAATTAATTTTTAGATTATATTATACTAGTGGTTTCCTTTTACCACTTTTTGGGCCCATGGATCCCTTCTTATAGGAGACACTTTACCATAAATCTCCAAGTAAAATAACTACATTATATGTAGTGAAGGTTCTATTTATATAAAACCTTAAATAACTTTTTAGATCATATTACACCAGTGATTCCCAAACTTTTTATGTTCATGGATCCTTCCTTATATCGAACACTTTATCATGCACTCCCAAGTAAAATACAACTACATTACGGGTAGTTAAAGGTTCCCAAATGAAGATTCTATTTACTTCAAAATTCAAATGGGTTTTTAGATCATATTACACCAGTGGTTCCCAAATTTTTTATGATCATGAACCCTTTTTTTTATAGAACACTTTATCATGAACCCCCAAGTAAAATAAATCCATACAACTATGTTACGATTAGTTAAAGGTTCCCAAATAAAGGTAAAATTTACTTCAAAATTCAAATTAATTTTTAGATTATATTACACTAGTGGTTCCCAAACTTTTTTATACTCATGGATGCTTTCTTATAGCGAACACTTTACCAGACACGCCCAAGTAAAAAACTCCATACAGCAGTATTATAGGTAGTTAAATCTTCCAGATGAATATTCTATTTACTTGAAAATTTAAATTACTTTTCAGATTATATTACACCAGTGATTCCCAAGCTTTTTTCTCCGTGGATCCTTTCTTATAGCGAACACTTTACCATGCATTCCCGAGTAAAATACGACTGCATTACGAGTAGTTAAAGATTCCCAAAGAAGGATTTTGTTTATTTAAATTCACATTAGTTTTTAGATTATATTACATGAGTGGTTCCGAAAATTTTTATCCTCATGGACACTTTCTTATCTAAAACACTTTACCATGCGTCCCCAAGTAAATAACTCCATACAACTACGTTAAGGTTAGTTAAAGGTTCCCAAATCAAGATATAATTTACTTCAAAATTCAATTTAAATTATAGATTATATTATACTAGTCGTTCCCTTTTACCACTTTTTTGGCCCACAGATCCATTCTTATAGGAAACACTTTACCATAAACCTCCAAAGGTAGTTAAGGTTTCCAAATGAAGGTTCTATTTATATGAAACATTAAATAGCTTTTCAGATTATATTACAGCGATTCCCAAACTTTTCATGCTCATGGATCCTTTCTTATATCGAACACTTTACCATGCACTTCCAAGTAAAATACAACTACATTACGGGTAGTTAAAGGTTCCAAAATAAAGATTCTATTAACTTCAAAATTCAAACGAGTTTTTAGATCATATTACACCAGTGGTTCCCTTTTACCAACTTTTAGGCCCATGGATCCATTCTTATAGGAAACATTTTACCATAAACCTCCAAGTAAAATAACTACATTATAAGTAGTGAAGGTTCCCAAATGAAAGTTCTATTTATATGAAACCTTAAATAACTTTTCAGATTATATTACACCAGTGATTCCCAAACTTTTTCTGCTCATGGATCCTGTCTTATAGCGAACACTTTACCATGCATTCTCAAGTAAAATACAACTACATTACGAGTAGTTAAATGTTCCCAAAGAAAGATTTTGTTTAATTCAATTCAAATTAGTTTTTATACTATATTACATGAGTGATTCCCAAACTTTTTATCCGCATTGACACTTTCTTATAGCAAACACTTCTTCCATTTCTTAATCACATAGGCCACTGTCGATTTTGGGTACTTCAGATCGCTAGATATGCCCCTTAAGAATCGGCGACATTTGTGATACCCGATAATTATACCTTTCTCGAAATCAGAGAACTCCGAACTGCACGACATCATGCATGCGACTAATGCCGATGCTGTTTACTACACGTTGCATACCGGCGGAGGCCGTGATGTACCTCAGGACCGCAGATATCATCATTTGCATAGGTGTCCAAATACTTATTAGTAGACAGTGTATCGAATACTTTACCATGCAATCCCAAATAAAATACAACTACATTACGGGTAGTTAAAGTTTCCCAAATGAAGATTCTATTTACTTCAAACTTCAAATTACTTTTAGATCCATATTACACCAGTGATTCCCAAACTTTTTATGCTCATTAACCCTTTCTTTTATTGAACACCTTACCATACATCCCCAAGTAAAATAACTCCATACAACTACGTTACAGTTAGTTAAAGGTTCCCAAATCAAGATAAAATTTACTTAAATTCAAATTAATTTTCAGATTATATTATACTAGTGGTTCCCTTTTACCACTTTTTGGGCCCAAGGATCCCTTCTTATAGGAAACACTTTACCATAAACCAAGTAAAATAACGACAATTTAGGTAGTGAAGGTTCTATTTATATGAAACCTTAAATAACTTCTCAGATTATATTACAATAGTCATTACCAAACTTTTTATGCTCAGGGATCCTTTCTTACAAAGAACACTTTACCGTGCATTCCCAAGTAAAATACGACTACATTACGAGTAGTTAAAGGTTCCCAAAGGAAGATTTTATTTACTTAAATTCAAATTAATTTTTAGATTATATTACACGAGTGGTTCCCAAACTTTTTATGCTCATGGACACTTTTTATAGCAAATACTTTATCATGCACCCCCAAGTAAAATAACTCCATACAATTACGTTACAGTTAGTTAGAGGTTCCCAAATCAAGATAAAATTTTCTTCAAAAATCAAATTAATTTTTAGATATTATCACACCAGTGGTTCCCTTTTACCACCTTTTAGGCCCATGGATCCATTCTTATAGGAAATATTTACCATAAACCTCCAAGTAAAATAACTACATTATACGTAATAATGGTTCCCAAATGAAGGTTCTCTTTATATGAAACCTTAAATAACTTTTCAGATTATATTACACCAGTGATTCCCAAACTTTTTATGCTCATGGATCCTTTCTTATATCGAACACTTTACCATGCACTCCCAAGTAAAATAC
Organism: Pardosa pseudoannulata; assembly: GCA_032207245.1. Taxonomy (NCBI): domain Eukaryota; kingdom Metazoa; phylum Arthropoda; class Arachnida; order Araneae; family Lycosidae; genus Pardosa; species Pardosa pseudoannulata. The sequence goes on from CM063511.1 coordinate 81,768,183, forward strand.
AACTACTTTACGGGTAGTTAAAGGTTCCCAAATAAAGATTCTATTTACTTCACAATTCAAATGAGTTTTTAGATCATATTACACCAGTGGTTCCCAAACTTTTTATGCTCATGAACACTTTCTTTTATTGAGCACTTTACCATGCACCCCAAAGTAAAATAACTCCAACTACGTTATGGTTAGTTAAAGATTCCCAAATAAAGGTAAAATTTACTTCAAAATTCAAATTAATTTTTAGATTATATTACACTAGTGGTTCCCAAACTTTTATGCTCATGGATGCTTTCTTATAGCAAACACTTTACCAGACACGCCAAAGTAAAAAAACTCCATACAGCAGTATTATAGGTAGTTAAGGGTCCCAGATGAATATTTTATTTACTTAAAAATTTAAATTACTTTTCAGATTATATTACACAAGTGATTCCAAAATTTTTATGCCCATGGACCCATCTTTACAGCTAACACTTTATCATGAAACCCTAAGTAAAATAACTTAGTACAACTACATTGCGGATAGTTTCCGAACGATGACCGGATAGTAGAGAGTGCTCGTCGGTACCAGAGTTCGCGGGTTCGAAACCGCTGTTATCATGGATGTTCATAGCCATTCGGAATCAGCTTTAGGCAGTAGGCCCCAGTCTCATTAGCCCTCGTGAGCAAAATAGTAGACCGTAGCGCTGCATGCCAAACCAAAATTAAACACAATTAAGAATTCCAAATAAAGGTTTTACTAATTTCAAAGTTCAAATTAAATTTAGAGTATATTACACTAGTGGTACCAAATTGTCAAAACCAAACATTCTGAAAAATCTATGGAGGTAAAAATCAAGAAGATAGACAGAGGCTCCGAAGTTTAAAAAATTAAGACCCTATATAACTGCAAAAATACTTTCATGTAAAATCCTATAATCTTTTTTTAAATAAAAAAAACGGTTAACAGGAATATATGTCAAACGATGTTTTACGAAATTTTAGTCAGGGTATAAGGCGATTTCACGCAGCAGGGCAAATCTCAATTTATGACAATTCTGGCTTTAGTTTCAAACGGAACGAAAGTTTATTGTTTGTCTATTAGCTGTTGTACACATGAAAATGAATGGGAAGGGCATTATAGTAGTTCGTGACGTTGTGACAAATTGCTCTATTCTCTAATTCAGTAACATCTGAAATGTTACGGAGTTCATGCTCGAATTCTAATAAGAGCAAGGTCTGACATTCTTTTCAGATATTGTCGTTTTCAAATACTTCTTGATTACCTTAGTTTGGAAAAGTACGTTCCCCTACTGTCCAATTATTTGAAGAGTTAGTAGAAGTAGATTAGAGGCATTTTTTGAGCACTGGGTAGTTGAAAATTCCAATCATAAAGCCCAGAAATTGCTTATTTGGTATCATCTGTTACTAATTTTCAAAAAAATTGTATTACCGAAAATAAAAAACTGTAACGTAGATCAAATCGTGACCTCATAAGAAAACATCTGACAAAAGAACGCGGTAGCTCAGTCGGCAAAAGCAACACTCACGTAACTGGAGGGTTGCTGGTTCGTGAGCCTGAGCTGGCCTAAGATCCGCCGTGTTCGTTATAGGTGACTTGGGCACGTAAAATATGTTCGTGGTCACTATGTCCTCTAAGTTCTCAATAAATATAGGGGTGGCAGGCTAAGCCTATGGGTCTTCTGCTTGGTCTCTGCTTTTAAATTGTGAAGACCCACTTGAGCAAGATGTACTTTCACCCTTGAGGTACTCTTTAAAACTAAAGATGTACTACTTTGCCTTAATACGTGTAACGCATGGCTCAATAGTACTTGGTTTGACCAAATGGCATAAGACAACAACAATAACATCTGACAAAAAACTATCAAAAAGAAAAGTTCTGTGAAATCAAAAAATTAGATACAGAGCCTAAATGTTAAGTACAACGAATATAACATAATAACAGGTAATAACTCTTTAATACTGATTACCCTACTTTGGAACCTTCATCACGAGCGTATCTATTCAATAAATAATGGCTAGATTCTGAACAATAATTACTTGTTAAAAAATATTTTAGTACATTTTCTTTTTATCCCTTACAGGGTTGCCATGATTTAAATCTTGATTTTAAATCAGTTGATTTTTTTTAAATCATTGATTTAAATATTTATTTTTTTCACTTCTTTTAAGACCTATATTCCAAAGACAGGAAAATTGGGAATCAGTCAGCACAGTAATACCAATAAATAAATAAGTGTAAATAGATAGCATGTGCTTTCCAAGAATTTAGAGGTTGTTATCAGTAAGTATGTAGTAGGGGTAGTACAATGATTGATTATAACTGGTGGAATTCATTTTATGTAATGGAAGGTAAAGAGAGTATTACAGAACTTGAAATCTAGTTTGTCTATCATATAACAACATCCATGGCTTCATCTGCTGGAATTCTTTTGGTATTGTTCATTCTAGCCTTCATAACCAATTATAGGAGTGGATAAAGCATCAAGCTTTTATTGAAACAAATCCTTAATTCGGTGATTAAAAGTATTGAAATTGTGATTTGTTTTTTTAAATAAATTGTTTGCATTAATAGAATCTTTAATTTGTTCTTTAAATTTACATTTTATTTAGTTTGCACTATCCAGTTACAAAATACTGGAATGTATTTAGATTAAAATTTATATATTTAATTTTAGGTAATCAGTATGCAGAATATACTAGATAGATAATGTGTTACTTCTTATAACAAACTGTTCTATGTATATTACAAAAAACATAAAAACAACAATTAAAATTAGTATTCAGAAAAAAATAAAAAAAAATCCGATTTAAATCAAAAAAATCTGATTTAAATTAAATAAATCTGATTTATTTTTTTAATCATTTTTTTTTCAACCCTGCCTTATTATTTCTTTTAAGATTGCTTTTCTGTCACGGTGGACTGGAGAATCCTCCACGAGTTCATTTTTTGTGTTGCCATTTTGTGTTGCTTTTATAAATAAATTGGTCTCTAGAAGAAGCAACAAAAAATCTTTACAGTAGCAACTGTGATCTGTTAATTCTGAGTAACACTGCCTAAAACCTTCCCAGGTTACAGAGCTAACAGTTTACATATTTCTTTAAAAGGTCATAAATTTCTATTCATACATGTAAAATATTTTACATGTATGTGCGCTTGTGTAAACGCTCGCTATGTAATCCTCAATGGCCGAATCTATTTAGACTGAATTTTGCATGGTGTGAAGACCCCCTTTGTCCAGAACTAACGACCGAAATAAGCTGATCTGAAGTCCGTCTGTTTCGACCCAGCTTCAATAGCGCATGCCTGGGATGTTGACAGTTCGGTTGAATAGGCGTCACGTCCCTGATTGGTTGCGGTAATCATTCCCGATGATTTCATCGAGAATTCCAGAACCGGGACAGCTAACAAATGAGAATTTAACTTTAAAAAACTAGTTGTAACCTTAGCTGTAGTTCTCATGTAACTGGAATCGTAATAGACCAAAAAACGGTTGGCGGGACCGTAAATGACCTCCAGGTATAAAAAGCCTAGAATTTTGAGACTCGGGGCTTTTCGACATTTTTTAAGTAAGTTCTTTGACCTCGTGGAGGCTTTCACGATTTTTGACCTGAGCCAGCTGTTTAGTGACTACGTTCGGGAGACTCGCAATTTGGTTTGGTTTGGAGTGCTACGGTCTACTTTTTGCAACATGAGGGCTAATGAGACCGGGACCTACAGCTTAAAGCCGATTCCGAACGGCTACGAACATCCATGCCACAGTGGGATTCGAATTCACGAACTCCGGTACCGAAGGCCAGAACTCTAACCAATCGGCCATCGTTCGGCAGGGGGAAGAAACTCGTAAAGTACGTTCATATAAGGAACTGCAGAGTCTCGGATACCGAACAGGGGATAGATTGGGTTCGCATGCATCCTGGAAGAACCTCCTCCTTTTTCTGAGATTATTGAATCTTTTTTTTTCATATTGTGATCATCGTGGAAATGTTATGCAAGAACCATTCTTTTACTTTTCGACTTGTTTTGGGGAGATTAGAATTCCTGTGTATATAACTAGCATTTACTCCAGAAAAGAAAAGTGATCTCAATTCTGTTACGACTGTGATCCTTCTTCTCGCTACCTCTTCACTGGAGAACATTGAAGTCGCCACAATGGTGTTAAGGTCATCCCAAGAAGGTTATTGGCAGGTCAAACTGTTTGAAGATTAAAGGCATATCTAATAGAACTTTTTTTAAGTCTAAAATTCATTTGGCCAGTTGTATTGCATAAAGAATGAATTGATGTCATCAGATAACTAAACATTCAAGATATTTATTATGACTGGTTAATTATAATTTTTATCCATGGTCATCCCAAGAAGGTTATTGGCAGGTCAAACTGTTTGAAGATTAAAGGCATATCTAATAGAACTTTTTTTAAGTCTAAAATTCATTTGGCCAGTTGTATTGCATAAAGAATGAATTGATGTCATCAGATAACTAAACATTCAAGATATTTATTATGACTGGTTAGTTATAATTTTTTCTACTTGTACTTTTCTTCAAATTTGCCCTAGTTTTTTAATTTCATGTGCTTAAACATTTTTAGCATCATTAGTTCGTTCTCTAGAATTTTTTTTTTACAAAATAGCTGAAATTTAAGTTTCGTGCTAATACGTATAATCCGAATTAAGTTATCTTGCAGATCTTATTACATCATAAAAATATTTTTTAATTCCCCAGGATTATTTGTTCTACATATTTTGTAATAATTATTTAACACGGAATGTTTCGCGATATTACGAGACTTGAAACAGGTCCAGGAATTTTCAGACATTGTGATCTAAGACTTATGAAACATTATATGCATACGCAGTGAAGTAGAACAAAATTAATCGCAATAAAATTTTTAACCTTCTCTCTCATTTATTATCTAAAAATCAAAGAAAAATTATTTTGCAAATTGTTATGCTTGAAATGGTTTTCTGACCACGAAGTAAACAGCAGGCATTCTTTGCAGGAAAGGACAAGAGATGTAGATATATTCAACTTTTTTAACCCCTTAACGCACAGTTTTTTTAAAGGCCGGACAAGAAAAATCAATTTTTTTTAATGTAGAAAACACTATTTAGAACGTGATCTTACCAAGAAAATTACAAAAATACTAAAATAATCAAAATTTGAGTATATTGGATATTTATACAACTGGTATGATTTCTAATTTTTAGAATATTATTATTATTCTCGAAAGATTATATTATTCAATTGGTAGGCAGTCTACGAATTCACAGTATGATGTGTCATCCCTTGATGCGTAGGTATCAAATATGAAACCCTTATGTTTCATATCTCAAGAATCCCCTATATAATAATAGCCTAAGTTGTCTGTCAGTGAATTTATGAAGCGGTTGTACCTGGAATGGATACAGTCATCCATATTGGATTTTTCATGAGTTAGGGTTAGCAAAATTCAAAGCGAGTTCGAAATCCACCCCATTTCCAGCGTTTAATGCTATTATTTCAAGCCTTATTCTCCCTATTATTCTATACTAAATTCATTATTGATAGGATGGCGAGGGCGGAGCGCAATATTTAAATTTCTGGACTGTTTTTACTTGACCCTTATATATTCTAACCATTTCCTCCACCACGTGTAAGCTGGCACATGGGGTAGGGTGTCTGTCTTTTAGATCGTCGTACTTTTCGGGTTGATGGTTCTGCTCCCGACGTAGCCGAATTTTTCTAAATGTCTAATTAATTTGATAATTTCTGCTTTTTCTTTTCCATTCTTATTCCTAAAGTTGTTTTATTATTTTTAAAATAAATTTTTACCATTTTGAAAATTTTTTATGATTTTTATTATTTTTATTTTATTAAATTCACATATTACCATTATTATATCAAGCCCCATTTTAAGAGTAGGCGATTACATGTATCAATTTATCACATAATAAATAACTAAAAATAACAATTTTTTCTAGCATTATGACCTCATTCCTTTAACCATCTCATTTAATCATTTATTTTAGATTATTTAAATATCTTCTGCATTATTTCCATACGTTTTATTACTAAACTTAGATATTACGTAAATAATTTTCTTAAGGTGATCCGCCGTGTTCTCTAAAGATAACTGGGGCACGTAAAATAAGTTCTTAATCGCAATGTCGTCCAAGTTCTCAAATGATACTTTTAGGGGTGGCAGGCTAAGCCAGGTCTTCTGCTTGGTCCCTGCTTCTAAATTACGAGGACCTACTTGAGCTTAGATGTTCTCTTAACTTAGGGGTGCTCGTCAAATGAAAGAAGCACCCCTTGGCCTTAATTCGTGTGGCTCATGGCCCACGTGCTTTGTTTCAAATAGTATTGGCTATAAAAATACCAACAACAGAACTATTTATGCAATTATTCATGTGTTATTATTATATTTATTATTAGATTTTTTATTAGAATATATTTCATTATCAGATATTAGAACATGTATGTAAAAGAATTAATGTGATGCAATGAGGGTTATGCACAACCACTCCACAAACTATGTGATCATACGTTTTTCTTTTTCCACCTGTTCGCTTTCCCACTGCCGAACGATGGCCGAATGGTTAGGGTGCTGGCCTTCGGAATCGGAGTTCGTGGGTTCGAATCCCACTATGGCATGGATGTTCGTAGCCGTTCGGAATCGGCTTTAAGCAGTAGGTCCCGGTCTCATTAGCCCTCGTGTTGCAAAAAGTAGACCGTAGAGCTCCAAAACCAAGCCAAACCAAATCGCTTTCCCATAGGAAAGAGTTAATGGTAAACGATTGGTCTAATTTCTTACTTTAATATTTTACAATGCCCATAAATTGAAAAGGCTTCTTCCATTTTTTACCAACCTTTACTAATTTATGATTTTTCTACAGAAAATATTCAAAAGTATATATTGAAAATAAATGACGAAAATTAATCACAGGGACAATCCACTGTATTAAAGCAGAGTATACTTGGTGCAAAGTTATTCAAGTCGAATTTTGTGAAAGAGTTTAAATTTTTACAAGTAAACAGTCAATTCCTTGTTATTCAAGCTTCAATTAAAGCATACTACAAGAAAATTACCTATAATGTAACTATCACAATTACAAATGAACACCAAGTAAGTTGCTTGTTATATTTATCTTATAACATATATTTTACATACTATAACTTATGATGCTTTAGTTTAATAATTATACTTTTATTTGTCCCGATTTTGCAAAATATCCTTTTTTATCAATCCTTTGCCATTCATGTATACTACTTATTATAAACCCATCTAATACTCTCTTCTCAACACTCTTTTCAACTTGGTAAGCCATTGTTTACTTTTTTTTAAGTAAAAAGATGAAAGCTAATATTTTTTCATGCATATCTCTATTATACTGTTGTTAGTACATCCAAACGCTGCACAAAAGCGAGGCAATTCTGGAAATGATAAAATAAAATTGAGAACGTACATGATCAACAGTAAGCAATTGTGTAAACAAATATGTAAACGAATTCATCACGTGATTTTTTTATACTCTCGATACTTAACGGTGAATAACCTAATTTTCAATTTATGGTAAAATTATATTGTAGATAAAAATTTTTGTTAGAATATCTCATTCAATATTATGCTCAACCACTCTCTCTGAGAAGCTACCAGGATTTCATATGAATAATACAGCTATGGACTTTCAATTTTTTATTTTTATTTTAAAAGAGCAAACGGTTAAAAAAGATGAAATAATTGTTTATAAAATGAAAATTTGTAAACATTTTTTATACGATGAATTATAAATTTCAATTATTAATGGAAGAATTTCAGTCTCTGGCATAAATGTGTTGAGTGAAATTCAGGAGCTTCATAGAAATACATAAAAGACTGGTGTAGGAACTAGGAAATTAAACTAATTAGATATGTTCACATGATAAATTTTATGCTCATATTAAAACAAAGCGCCATTAGGTCCGACCTGTCAAATAAGCATGATTACTGAATATCGCCTCGGTAGAACGTCCGTGTCTAGAACAGCCAACCTTAAGGGCGTTTGAAATTCCTCAGTGTCAAGGACTAAGGCACTGTACACAAATCTGGGATGGTGTCATCTGTGAATCCGAACAGTAAGCAAAGGTTGATAAACTATAATAGACTTGCGTTAAAGAAGATAGTCACCTAAAAATATATAATTACAGTATAATTAAACTGCTGTAAACAAATTTCTAAATGAAGGATCGCTTCCAAAACTAAATAAAATACTTTTTAACCCTTTAAAGTTCTCTACTGAAAATTCTTTGGGATTTAATGGAGATAGGTTATAAATATTATCTATGAGCCTTATATATGTGAAAAATATTAAAATGCTTTTCGATAGTTTGGTGGTGGTAGGGGCCGTAAATTTTAACTGTGAAACTCTCAACCCCTTTGTACAGTTCGAAAATAATACATTCTTAAAATTTAAGTAATATTGAAAGAATACTGCATAATTACATGTAATAGATAAATAGCTAACTAAACAATTTATAAGTGATGTTTTGGGTACGTATATTTATTTGGGGTCATGACAAAGGAAAATCGAATATATTTTTTTTTCAGGGAAAGAAGTTTAAACGCTTATATTTTAAAGAGAAAAATAAACTGTGTGTTTTGCTACCATAGTTTGATGAGTCAAAAACACCCGAAAAAATCATTAATATACCTTCAAAAAGAAGAGAAAAAATATTTTAGCAAGTGGTTTCACTACGAAACCACTGTTCTTTAAAGGGTTAAAAGCATAGTGTAATGAAACTTTTGACAGACTGTTTAACTGAAGGTTTATTTGGCAGTTTAAGTTCTTCGTAATTATTGATGTATTTTGATACCCATAGGCCCTTACTCTGGACGTTGCGGTTCGTTTCGAACCTTCGTTGTGACGCCACTTTGACGTCAGCTTGATCATTTGCTCACATAATGTCCCCAAGCTGACATTAAAATGACGTCACAACGAAGGTTCGACCTGAACCGCAACTTCCAGAGTAAGCCCTATTCTGCTAACTCTTTCACAAATTCGTGTGGCTTAACACTAGTTTAGGGCTTAACTTTTACTTTTACTTTTATAAAAACCTCATGAGGATGAATGTAACTATAATATACAAAAAAAACTTTTACTTAGAAAACAAGAACAAATTGCCAAATATTGCACTTTTATAAGTCATAACTTATATAAAATTAAAATATTCTGCAAAAGTGTTTTCATTAAATCCCTGGATGTCACTAATTATGTATACTTAGATCAAAGGTAACTAGGGGTGTACAACAACTAGTATAAAGTATTTAAAACACTAAATTATATTAAAATTATATATAAATATTGTATACAACTTAACGAATGTTCAATAAATATTTTTTAATTTTATTTATTTTTTAGTACAATACAAAATTTTTCTTCTTATTATTAAATTATGCTTTTAACCCATTTAAAATTTTGAAAAGGCATTTTCAATACTTTTTTTAAAGTGTAACTAACGGACAAATAGTTATAAACATTTCGTTTAGAGGTGAGTAAAAGTTAAATAGACACTGTAAATAAAACAGCGTACGTGACAAGCGTTTTTTATGTTATTCATTAACTAAAATAAGTATAAGTTTTTAAAAATTTGAAATTCAGTATAGATTAAAAAGTGAATTACATCATACAAAAACGGTTTTTTCAGACTCAAGAGATCTCATTTGTGCTGTTTTGATCTCTTAAACTTGGCTGCGGATATTTCCATACTTTGTATCACATAATTTCATAATTCAAATTATTTATAATACCGTTCAATACTATACTTTTTCAACACGGATACTGACTTGGAGCATAAAAGGACAACATCTTAGTCTTTTTTTCAGAGTAGAAAAGTAATTAAATTTTCAATTTTCATTATAACTTTTCTTTTCAACCCCAGCCTTTTGTTCTTTTCTTTTTTGTTTATATCGTAAACATCTTTTGTGAACAACGAATAAACAACGTGTTTAGTTATTTCCATTTAAATTAATTTTCTATACAATGTTTATTCAACTATAATCTCTCAAATGATTTTATTTGTTGGATACGTATTGTTTGGACAAGAAGTAAATTCGTTTTAATTTTGTTAGCTTCCCTTTGAAGTAGGTTTTTATAGATATTATTTATGGTTTTTTTTTAATGTGTTTCTCTGCACACACGACTAATCAATAAATTTGAATTTTGCCCATTACCTATTGAAAAAGCCAGATTCGTGTCAGATAAGGCTGAAGTTCTACTTAAAACTGATGATTTAATCTTTTAAAACACTTTCAAATGATGCAATGTATTTCGTGACTGGTGAGAAAAAAATGGAAATGAAACAGTTATCTGATTCAAGTACAAAAAACAGCCTCATATCATCATTTCTGTCTCATTTTATTGCAGAATTAAAACGACTTTGTACGAATGAAAAACCTGTAAAGATAAATCTGACTGACTTACTGTTTTCAAGAAAAAAAAAGACACTAAATAAGTTATTTTTGATAACTGTCAAATTTATGAGAATTTTGCCCATGATGTGATATTGTTATAGAGTATCTCAACATTTGTGAATGCTAGGTTTACACAATTTCGTGGGCTTTCTTTAGAATTCCAATTCAAAGTTATTTAAATA
>CM063511.1:81781288-81796288 GCA_032207245.1 Pardosa pseudoannulata
GAAATTACAATTAATTTTTGGAGTACTGCAGCCCACTGTTCAGCTAAATGAAGGCAGGTGAGCCCGGGACCTACTTCTTAAAGCTGTTTCTGAAGAACTACAAACACTTATACCTTTGAGATTTGAACTCATGAACTCCGTTTCCGAATAGCAGTACTCTATTTATTAGTCTACGATTCAGTATTTAAAAATACCTTCTTTTGCTCTATCGTTTTCCCTCCAACTTCATGCAATATTGTGTGATGACATCACAATCGAATATGAAGAATTTAAGAAACATAATATGATTTCATGAATTCCACTTTTTCTTTCATACGCCCACTTGAAGCCTATTACACATATACACGCACATATACATATATATGTATATATATATGTATATATATATATATATATATATATATATATATATATATATATATATATATATATATATATATATATATATATATATATATAAATTATTATAATTAAAATATTTCTTAAAAATTCTCCTCTTTAAAGTTCTTTTTCCTTCAAATCTATTTTCCTAGCTATCTATTATCTTATATAAAATTAGTGTCCTCAACTTTATTCTTTAATTCCAATACACAAAGCTAACTCTGAAATATATGCTAATTTTCTGTGAATTCGCCACATTTTTCATCTGTCTCAATTAAATGGCTCACTCCTACAATGACCTAAGTTCTTGTCTGAATTCTAATAACACTAACAAATCTCCTCTTTCATGAAAAGATTTTTTAATAGCAAAATATTGTTGTAATCATTTATTTATCCTGATCTTGCCAGAGAAAGACGTGTATCATTCTCTTCCTTCTCCGTCTTTCACTGAGAAACGTGTTCTTTTGCTTAGCTCTCAAATAAAAATTTAAATTCCCCGTTGGACAACTACTTGTTTCTTTTTATGGAATGGCCCGACTGCAACATCTTCAATAAGCTAGTTGCCTAGGCTTCTTCTTGCCCAGCAAGCCCGGCCAAGTAAAAATATATATATAGGCTAATATATATTTTATATATATATTCGCTATGTATACACATATACATATATATATATATATATAGTATATATATATATATGTATATATATGTATATATATATATGTATATATATATATATATATATATATATATATGTATATATATATATATATATATATGTATATATATATGTATATATATATATATGTATGTATATATATGTATATATATATATGTATGTATATATATATATGTATGCATATATATATATATATATGTATGTGTATATATATATGTATATATATGTATATATGTATATACCTACATGCATATATATATGCATATATGTATATATCTACATGCATATATATATATATGTATATATGTATATATCTACATATATACACTCATGTCCATAAATTAAGGATAATGAAGTTCAGGCAATGAAAAAGACAAAAGTAAAACAAATTTGACTTATTTGTAATGTCTATTTATTAAACAAAAGGTAAAGAGCAAAAAAGATGCTATATGTTTGACATAATTAATAAAAATTGCGATTTTTACTCCCTAGAGCAAATTTCAAAAAAGAACCTATTTACAGAAAACAGTATAACATGGTTAGTATGATGGTTAATACGGAGTATATCTCGCGGAAGATGCAATACAAGCGTTACAACGCCTACGCATGCTGAGTATCAGATTATCAATCTGATCTTGGGGAAAATTACACCACTCATCAAGCAATGTCCTCCGAAGTTCCGATAGACAGTTGGGAGGGATTAACGGGCTGCAATTCGTCGACCAAGCATGTCCCACACATGCTCTATTGGATTCAAGTCCAGTGTGTATGCTGGCCAATCCATACGGGTGATATCCTCCGATTGAAAGCATTCGTCTACAATGTTTGCACGGTGAGTTCGGGCGTTGTCATCCATATACAGAAATTCAGGACCCATGGCGCCCAGAAACAAACGTACATGTTGTTCCAGAATGACATCCCGATAGATGTGGCCTGTCATCGTTACACTCTGAACATGCAGGTCAGTTCTGGAACCAAGAATAATTACTCCCCAAACGAGCCATCCTGCACCACCGTAACGGTGTCGTTCAATATTGTTCTCTTGGTGGTAACGGGTACCTGGCGCTCTCCATATGAAAGTCCGGCGAGAATCAGAATGTAAACTGAACATGGACTCGTCAGAAAACATCACACAAGACCACTGTTGCGGTATCCACAATGCATGCTCTCTAGCCCAGCATAATCGAAGGCGACAGTGACTTGCGGTAAGGGGAACACATCTGACAGGCCTACGAGCATATAGACCAATGTGCCCTAAGCGTCTGTACACGGTCTGCCTTGAAACTGTCGTACCGGTAGCTGAAGAGAGCTGACGAGACAGGTCTGATGCTGTGCTCCGTCTGTTTCTTTTGGCAGTAACTGCCAAATACCGGTCATCATTCGGCGTAGTAACTCGGGGATGACCTGTGCTGTAACATCTACTCACATTACCATCATGTTTGAATCGTTGCCAAAGCCTGGAGATGACACTCTGGGCGATTCCAAGTTCCTCGGATACTTCCAGCTGGGTACGTCCACATTCCAGTCGTCCGATAATTCTACCACGAAAAAATCATCCAAATGCTTCCTTTGTGCCATAACTATGCGGTTATTGCACTGAAAGGCTTTTAAAGCGCTTGTGAACAATTTTACTTCTTTGCTACCATTCCTTATATACCCCTTTCATACACTCTCGTCATTGTGACGTACTATCCGCGCCATCTGGTGGTTTCCTGCAATTTGCATATTCTTCTTCAAGATGTGTGTGATAATTCTACAGGTGAAATTTTTATTTTAGAGCTCAATTTCTGTGTGATTCTGAATTATCCTTAATTTATGGACATGAGTGTATATACATATATATATATATATATATATATATATATATATATATATATATATATATATATATATATATATATATATATTTGTAGATGTATAATGCCTAAAAATTAAGGCAAGCAATTCTCAAATTTAAATTCCTTACATTCCAATTTTTTTCCTCTTAATCGATATACAGAATTATTTTAAGCATAGAGATAACTTAAAAACATTCCAAAATACTTTCGATTTAACTTGAGTTTGTTGAATTGCAACTGAATGTTAAATTTCAACGTTAGATATACAGTAAAACCTCCAAAGTTGACCACCTCTGTACGTTGACCACCTCTCTATGTTGACCGAAATTTATTAGTTTGAATGGTCTTAACGCATTTTCAATGGCGATTTACCTCTCTATGTTGACCACCTCCGTAAGTTGTATGTTGACCAATTTTTAGTAGGTTTTACTCTCTGTAACTTGACCACTGATGTTTTCTTGAATTCGATTTTTCCTCTGGCTGTTCTTCACCTGGTTTACAGGAATTTCTTTATCAGTCAATCGGATTATCTGAGCAATATTTGCGATCTCCCCTCCCCTCTTAGGTGCTTCATTCATTGTTCACTTCCAGTATTCATTGTTCACTTCCCAGCTTACTAACATTTTTCTAATATTGTACTATAGTAAATATTTTTAAAAAATTCCCTAAGTTGACCACCTCCGTATGTTGACCACTTAGTTACAGTCCCTTGGGTGGTCAACTTATGGAGGTTCTACTGTATTAGTTTAGAAAAGTTTGATCATGATTGGTTGGAAGCACTACGGTCTGCTTTTTCACAACACGAGGGCTAATGAGACCGGGACCTACTGCTTAAAGCCGATTCCGAACGGCTACGAACATCCATACCTGAGTGGGACTCGTCCACGAACTCTGGTTCCGAAGGTCAGTGCCCTAACCATTCGGCCATCGTTCGGCCGTTTGATCATTTAAAAAAAAAAATTTACACACTTGGGATGTTGCACCTTGTCATTCTGGGGAATGTTTGAAAATTGCAAGGAGCCAAAATTTAATAGTGATTTGTACAGGCTACCTCATGACTATCTGAAAAAAATAAACGATTTCGCTTTCTGATTCTATTATCTATTCGATTTACCTGTTTCCTCGAGAGTAAACATAATCACCTCATTTCAATCAAAAACGAAAATATAGTATCATTTGCCAATACTGTTTCTTATCTGCACAAAGATATCATATATGTATGCAGTGGATAGAATGATCCTTTTTTCAGAGTACCACGTCCTCTTAAAATAATGGATTGGATTTATCTGTTATATGGGGCAAACAAAATCACCCCAATTTAATCAAAACGCGAGAATAAAAATACCATTTGTCAATCCCATTTCTTATCTGTACGAAAACACAATCTCTGTTAGTAGTCGACAGAATGATCCTTTCCACAGAATTTATCGAAATACATAGGTGTCAAGAACTTGTGCACACAGTGCGATAAAGGTTTGTGTGTTTCAATACCTACTGAAACTGTGATTAGATAAGGTGTATGAAAAAGATTACTATGAACTGTTTTAAAATAATTGCGATTCAACTTACAATAACATATTGAATGAAAAAAAATGTGAAAAAATGAAAAAAAAAAAAAAAAATATATATATATATATATATATATATATATATATATATATATATATATATATATATATATATATATATTGAAACCCAGAAGTGCAATTTCAAAAAATTACTTAAAGGCGACACATTTTCATTTGTGTTACAGATATTTTAAGAAAAGAAATTGTTTTAATATAGTGAAGATTTAAATAAATAAATAAATCCTTATTTCCGATTACTTAATATAAAGTAGGATTTAGTCAAATATGAAGCGCAATGATTCCTCAATATTTTAGGGTATTTCAACCGTCATCCTGACGCATATTTATTTTCCATCACAGCTGTGCGTGACTTTTCCGTAAAAGAAAGCCACACTACTGTGACGTCACTTCCATTTTGAAGAATTTTTCTCGAAACGAAACTAAAAATTGCATATGCGAAATATATTACAGTCGTATTTATAAAAAAAACACATACTTGGATTTGTGAATTCAAGTAATATAATGTGAAATATTTCGTCCGTAAAATAATAAAGATTTATCTAAATAAGTAAATCTTTATTTCCGTTTCTGAGATATTAACAGAAATAAAACAGAAATAAAGCAGAAAGTAGACGGTAGAAAAAAAATAGGAAGTAAAGGGTTATAAAGTAAAATTTAGTTAAAAATCGAATACAGAGATATCCTAATATTTTGGGGTATTTTAACACTCATCTTGAAGCATATTTATTTTCCATCACAATTGTGTGTGATTTTTCCATTAAAGAAAGCCGCCTTACTGTGACGTCACATCCATTTTGCAGAATTTTTGTCGAAACGAAACTAAAAATTGCATATGCGAAATATATTACGGTCGTATTTATAAAAAAAAAAAATACTTGGATTTGTGAATTCAAATAATATAATACGAAATATTTCATCCGTAAAATAATGAAGATTTGTCTAGATAAGTAAATCTTTATTTCCATTTATGAGTTATAAACGGAAATAAAGTAAATCGTAGACGGTAGAAAGAAAAATAGAAAGTAAACGATTATAAAGTAAAATTTAGTCAAAAATCGAATATAGAGGTATCCGAATATTTTGGGGTATTTCAACCGTCATTGTGACGCATATTTATTTACCATTACAACTATGTGCGATATTTCCGTAAAAGAAGGCCGCATTATTGTGACGTCATTTCCATTTTGCAGAAATGTTGTCTAACCGAAACTAAAAATTTCATATGCGAAATATATCACGGTCATATTTATAAAAAAAAACATATACTTGGATTTGTGAATTCAAATAATATAATACGAAATTTTTCGTCCGTAAAATAATGAAGATTTATCTAAATAAGTAAATCTTTATTTCCGTTTATGAGGTATAATCGGAATTAAAGTAGAAAGTAGACGGTAGAAAGAGAAAGCAAACGGTCATAAAGCAAAATTTAGTCAAAAATCGAATTTAGAAATATTCCAATATTTTGAGGGCTTTCAACTATCATCGTGACGCATATTTATTTTCCATTACAACTGTTAGTGATTTTTGCGTAAAAGAAAGCGGCATTACTGTGACGTCATTTCCATTTTGCAGAATTTTTGTCTAAATGAAACTAAAAATTGCATATGCGAAATATATCACCATCATATTTATAAAAAAACCCACATACATGGATTTGTGAATTCGAATATTATAAAACGAAATATTTCGTCTTTAATGAAGATTTGTCTAGATAAGGAAATCTTTATTTCCATTTATGAGTTATAAACGGAAATAAAGTAAAAAGTAGAGAGTAGAAAGAAAAATAGAGTGAAAATAGTTATAAAGTCAAATTTAGTCAAAAATCGAATATAGAGATAACCCAATATTTTGGGGTATTTCAACCGTCATCGTGAATCATAATTTTTTCCCATCATAACTGTGTGGGATATTTCCTTAAAAGAAACCGGCATTGCTGTGACGTCACTTCCATTTTACAGAATTTTTGTTGAAACGAAACTAAAAACTGGATATGTGAAATATATCACAATCATATTAAAAAAGAATTAGAAAAAAATCCACGTACAGGGATTATGTATTTGTGAATTATAATGATATAATACGAAATATTTCTTAAAATTATGGAGATTTAACTAAAAAAAAGTAAATCTTTACTTCCATTTATGAGTTATACAAAGTAGACTTTAGTCAAAAATCAACTATAGAGGTATCCCAATATTTTATAGCCTTTCAACTGTCATCGTGACGCATATTTATTTCCCATTAAAACTCTGTGTGGTTTTTCTGTAATAAAAAAGCGGTATAATGATGACGTCATTTGCATTTTTCAGAAATTTTGTCTAAAAGAAACTAAAAATTACACATACGAAATATATCCTAAATGTATTTATAAACCACCACATATGTGGATTTCTGAATATGACTACTATAAAATAAAGAATAACTAATATTCTGCAAAAGAATGAAGATTTAACTATATATGTAATTCTTTATTTGCACATTTTAGTTATGTAAAAAAGGATTTATTCAAAAAATCGAACATAAAGATTCCGTAATATTTTGGGTATTTTAACAGTCATCATGACTCATATTTATCTCAAACCATAAATCAACTCTTTTTCATAACAAAAATTAATTTTTATGATGACGTCATTTCCGTACGGCAGCATTTTTGTGTAACGCACACGTGTAAAGTATATCACAATCGTATTTATCAAAAAATATATATTTTGCTATATAATATACGAAATTCTTCGTCCTTAAAATAATGAAACCTTAAGTTTATTTAACTTAGTTAATTACCTTGGCTAACTTAACTAACTAAACTTACTTAACTTAGGGCCTTTACCGAAGTCTTTTGACGGCTAACCCCAATTAATCTCTGTTTAAACGGGGAATTGCGTCCCACTATTAATATATGAAATTCTTCGTCCTGAAAATAATGAAAACTTAAGTTTATTTAACTTAATTAATTATCTTGGCTAACTTAACTAACTAAACTTAACTAACTTGGGGCCTTTACCAAAGTCGTTTAACGGCTAATAGCAATAAATCTCTGTTTAAACGGAGAATTGCGTCCCACTATAGAGCAATTTGTCGCAACGTCACGGACTACTATAATGCCCTTCCCATTAATTTCCAGGTTTACAACAGCTAATAGACAAACAATAAACTGCCTTTCCGTTTGAAACTAAAGCCAGAATTGTCATAAATTGAGATTTGCCCTACTGCCCTTACTCTAGACGTTGGGTATACCATAGGCCCTTACTCTAGACGTTGTGGTTCATTTCGAACCTTCATTGTGACGTCATTTTGACCTCAGTTTGCGGACATTATGGGAGCAAATGATCAAGCTGACGTCAATGTGAAGTCGCACCGAACGTACCACCCGACTCGCAATGTCCAGAGTAAGCCCCGTGGCGGTATTATTATGACGTCATTTCAAATTTGAGAAATTTTGTCTAGCCAACACTAAGAATGACACGTGGGAATTATACACCAATCGCATTTTAAAAAATCTACATATGTAGGTTTCTGAAAGCAGCTAATATATTAGGAAATACTTATTCCATGAAATAATGAAGGTTTAACAAAATAGATAAATCATTATATCAGTATATGTGTTATAGAAAGAAATATTTAGCTTAAAATCGAATATCACGGTTCCCTAATATTTTTGGATATTTCGATAGTCATCATGACGCATATTTATTTCCCATCGCAACTCAGTGAGAGTTTTCCATAACAAAAATACTTTATTATTAAGGCGTTATTTTCATTTGGCAGAATTTTTATCTAACCAAAATTAAAAATCATAAATACGATATATATCAAAATCGTATTTATAAAAAGCCACATACGCGAAATTCTGAGTGTAATCATTATAAAACGAAATACTTCATCCGTTGCAGAAAAACGTAAAAAATAATCACGTTTTTATGCTACCATTTCCGCTTAGAATATATTTTTAGCAATCTCTTCATAGCATCCATTTTAGCATTTTGTCAAACAATTAGCTCATTCTTCAATTTTATATTTTTATTTCTTTCGTTAATTTTTTATGCATAAAGTTGTCTATATATAGAAATGTTAAAAAAGTAGCCTAAATGAGTCTAAATTTAACTGGCTACGACGAGTGCTAAATGCAATCAAAATAGCTTGACATATTTCGATTGTTGCCTAGGAAACGCAACTAATGATCAGCCGCTGTGGATTGCCGTTTCCCTGCTACGTAACCGTTTCTTACAAATGAATTTCGTGCAACATAACCGTTACTAATCCTTAACCCTTATCTGAAATAATGTTCTACGAAACAATAAATCCAGACTAAAAATGTTCCAGATAGAGTACAATTTGTATTTTCGGATGTTCAGCATCATTTACTTATTCTTTATTTAGGGTCGTCTACCCGTGATAAGGTCTTATCTCCAACCTATGTAACTGAATAAGAAAATAAGATACGGGGAATAACCAATTCAAGACGATATTTCAAGCTTAATTTTACACAGTTATTCCAGTTTGTACAAGTACAGGGTTGGGGCACTTCGTGGTTAATTTCAATTGAGGTTCACAAAGCAAATTTCGAGAATTAGATATACAAATACGACGTAACTTACAAAGATACGGAAAATATCCTATATTCAAAACGATATTTCAAGCTTAGTTACACAGTAATTTTAGTTTGTTCTAGTACAAGTCAGTTTCAATTCGTGGTTTATTTCAATGGAGATTCACAAAACAAATTTTGAGAATTAGATATACAAATACGACGTAACTTACAAAGATACGGAAAATATCCTATATTCAAAACGATATTTCAAGCTTAGTTATAAACAGTAATTTAACAAGTACAGGGCAGTGGCACCTCATGGTTTATTACAATTGAAGTTCACAAAACAAATTTCGAGAATTAAATATACAAATACGACGTAATTTACAAAGATACGAGAAGAAAATACGATACGGGGAATAGACGATATTCAAAATGATATTTCAAGCTTAGTTACACAGTAATTTTAGTTTGTTCTAGTACAAGTCAGTTTCACTTCGTGATTTATTTCAATTTAGGTTCACGAAACAAATTCTGAGTGTTAAATATGCCAATACGACTTACTTACAAAGATACGGTGAGAAATTGAGATACAAGAAGAAACCTATTCAAAACAATATTTCAATTTTAATTACATGCAGTTGTTATGGATTTTATAAGTATAGAGCATTGGTGGTTCGGGATTTATTAAAATTGAAGTTAAGAAAGCAAATTTCGAAAAATTAAATATGCAAACACGACTTAACTTACAAAAATATGGGAAGAAAATACGATATGAGGAATAGCCAATATTTCAAGCTTTGTTATACAAATATACAGGGAGAAAATAAGGTACGCGGAAAACCGATATTTTAAACAATATTTCAAGCTTTGTTATACACTGTAATTTTAGTTTGTACTAGTACAGGTCAATGGCTACTCGGGATTTATTTAAATTGAGGTTCACGAAACAAATTTCGAAACTTAAATATGCAAATTTAACGTAACTTACAAATATACAAGGAGAAAATAAGGTACACGGAATAAGCGATATTCAAAATGATATTCCAATCTTAATTATACACAGTTATTATATTTTGTACCAGCACAAAGCAGTAGTGAGTCGGAGTTTATCAAAACTGAGGTTTACAAAACAAATTTAAAATTAAATATACCAGTACTGCATAATTTACAAGATAATATACCTACACGGTTTTACAAGTTAATGGAAAGAAATCCAGCTAAAAGAAAAAAGTAAAAAAAGTTTTAAAAAATTATTAATTTTTATTAAGTTTTATTATTAAATTTATTAAATATTTTTCCATAGAATCTAGCCAGCAATATAAACTAGCAGTGTAATATCTAGTTAACAGCAGTATAATTTACAGATCTCCAATTTCCCGTTAGTGATTCGTTGTCGACCAGAATTTCTTTCCCAAATTAATAATCTAAACAAAATTAAATTAAAATTCTGTTAAGAGTAGGACAAATCTTTAAATTTGGAGACTTTTCTCATACTCATGTAGTCAAAGTATTTTGGTGAACAAAATAAAAGAAAATCTAAATTTAAGGACTGTCCCCGAGTGATTGTTGATTGTTGAAACAAATTCCCGACTAGTCACGTATGCATTGTAAACCATGACAATTTTTTTAAAGTGCTTGCATTTGCGAGTTATTTTTTCTGAAATGAAAATAATTACAAATGACAATCGATCGAGGATAAATGACACACGATTGGAAAGCTGCGTGCATGTTGCTGTCTCGTCTGTACCTGTCTAGATCAAATGGCTGCAAAAAAACTGTGCCAAACTCCCTATTAAAATATGTTTATTTTTTCAACTAAGCAATTATTTTTACTATTTTTGAGCGGTAATTACTTCAATATCGATTTCTTTACTAGGATTTTAGAGTTCATTATGTTAGTAGTAAAGAGTACTATTTTAAGTTTATCACTATATGTTGAATTTTCCTTTTCAGTGATTCAACCTGCTCAGAACTTTTGTAGTTAAGTTAGGCCCCCGGTCTAAAAAGGTAGTTCATTCCTGTTCTGAATTATACTAATTAGATCAAACAATAAGTAAACACCAATAGTGCAATGGACTTAAATTGAAGTCATTACATCTTAGTCAGTACTTCTAATAGTCATACATTGACGAATATCTTAAATGTAAATTACTATTTACTCCTGCAAGTAAAAAAAATATGATATTCCATCAATTCTCTTGACGGTTTTAAAATTGCAGCCTGTCGGGAACTGTAATTTTAAACATCTAAGGATGCTAATTATAAAAAAAAAGTAATTGAGACAACATATTTATTTGCTATCATATATAAACACAATACTCTAAAGCAGGGATGGACAAACTTTTTCGGTCGCGGACCAAAAATCGAAAGAAAATAAGTTTGGCGGACCAAGATAATTTTTTCTAAAATTTTTAAAACAATATACAAGTACCTAATGGTTTAAATACGTTAATGAGATGAATGAAGTTGAGATTTCATTTTTAAAAGTTCCTTATACTGAGGTTCGAAGTGAAGATGTACTGATTTTAAGGAACGATGCTAAATGCTCATCTGTCAGTCTACTTCTGAAATTATTCTCTTTAAGTTTCAAAGTTGATAACACTTGTTCACACATAAGAAGCAAATATACCGCCGATCTTCTGGGCCTAAAATAATAAATTTTGGATATAATATTTAATCAAAGTAAAAAAGAAGATGGCTATATAATGAATAAATATATATTTCTTTTAATTTTCCTCGGACCGGCAACTTAAAATTCTATCCGCGGGCCGGATAAAACCTTCCGGCGGACCATAGTTTTTCCATCCCTGCTCTAAAAGGAAGATTCTTGATAGTGTAATTATTAATTCAAGTTTCAGTTGATGCCTCTGAGCAAAAATAAATTCATATGCGAAGTCTGAAAATGTATAAATAATCGATAAGAATAACAAAATTCCAAATAACATTAGATTAAAAACGGAGAGCTATTGGAAGTTATGGAAGTGCCTCTTCCCTAACACTCTAACAAATCTTAAAATTTGTACTTATTTATATTTTTATGTTATTTAGTTTTGTTCTCCCTATCTCTCCATAGCGAGTTTAGCCCCAATTAATCGTCCCCTTGCTGTTGAACGGACAAGCTAAATTTTATCTGACTGCGATATTATGCTGTTAATATCAACCGCACATATGTGTTGCTGTCTAGAATCTGCAATTTTTGGATTTATAAATGTATATATATATATATATATATATATATATATATATGGGAATGATGGGTATTCTTGGAATGAAAACATCCTTACCCTTACCACACTCTATGAGTACTGTGGCTTGAATGACATGTTGCATCAGCTTTTTCACAATTAAACTTTTGACATTGCACAACCTGGGTGCATCGATATTTCGGTTCAGAATTATTGGAGCTCCAACTTTCAGAATCACGTTGTGGGCTTGCAAATCAGGAGTCTGGGTGGAATTCAAGAACTCAAAAGGATATTATACTGCTTCATCATCATTAAGGATGCAGTATATGGACTTGTAGGCATAATCTTGACCTGGAAGCTGCTTCTGACTGGTGACATTGAGCTTCCGAACCACATCATTTCTGCTTGCCAGAATTGCTCTGTGAGAAAGCCGGACCTGATCCTTGAAGTTTTTCTGAATGGGATATTTGTTGCAGTATTTGTTTGCAGTAAAATAAATATAACAAAGAAGTTAACAAAGTGTTGCGTTTACTTACCGCTTTTGTTTAGTAAAGTTTTCTCTAAAATGTACCCACGGCTCAAAACAGGCCCATGGAGCACTGCTTTTGGCTGGAGGAGGCCAGAGTGAAGTTGGGATGGAACGAAACCTGTTTAAGAACCTTCCCCATGTAAGATAACTGCTGGAGGTGAGGTCCATCCTACAAACATGAGTCTGGAGTGTGGAGGGAGGATCCTACCACTATCCCCCCTCTACCACCCTACACACGTATGAACATCACTTTTACTTACATCCTCATCATCTCATCATCACCACAAAAATATTCAAAATCACTCTCAATGGCCAACTTGCATAACTTCATTTTTTTTTTTTTTTGGTTCATTATCACACGGCTCAGAACAGGCACATGGAACATTACTTTTGGCTGGAGGAGGCGAGAGTGGGGTTGGGATGGAACGAAACCTATTTAAGAACCTTCCCCGTGTAATTGTGTACGTGTACTAAATTTCACATTATTTGGTTGTCTGGATCTTGAGTTATAAGGGAACAGACAACAAATGTGTTTTATATATATAAAGATATATACACTCAAACCTGTTTTTGTGCGGTCTTTTTTTGTGAGATTTTTTTTTGTGCGATTTTTTTATGCGATTTTTTTTCTGTGGTAAATAAAAATTTCAATCAAATTGAACATAATTGACGAAGTTGTCGAAGTTATCAATAAGGACATCGGCAGAGATGGGTTTAATAGCTTTAGTGAAAATGATCTTGTCGAAATGATTCAGGATAACACCGTAAAGGAAGATGAAATTATAAATTACCTAACAGATGTTACTGATGGGCAAGAAGAACCCGATCCTATGACAGCAGATAAAATCTATGCAGGACTCCAACTCTGCCATAAATTAGAATGTCATTTTCTTGCAATCCATGCCAATTCTGAAAGAACTTCAAAATTCTAAAAGGAGCTTCAGTCGTGCATATCTGGCTACCGGGACATATACAAGCGTGTAGTGAAACAACAGTCATCGCAAAAACTAATCATTGACTATATGGTACCTGGAAAAAAGTCAACTCTAAACGAGTGCGAGATAGTATCTTCAAGTGACGAAAGCGATTTTGAACCAGTTTATCACAGGAAAGTTCGCGTATTGTCAGACTGCGAAGGATAATGTTTATACTTTTTGAAAAGTTTTGTATGTGTAAAATAATCACATAATATGTAAATAAAATATTTAAAATGTTCACAAGTGTATTTTTTAAATCAGATTCCAAAACGTTTAGCGAAATTCCAGGTATGTACTAGTTATTTCGTAAGGTTTTGAGTTATTTTAAACTTGAGACTTTTTTTATGCTGTCAATATTCACCGCATAAAAAAATTGTTTTAATTGTGTTCCGAAAACTATATTTTATAGCTTTTCCTGAAGTTTTGTGCAGTTTTTATGCTGTCCCTATCCACCACACAAAAACAGGTTTGAGTGTATACATAATATATACACATGCATATTTATACATATATATACATAATATATACACATACATATTTATACATATGTATACATATATATACATAATATATACATATACATATATATACATGCACACACATGCATATATATATATATATATATATATATATATATATATATATATATAATATATATATATATATATATATATATATATATAATTTCTATGGTTTATTTTACAACACGTACAATAAATCACATTTTCCTCCAAACACATTATTTAAACAATTGATTCAAAATGCTTCCAAAGTGATTCCAAATTACGGCGGTTGATAGACGGGCCTCGCTATTATGACATCTAAACAAACCAGACCCGAAGAACTTTCCACAACCTCTTTTCCATTCATAAGGTACCTGCGCGCGACTCGGAATAAATTAAAATACCAATGAAAAGAATGAAAATTACGGAACACGCCCACATATTTCAGTTTGTTTCTCTTCCTACTTCATCACTCTCTTCTCTCCTCCACAAAACTCACACTAACAGGAGTAGGTCAGTAATGTTTTTGTCGGACGCGAGTAGGTCACTGAAGCCTAAAAACTAGGGGAAACGATTCAGTTTCCAATGAGAATAAGCTAATTCCGCTTTTTCTTTATCAAATTGGAATTTATCACGAGCTGCGGCGACAAAAATCGCTCATGCATCTCGATCTGCGAGCAAATCGCTTGATATGACGGCAAAACGGCGTAGACAGATGTTTTACTTTTCCTTTGGAATACGTTTGTAACACGTCTCTTATGACAAATGGTGGTGATATTTTCTTGATT
>CM063511.1:81801288-81898788 GCA_032207245.1 Pardosa pseudoannulata
AATAAAAAAATAATAATATAATTAAAATAATAAATATATATATATATATATATGTATTTTATTATTATAATTAATTATATTATTATTATTATATTATATTTTAATATAATATAATAATAATAATATAATTAATTATAATAATAAAATGCATGCATATATATATATATATATATATATATATATATATATATATATGTTACGGCCAAAGCCCGAAGTTCGGCCAGTTCCCGAATTGGCCGGCCAAATCGCACATTGGCCAGGGCGTGTGGCCAATGTGCGATGTACTGGAAATGAATAGCATATATGCGACTTTGGCCGGCCACTTCCCGAAGTGCCCGGAACTCCCTGGCCAATGTTCGATGTGCTGAAGCAAGACTGTTTGTTTTTTGTTATACTATGGATAAAACTCAGTTTCAAGAATTTGTACATGCTTACAAATTTATTTTTTAATTCTATTATTACTATATTTATAATATTAATACTTTATAGTTTACCTAAAACTTATATATGTACATTAACTGCTAAACCAAAGGGATCGTCGGCTGATTTGAGAGTATCGTATTGTTTTTCTATAGATTTTTTCCAATAGCTTCTCTTGACGAAACTAGTATGCTGGGCGAAGATGACGCACATAGAAATGCGGAATCAATTTTTGATATGGGAACCATGTTCTTCAGTAAATTGTTATATTGCTGCAAGGAAAAGCAGATAATAGCTGTATCCTCAGCAGAGAGAAGTACTTTACTTTCATAGAGGAAGTTAAAAAGGCTAAATAAAAGCAGAAAAAAGAAAATGTTGACTATCGTTGACTAAAAATATATGATGTTATTGAGGTTGACGGAAAAGAAAAACTTATTGTGCTAGTAACTGAAGATAGTAGTATTATTTTGTATTATGCGCACACAGAAGAATTATTCGACTTGCTACATAATACTCACTTGAAAATTGAACATATTGAAGTGGCACATGGATGGAGAAGGAGCTGCAAACTAAGTACAAAAATGTCACCAAGGAAATCATTACATTGTATCTCCGCTTATGCAAACAGTGTCAGACCAAATTATCTAATCCTAAGAAAGGTCTAGTTTCTATACCTTTGATATTTAAATAATTTAACTCAAGATGCCAGGTAGATCTTATCGACATGTAAAGTAACCCAGGCAGCGAATTCAAGTTTATACTCAATCACCCGGATCATTTAACAAAGTTCATATTATTGCGAGCTCTGAAGAGATATGAAAGTTTTCCATTTTGCAAGAGAAACTACTTACATTGGCATCCCTATAAACAGAGGAAAAATCATTACGAACCTTTGCCTATTCACAATCGCTGACCGGCGGCCAAGATTACACTCAATGCAGTTGCACTACTAAATGCTCAACAAATCACTGCAGATGTAAAAATAACAAACTCCTGTGCAATTCGAAATGTCATAAAAGTTCATCTTGTTGTAACAAGTGATGATACCGATAATTTTCTGTAATAAACTAATTCAGTAGATAATGTGATTATCTCTTTGCTTGTATGTTTTCTCCAAGGGAGGGGAAATTTTCATAAGAGACCAGGAGGTTTCTGGTTCTGTAAGATCCTTACTCAATAAAACTTCTAACTTCAGACAACAGCCCACGTAGGGCCACCGTAGCTCCTTCGCCTTTGTTCCGAAAGACGATCCCAGGCGCCTAAGAGTGGCGGATTCGTCGAAAATCTCTTCTGTGGCAGCTACAATGTGATTATCATTAGCATTACGGTATACAAATACCCAAAATTTGCTCATGACATTTTTCTTCTGACTTTGGCCGATCGTCCCATGCCAGTTCCCGCATTGGCTGGCCAAACCCCGAAATCAATGAAAGATCGGACATTGGCCAATCATTGTGAGGCGATATTGGCTATTTCGCGATTTGGCCGACTTCGGGCTTTGGCCGTAACATATATATATATATATATATATATATATATATATATATATATATATATATATATATATATATATATATATATGTAAGGAATATTGTAAGGAAAATTCTCAGGGGTTTTCAAAACTTGAATCAAGGGTAAAAATTCCCGCGTCATTTTCCATTCCCCTTTTTAACCCCTAACCTAAATTGACCACTGGGGCTACAGGTTACGCCCTCAGAAAAGGGGCCTGGCCAATTATGAACCTACATTTCCCTAGCTGACAATTTAGGAAATTTCCAAATAAAAAGGATATACACGCTATCGGAGACAGATTCTAGAGATATTTTCCCACAGATGTTGACCCAGGTGTTACTTGTCTTGTACATAGAACTACATGCTAGCTGACCCTTCAGTTTGTCTATATGATGAAGTGGGAACCCGTCCTTCAAAGTTATCTTAATAAAGGTCTTTAGCTGAAACGGTATCATTTTTATGGCCATGACTGCAACCCCCATCGAGAAGTCGGTCTCATTACATATATATATATATATATATATATATATATATATATATATATATATATATATATATATATATATGTGTGTAAGGAATATTGTAAGGAAAATTCTCAGGGGTTTTCAAAACTTGAATCAAGGGTAAAAATTCCCGCGTCATTACATACATATACATATACATATGAGTGTGTGTATTTCCATTTATATATATAAAGCATTTTATGCCGAGTTCAATACACTGGTAGTCATTTTGATAGATCTACTTGAACAAATATTTATCAAACATTTTACCGATATTTGCTTCTTTCGAACCCAAGGAAAACCAGTTAATCTCATACCCTGCTGTCGAATTCGGGAAGTAATTTGATTTGAAATATATGTAAACAAAATGATGTTAATCCCGAATCTAAAGTTCCTAAAACTTCCATCCTACCCAACCCGGCAAATGTAAAAGAACTTGACGGGCCGTCAAACGCTTATTATTTTGCGAAATTCGACACCGAGTCTTTATACGGCGTTTACCACCCCTCTGCGGGATTACAAATAACGTGATTTTTGATCCAGTAATCCAAACCCCGATATCTGTTCTAATTCACGAAAGCGTATAAAAAAAAAAGTCTCGGACATTCGAACATCTCATCTGACTCCTATTCACCACCTGCCAATGGGCGTCTTCGAGAAAAAGAAGAAAATAAAATAAGAATAAAAAAAGAAGAGGAAGAAAAGCGCTGTTCCCCATTCATTCCGGATTTTGGCTTGTACATCTGTCCCTACGAAAGTCCTTTTTCACAGCGAAGTCTACGGAAAGAAAAAAAAGAAAAGAAAGAAAGAAAAAGTCCGCATCTTTACTAAGTGCGCCAACCGCTGTTATTCACCCCTATAGAGGAAACTATATTCCAGTTTACAATCGGGGTCATTTCTTGCTTTTTGAGTTTCTTGATAATTTTTTTTTTCTCTCTCTCTCCCTTCCAATCGCGGGAATACGAACCTGTTATCTGTACACGGTCGAACGCACAGGGGTGGGGGAGGTGGTTTTTCGAAGAAACCGAAGGAAAAATCAAAATAGCTAGTTATGCCCCTGAAGAATGTCTGCTAATGCTTGCCTTGAATAGTGGGTACACCTTTACTAATGTCATCCCTAATACTTAAAATTGCGTAAGATTTCAAGTGTAAAAAACGTGAATAATACTTTAACCGCTGGCCTGATTATCCCGAATTATCTCGGGTTCGTATATATTGCAGTTAATTATTATCCCGAGAAAACTCGGGCGTATCAGAATTTGTCTTAAGATTTGTTTTATCACGGTATTACTCGGCCTGGAGGAAATTGAAGGAAAATATTCAGCTTTGATTGGTAGTTTGCCAAGTTTTGTTGGTTTCGCGGTCTTTTTGGCGGTCACATGTTTTACACTGATTAGAAAACTTATTTCAGAAGATCATCGTGACGAGTTTTCTGCTACGTCAGGAAGACCCAGTATTAGTCCTTTACCATTCAGGTTAAACCTTATGGTATTTTCCAGATGTTATTCCTGCTACTGCAAAAAAAAATTAAATCCAATGAGACAGTGTACTCTGTGCTTCCGTAAAACAGATTTCAGAGGCAGGCCAATGAGAAAAGAGACCAGATACTATTGCACATTATGCCAGGTATCACTTTGTATTGTCTCTTGCTTTAAAAACTATCATACAAGGACAAATATTTAACTTTTTTTCATTTGAGATAACTCGGGGTAGTAAACTAATATGAAAACTAAATGCTTTTGCATCTGTAAAAAATTAAACCTAAAACCTAGATATTTTGTTTTATTTCCTTGTATATAATAATAAAATAAAAAAATGTGATGATTTTTTCCAATTTTTTTTCAAAAATATTTGTAAGGCAAGTGGTTAATATTATGTATAGGAATAATGATCATGATAAAGTTTTCTGTTATTTTCTATTAATAAAAAAATCTTGATTATTATTTTTTCTTGATATTAGTTTGTTTATACCGTAATACAGAACCATTTGAGCTGTGAAATATAACGTAGTAAGATTATTTTAACTTCACTAAACATGTTAAAAATTTCATATTCATAAGTTGTACACGAGTATAATGATGTTATTTATGATAACACTGATGATGGTTAAATGTTTTAGAGGGAGGGGATTACTAATAGCAAATTTAGGTTTTGTTTACACCGAAAATTATATTCATAATAACTGGAAAACTAAACGCTTCTTGAATTACTTTAATGCTACTAAACATTTACATTGGTTGAAAATTTCCAAGGTTTTTTTTAGCTTGTTATCTTTTTCATATACCAATTGGTAAATAAAAATTTGAATACCGGTTTACCAGTAGATTACCGGTATTTTACTTATTTATTCATTTATTTGAAACAATAGAATAAAGCAAACTTTTGTTTCATTTAAAATAAATATGTAAAATAAGCAAAAAACTTTAAATCACTAGAATCACTTAAATCACTAGAATGCGTATAAATACTTAAAAACTTTTTTAAAATATGTGTTTTAAGCATAGCAAAAATATTCCATTTTTATTGTTTTTTGCAATGTGTAAAAATTTTTTATATATATGTAATATTAAAATCCCTTATTTACGTATTTTAATATTAATTTGCTATTAATTTAACTTTTGTTCATAAAGTACGTTCGCGGTAATTCTGATTTTTCCCTCCAGACACGCTATAGACTTAATTCAGCCTCTGTCTGTACTACTTTAGCTAATAGTTCTCTTTAAACATGGGTATTTTGTATCACGTGATCAATTGTGTTTTAGGGATCATTCGTAGTCTTTTTACCTTAGGAATCCTTACTTGGAAAGTGTATGTGCGGAATCACATTGTCTATGTGCACGAGGTTGTAAAAGTGTTTGCCTGTTGTATGGATTTCATGTTCCTTACCAGAAATAAACTGTGTTGTGATTTTGAATGAGTAGCCCATATTACATATATATATATATATATATATATATATATATATATATATATATATATATATATATATATATATATATATATATATATATATATATATATATATATATATATATATATATATATATATATATATATATATATTTATATATATATATATATATATATGTATATATATGTATATATATACATATATATATATAATTTATATATATATGTATATATATATACATATATATATATATACATATATATATATACATATATATATATTTATTTATTTATTTTTTAACCCTCGGTGGTAAACAGTCTTCCCTAAGGATTAGGCTTTGAGATATTTACCATGAAACAGTTCACTCAACAACAGTAAAACAGTCGCAACAGTAAAACAAACAAACTAAAAGAAAAAAAAGAGAGAATATAATTGTACCGAGGTACTTTCCCACGGTGATCTGCACGTGCATGCACAGCTGTGGGAGGATTTTTCTAGGGGAATTTAGGACTCCAGTTGTGCCCGTCTAGTTTAGGGACCCCCGCAGAGAAGGTATAGATCACGGAATGGCAGCGTAACGGTCAAGCTGGCACAGAGATGTAACCGTGAGTTATGGGAGCAGGGGCTAAAAAGTAATGTCACAAAAGGGGCTACTTTAATGAGCCCACCTGCACTCCCGAAAGGGATGCAGATGTGGGAAAATTTCCCGAAAACAAGCGATTGGAAAGGAAGAAAAAGTGAAGTTAAAACCGAGGTGAGGAGTTTGGAAACGAAGTTAAGGAGAGGAGTCGAAGTCGGGATTCGAGAGAAGTGGGACAAGAGTCCTAAGTCCCGCTCGTCCCGTGCGCCCGAACCGACACCATAGGAGGAAAGTCCCTGCCTGATCATTTGGACTCACTGAAGGACCGACACAGCCCCGCTCACCATCACCAACTCGTCCCGTGCGCCCTGACCGACACCGCGTGAGGAAAGCCCCTGCCTGCTCCCCTGTGCCTTTAATATAGGTAAAGATAAAATAATATTTACAGTCACGTAGGCCTCTATTAATGATTTAAGCTTGTAATTGAATAATTAGTTCATTATAAAGAGAATTATAGTAATTATGCTGTAAATATAAGACATAACTGATTGATGATTATGATATATGATAACCAAGGATATAATTTGTAAATGAATGTACATAATAAATATCTGAATCTCAGTATAAAGTATTATATTTTTACTGTATTTCCCCCTTGTAATCGAACACTGTTGTAAGTACATTACAACAATAATCATGAGTTATCATCTAAAAATGTCCATAGTTTAAATAAATAAAACAGAAACCCTGGAAGAAGGTAGTAAATTATTTTTTCATATAATTTTTCCTCTGAACTCATGAACTCCTAACTTTAAATTATTTACTTGTTGAAATTTTAAAAAAAAATCCGCCTGTAAAAAGTATTTAGCAAGCTTCTACCGCAAAACGACAAGAAGCGATGAGAAACGTTTTCCGTATTGAAAGAAAAACTAGAACCTCCAAAAGAAACAAATTAAGGAAAAAGACTTGTAAGCAGGTGTCTTCAGCCAAAAACTGCTTCTACATAGAATATGGTGAACACCCTATTCAAAATCCAGACAGTCAACAGCGTTGGTTGAACGTCATTATTATTCAAAATACCCTCACGATCATTATGCTAAGAGTGATAAAATATACTGTAGTAAAAACTGCAGTGCATATAATAATTACTGTAGTTTATCAGAATAGTTTAGGAAAATAAAAGAATATGTAAAACCTAAATATTATAGATATTTATTTAATAGAAATACAAAATTGGCAACATTAAAATATTTTAATAATATAATTTATTTATTTCTCAATAAATCATCTGTATCAATTTACGACACGTTGACCCTTAGGGCCTTACTCTGGGAGTTGCGGTTCGTACCGCAAGTGCGGTATGACGTCACGTTGACGTCAGCTCGCTGAAATTTTGAGAGCAAACGATACTTCGGTACTCTGGGGTTACATGCGGAAAGTTACCGATAGCTACAGGTTGCGGAAACTTTCCGGCAGCAAATTTGGTAGAGAGAACTTCTCGATAGTAAGAAAACATGGCGGCTTATTTGACTTACGAATATATAGCGCAGTTAAAAAAAATATACCTGTTTTGTATAGTGCCAAAATGTAGAAAATTCCATGCCATCTCCACGGATACCACTGATATTAAAAGTATGAACTAAAAAGTTGTTTTTAAATATATTAATGCTGAATTTAGAGCAGTATAAAAGTATGATGTAAATATTGTGTATCTTCAGTTTTGATCTTATATTTTATGTTTTTCATACTAGTAGAAATCTTGTTAACAATGCTAAGTAATAAAAAGATCGAAGCCTTTATAACTTTCGGCTTTTATTTTACATATTTTAAGCACAAAATTTACAATCTTCATGGATACCTGTGATGTTAGTCTGAACCCAAAATTTGTGTTTACATATAATAAAACTGTTTTTAAAATACTATCAAAGTATGATTTAAATATTATTTATCTTTAATTTTCATCATATTTATATCTTTTATTTTCATCATAACCATAATTTTCATATTGTGATTTTCAAATTTTAATTTCTTGCATTTTATATATTTTAATAACTGTGTTCAAAACAAAACATTGATGTTTAGATTTTAGGTATTGATATATAGTAGTAATATGATAAATTTTGATGGAATAACTATCATTTTACAGTTTTTTTCAGTACAAATATAACTTTTTATCAAGTTTTTTATCAATGATCTCAATGCAGTAATATTTACATCATAATATTCATCAGTTACATCATTTTTATGCATTCCATCATAATTGTAATGTATAAAATATATCTGTAAGAGAATGTAACTTGCAGAAACCCAGAAAATTCAACTGCAGGTCAATTAAGCTGCAGGTCCCGGTCTCATTAGCACTCGTGTTGCAAAAAGTAGACCGTAGCACTCCAAACCAAACCTATGGAAAGCGCCTCTATATGCTTAATAAAATTCCATACTGTATATAATAATGCTCCATAAAACTAATCATGGGTAAAAGTTTCCGTGAGACAATCTCTTCGATTTAAACTCTTGAGATTTGGATGCCACTTTTATCAATACCGTACGCATGCAAAGAAAAATGCGAATTATTTATTTGTTTATATTTACAAACATTGCTGTTGCCGAAACTGAAAATCAGAATTATAATTCTAAATTTCTGATTGGTTTAAATGGTGCAAAGTAGAAGATCCCATTAAACTCCGCCTCTAAAATAAGCCCAGCCCAAAGGCGGGATTTATTTCTCAAACTCGATAGTAAGCTAGTTCCCGCACCTTCGTTTCCGTGCTCCCAGAGTACGGTTTGAGCTTAGTTGCGGCAACTAGGTATCGTTAGGCCAAGTTTCCGCGACTACGTCATACCGCACTTGCGGTACGAACCGCAACTCCCAGAGTAAGGGCCTTACTCTGGATGTTGCGGTTCGTTTCGAACCTTCGTTGAGACGTCATTTTGACGTAAGCTTGCGGACTTTATGTGAGCAAATAATCAATCTGACGTCAGAGTGACGTCACTACAAACGTTCGACCCGACAAGCAACGTTCAGAGTAAGCCCTTAGTGTAACAACATGCTGTATCGCTGGGCAAGTTGTGAAGCCTACATATCCCCTATATAATAATAACTTAAGTTATCTGCCCGTCTGTCCTCGAATTTATGAAGCGGTTATACCTGGAATGGATAGAGGCATCCATATTGGATTCTTGACGAGTTAAGGTTAGAAATGTTCGAAATCCACCCCTTTTCTAGCATTTAATACCATTACTTTAAGCAATATTTTCCCCGATTAAGAGCAGGCGATTAAATTTATCAATTTGTCACATAATAAATAGGTAAAAATAACATTTTTTCTAGCATTATGACGTCGTTCCTTTAATCATCTCATTTAATCGTTTCGTATTATAAATTATTTCAATATCGTTCGCATTATTTTAATGCGTTTTATCACTGAACTTAGATATGACGTAAATAATTTTCTTTTATATTTGACTTACATAATAGATTCCATACATATGTGATAATTTTAAATTTAATCATCGATTATTTTTTGTTGCAATGAAAATTTTATCACCTGCATTAACAAAAAACTTTATCTACCTCAAGGGTGTTGTGGAAATGATAGTTTCATTCCTTTACTTCCATTAATAACTGTGGCAAAAAAATTGGGAAGAACTTAACGATAATTTCGACGTAGCTAAGAAAACTTTGAATTATCTTTCTAAATGAATTCAACCTGATTCTAAACTGTGTTCACAGTATCGGGAGACTTTAGAGGAGTATGAAGATAAAATAATTTTTGAGAGTGTACCAGATAATTCTCAGCCAAAAAACAAATCTTTTTTTATCTGCCTTATAGGGTACTTTACATGTCTCGAAAATTTTACTGATCCCGTCATATGACGGGCTATAAGCTAGCATGTACATGAAATCCGCAGTAACTCAGCCGGCTAAGGCACCGATCTCTTTACCGGAGGGTTGAGAGATCAGCGCTCGAGCCTGTCAAATATCGCCGTGTTCATTAACGACAGCTGGGGATTTTAGAATAGGTTAAGGATTGTAATATCCTCCAATTTCGCAAACGATACCTCTGAAGTTGGGCAAGCTAACTATAGAGGTATTGTCCCTACCTCTTCTTATGACAACCGGGGAAGGCGTACTCAAAGGTTAAAAGAATGATCTCAGACTATCCGGCGAAGAAAACTTCTTACAATAGTCACCGTCTGTGTGATCGACACCTGCTAGATGAACACCTACTGCTATTTTAATTGTCATTGGCTAAGGCTTGGCTTAATGACGTCACAGCGGGGGAACTACAAATCATCATCTAAAGAATGGTACAGACTCGATCTATCTGTTGAACTAATGTTCAACGCCGTTAGCAGTTATCTGTTCAACAGAGAATTTAATCTTCAACATAATACAAAATTAACTTAAACATTATGTACTATTAGCATATACCTTAAGTATATAATCTACAAGGAGTTTTTAAAAATGCATGCTTGAAATCTTCAAAATTGTTAATTTAAAAAACAAAATCAAATCAAAACTTAAAAGAGGAATGAAGAAACTGAATCTGAGCAGAAGCCTGTAAAGTAGTTTTTCTTCCAAGGCTCTTGGAGATATCTTCTTTCCCTTCCTTGTTCACACTATCTCTACGGCACCTTCTCTTCTTCCTGTAACTATATTCTCTGCTATTAGGACCCACTTTGTTTGTGTTATCCTTAGGAAGTAATGTTAGCTTCCTATATGATGCTATCACAAGAAAATGGCTAACATACATCTGCGGCTTGGAAGTGACGAATGTTGTAAAAGTATAATTATTATTAATTTTAATTATAGTTAATCCAATCAATTTTTTAAATGACATGAATATTCAAAAATTAAAATATATTTTAAAGTTAGTGCTGAAAAAAATTAACAATTCCTTTTAAAACATTCATTATAAAAACGTTAACAACTGGCCCAGTTTCTCCTAAAATCACTTTGAAATATATATTTCTGAGTACATAATTTTTCATTTAATCGTATAAGATATACAAATCAAATTGATAGATACCAATTCAATTACTTATTGTGAAAAAACTCCTAATCTTTTCACATCTTTATTAAGTTTTTACATAAAATTTCGTAAACTACTACTCATTTTTTTTTGCATGTAATGAGTACTATTTATCAGTTTATTAATTATTCTTAGATATATTCAAAGCAATCATTCACTTTTCTAAAAAAATTTCAGTATTCTGAAAAATATATTTGTTTTATACATATTACCACTTATTTTCGTGTCTATATTTTCTATCAATTATTGTAAACTAAATACTTGTTTCACAAGCGAACAAAGAACCAAATGCATGTTTACTGTTGTCAGGAAATGTTGCAAATACCATAAAATCGAAACTGGTGCAATGCAAAAAGTGAATAATGTTATCAAAGAAGAAATTGACAGATAGGGATAACTTACTCTTCGTTGTCATATGACAATACAGTCATTACGGTCTAAATAAAATATTCACCTTGTCAGAATAGCAATAAAAGAATGCTGTCAGTCAAGCACTCTCGTGGTTATTTTCCTTATCTCCCATAAAACTAAAGAAAAGAGTCTTTTGCAATTTGACAACTCTTAAACAATGAGTTATATCGAAATTGTGTGTAACTAACTGTAAAGAAAGCTTTCGATGGATGTCTTTATTATACTTCCCATACATATTATTCATTAATATGTGTCACTGAATATCTTGCTTATAGACAATTTTACCGGAACAATAGAATAAAACATACTTTCATGAAAGGAGCATTGGGTAGAAAATAAACAACGTTGCAAATGTAACTAGTAAACAACTTATCATATTTT
Organism: Pardosa pseudoannulata; assembly: GCA_032207245.1. Lineage (NCBI taxonomy): Eukaryota > Metazoa > Arthropoda > Arachnida > Araneae > Lycosidae > Pardosa > Pardosa pseudoannulata. The sequence continues at coordinate 81,813,043 of CM063511.1, forward strand.
TATGAGAGGAAAGATTCGATTCATTTCTATAAATGAAGGACTCGGAGATAGTTCCATCTTTTGGAAGAATATTGGTCAGTTCTGCCATGATAAATTGAGCTCCAATTTAATTCCTCGAGCAAGATTTTCCATATGTACCGCTTCAGTATCAACAGTTTATATCAAACCCATCAAATGAAATTAATAGGGGATTGCACAGCCCCTCGGAAGGTCTGCAATCTTTCCCAGAACGTTGATAAAACTGACAACATTCCTAAATCTTTGTCCGTATTGTTTTTAATATTTTCCTTCTTTGGAATCACAATTAAAAAGGATATTACACCCGGTAAGAAGGCAAGACTTATGTGGGGATACCAGAAACTAGTTATAGTCGTTTGCATAGCTCTTGTAGTAAAACCAATTATATCTGTTATTAACTCAAGCAACGATATATTATTCAAGCAGCGTGTTTCAAGAATTATTACCACCATAATTGCCCTTTTATTGTGGCTCGTGATATGCCATTCTAAAGAGAAGATATGGAAGACAGTCAACGACGTAATGGTGATTACTGGTGACCTGAAAGTGAAGCCATTAAATAAACTTGTTGGTTTTAGCATATTCTGGATGGTAACTACACTTTTCTTCCGCTGTTTTGTCATTCTGTATCCCTTCGATGAAGATGAATATAGAATATGCTTGGATCATTTTACGTTCAGTATCACAACCTTAGAAGGTACTGCTCTAATTCTATCAGTTTGCACTCTTCTTTTATTCCATTACGGTTTTCAAATGTGTTTCACCTTTGCCTTCAGCGCCCTGTACTTCATACTGTGTTACTGTTTATCGCAAATAATCGTTTGTCACGTGAAAATAAACGCAGCGACTGCTGTAAAAGGAAATATCAATCAAGAAGATCTCAATGAGTGCTTCAAACGTCATTTGCTGATTCACAAAATTTTAAGGGAAGTGGAAGAGACCATGTCACTTCCCGTTTTCCTTATGTTTACTAGCTACACTATAGAGATTTTCATATGCATTCTCACAGGCATCGATCCTAAAACAAAAGAAATCGGAATGTCTTATACTATAGTAGTTACTTCAGTGCACTGCTTGGTGGGTTTATTGCTGATTCTTTTTTATGCGTCTGGTGTGCACGAGCGAGACAAGTCAGCAAGGCAAGGAAATGAAAATCTCCTGGAAACGTATCGGATGAGCGGGAAGAAACAAGAACTAGAAACATTTCTAAAATTCTTGTTTCTAAATAATAAGCCTTATTTTTCATTCACAGGATGGGGATTTTTTCATTTTACGAAAGCATTTTTCCTTAGTTCTCTTGGATGTATTCTGACATACACGCTATTGGTGTTGAACATCTAAAATCGCTATTCCCCTACATAAAATATCATGCAATATGTGGATATATGCAATATTTACATGCATATCTAATTATTTGACAATATGATATATTTTACTTTTAATTACAAAATAACCATTTAACCGACAATTTTCGAAATACATTATCACTAAAAACTTTTCGCTCTGTCCTGTGATAAAGCTTATTCAACGAAATCTTTAAATCCAAACCATCCATTCTACCCCATAAATTAATAGTAGGATCAATAAATCAAATATATCCGATAACCAATCACCTCAAGTATATATTTTAAAGAAACAAAAAACCTTCAAAATGATAGGTTTTGACCAAAAATCTGAAATGATTTTCTGTTCTTAAAAATTCGAAATAGATCTACGCTTTATTATCAAAATACATATTTCGAATTACATGATTTTTTTACAGTACTGAAACCTGTTTTATAGTCTTGCACATTTTTTTAAAACTTTTAAAAATTATATTATTCAGTTTGACGATTTTTGTATTGAATAGTCATTTCGAAATATTCCAATGCACTAATACTTTTATGTATTCTTTATTCCAAATCTAGAGATTTTCTAGTAATGTGTTTGTCCTTAAAGTGTGTATGCTTAGGAAAATCACAAAGTATTATCTCTAGTTACAGAAGATTTAATACCTGTAAAATAGTGAAAACAGTGTATAATTTTAAATATTTGTCTTATAAAGTAGTATTTGAAGTAAGTAAAAAGTGATTCTCCTTTTCGTTTCTATGTAAATTCTAAAGATAAAATGAAAAAATAAAAGCAAATTATTAGTATGATATGCTCTAGGTACATTTTTAAGAAATATTATTGGATGATGTTGTTCTTTTTCATATAGTTTGGGGCTTTAATCAAAAATTTTTTTTCTTCTAGATTTTTCTGTCTTATATGCAAGGTTGGAAAAAAATCATGATTTAAAAAAAAAATCAAAATAATCAGATTTATTTGATTTAAATCAGATTTTTTTCGATTTAAATCAGATTTATTTGATTTTTTCTGAATTCTAATTTTAATTATTGTTGTGTTTTTATATTTTTTGCAATATACATGGAATAGTTTGTTATAAGAAGTAACATCTTATCTATTTAGTATATTCTACACACTGATTACCTAAAATTAAATACATAAATTTTAATCTAAATACATTTCATTATTTTGTAATTGGATGGTGCAAACTAAATAAGATGTCAATTTAAAGAACAAATTAAATATTCATTTAATGCAAACTATTTATTAAAAAAACAAAAAATTCACAATTATTTCAATACTTTTTAAGCAAGGAATTATGAATTTAACTGTTTCAATAAAAACACTAGTTTCGATGTCGTATACACTCCTAATTGGTTACGAAGGTTAGAATGAAAAGTACCTAAAGCAGAAAACTGTCTTTCCATTCTAGCAGATAATATGACGGCTGTTGTTATTTGGTAGACAAACTGGATTTCAAGTTCTATAAAACTCTCTTTCCCCCCCAATTACATAAAATGAATTGTACGAGTCATAACTAGTCGTACCTACTCCTACTACATACTTTCTGATAATAACCCTTAAATTCTTAGAAAACATACTATCTATTTACACTTATTTACTTATTGGTATTTCTGTGTTGACTGATTCCCAATTCTCCAGTCTTTCGAATGTAGGTTTTAAGAGAAGTGAAGAAAAATGATTTAAATCAATGATTTTTTTTAAAATCAACTGATTTAAATCATGCCAACCCTGCTTATATGTTTCAAGTCACAACGTTATATATTCTCATTATAAAAATATCGTTAAAAATTTAAATTTAATGTCTTTTGTCTTCTTAACACATTGTGGACCGGTCACGAGTTAACTTGTGTTTTTATGACCGAACGTTGCTGACCGGCCACGAGTAAACTCGTGATGCGTTTTTTTTTTCGCATCTTTGTTCTTTTCTCTGTTGGCAACCATACAGTGCAATTGTTAGTCTGTATAACATAAGCTGTTTCTCTCGCTTATAAGACCCGACAAATCTTTTGTTGTAAAAAATATTTAACAATTAAAAATATTTAAAAAAAAAATGATGACTGCCAGAGAAGCAAATCCGACTGGAGCTTGTAGAGTATGCTGTTCAAAGGAAAAACGAAGTGAAACTAGATATATTTGTAAAAGCTGTTGTGTACCATTACACCTAGGTGATTGTTATACTCCTTATCATATGAATAAGAGATTTGAAAAAAAAAATTTCAATTTTACAACTCCTCTTCAACCTCCACTCAAAATACAGTTTCTTTTAAGTCAAAGAGTTTTTTGCTGGATGAGAAAAAAAAATTAAATTAATTTTACAATTTACACTAAATCACAAATTTGTGATGAAAATCACACTCAGTTTATTTAATTTGTGATTAAGTGAATGTTTCAGTCTATTTAGTATGAATGTTATGTTTTTCCTTTGTGTTTTCTTTGTTAATTCAATTAGATTTTAAATATTCAATTTTTGTAAAATTTTTCCTCAAAATGTTGTTTTTGTTTATGTATCAATTTGTTGAGTTACGATCCCCTCGCCAGATTTCAAACGCCACGCACGCAAGCTGCAAGCACGCCAATTTTGCCAAATGTGGTTGAAGCACCAACAAGATCCATGATTAGAAACAGGAGAGTGGGCTAAGAAGAGGAGTTGAAAAAGAAATATTAAAAGTTGAATGATACATAAAATTTAATAAAGTTTATTTTTATTGTTTTACTTCCACATCCAATTACGAAATAATAGCCGGTGATATGAGATAAATTTTCAGTAAAATTGCCAGTCAACAATGTGTTAATAACTGGTTAATTACGCCTGCGATACATTCTTGTAATTTATCGGGCTAATTCATCGTTCTACAAAGAAAAATAAGCATTGTAGTTTCTTTTATACTGTTCTTGTTGGAAGAGCTCTGGACTTGATGTATGTGTGTTCGTGGAGGATAATAACCATCTTTAAGGCTCTTCCCTACTATTGTCCATTGTAAGCCATCAGTACTGTGTGGAAGGTGTATGGCCAGACTTGCCAACTGCTTTGAAAAAATCGTAGTTTCTGTAAATTTAACAAATAATTACGATCCTACGAAAATCGGTCAAAAAAATACGATTTCTCGTCAAAAAATATATAGAGGAATAAAAAATTACATCGATCCGAAAAATCAAAATAAATGAATATATTTTGCAATCCATATAAGAAAATCCGTAAAACAATTTTGGTGTAACTACAGTGCGATACCATATTAGTAGTGGTAGGATTTTTTGGATTAAAAATTAGATTTTTTCTGATAATACTGGTTTTAATGTAATAGTATATGTGTGTTCTTCCCTCAGTGTACTTGAGATTTTAAAAAAATCATTATTTCTTACAATAAAAATGTTAATCTGTGAAATGGCATTTAAATACAACTAAAATAAATCTAAATAAAATACTTTATATGACTTTTTATGGAGGGGGGGTTAGTTCAGAATTGTATATAAATGTGTATGATATATAGAAATTGAAATATTGTCTATGTGAAATTTTACACGAGATTTTAGATACTTTAGTCAAATTGATTGTTTTGTTTGAGCAGTAAACATACACACAATCATTTAGTATGTGCATTGTGTTATGGCACGCTTGCGATTGCCCAAGATTTATGGTGTAAAAATTCGCCATCCAACCTACCTCGCAAATTAGTGTGCTACCATTTTTGATTTCAAAAGTTGTCAAGTGCTACTATTTTCAATATTCAAAAGTTGGCAAGTCTGTGTATGGCTTATAGTGGTCGACAGTGATAGACGATAAATAATCTTGGCAGAGGATGGCTTCATAAGCGGGTTTTCTCCAAACATTAAAGACAGCCAGCATGCTCTACTAAAGTGTGCAGTAGATACAGGACGCTTGACTTTATTTAGTGGTCCAGTGTGTGGATGTAAAGGTTCCTCCACACTATGGTCCACTGCAAGCCATTACAACCATCTGAAGGGGGTATGGAGTATCATGGTCGATCGTGGCAGATGATAAAATAGGCTTGGCGGGCGATGGCGTCGGAGTCGGTTTTTCTTCAAAGGCAGCCAGATGCGCAACTAAAGGGAGTAGTACCTACGGACGAATCTACGCACTCGGCTCATTTAGTGGCCCAGCGTGTGGATGCAACCCTTGAACCATCGGTCAAGGTCACCATGAAGAAGGGATGAACAATTCGGCATAGTTTGGAGGCTACACAAACCGTGAACCATCGTACCAAGGTCGCCATCAGAGCCAGCAACTCAGTGGACAATAATGGACAATAGTGGAGAAGAGGCTTTAAGCATGACCCTCTGAAAATCGATTCCAGATGAATACAAACCTCGATGAACGTTGGTATCAAATACACATTCCTAGAATCAACATCTTATCCATTCCTTCATCAGCCAATTGTATGTTATTATATTTTTTTATGATATTACTTTCCGAGTAATTAGTAGCATTTTGTGACCTCTATTACTTTATCGTTGTTTATTTTAAATTTCCGTTTAAGTAAAAACTAATGTAAAAGCAAACTATAATAAAATATTGTCTACTTCTATACCGACTTCTTAGTATATTCCTTCATTTAGAGTTGACTTCTAATAAGGATTACAAAATAGTTTATACAACAGGCAAACCTCTGATAAATAATACTGTTTATAACAATAATCATGTCTATACCGATATCTTTAAGTCGGCAGAATTTTTTAGTAACTCAAAAATCACCAAAATGTTAGTAATTGTATTATAATACACTAACATCTTGAATTATTTAAATTAAGTAAAATTAGTTTTCGATAACATATCATATAAACATTGCGTGCATAAACATCACTAAAAGGTAAATACTTGTGTTATAAATACTTACGTCTTAATTTATTTAAATTAAGTAAAATAAAATCTCTAAATGATATCTAATATATTATATGAATATTTAGTAGATAAATATTGTATACGCAACTGAACAAACAGTCTGTAACAATAACCTGTCTACAGAAATATTTATTCAAGACCCTGCAGTATCGTTATGGGTAGGTTTTACAGTATATATATATATATATATATATATATATATATATATATATATATATATATATATATATATATATATATATATATATATATATATATATATATACATATATATATATATATATATACATATATATACATATATATATACATATATATATACATATATATATATATATATATATATATACATATATATACATATATATATACATATATATATACATATATATACATATATATATACATATATATATACATATATATACATATATATACATATATACATATATATATACATATATATATATACATATATATATACATATATATACATATATATATATATATATATATATATATATATATATATATATATATATATATATATATATATATATATATATATATTTACTTTACTATCTTACATTAAAAGGGAAAAGTAATTATTTATTCATCTTAAATTAAATTTCTAAACGATGGATAATAAAGCTATTTAAATCAACTATTTCTGTGGGAAGAAAACATAATTTTATTTTTGTCATTTTTACCATGGTAACAAAATATAGCAGAATGCAATGTTATTACAAATTAATATTATAATACAGATAAATTTGCTACATAATTATTTCTCTAAACAAGGTTTTTAAATACACTGGACTTGCAAATTATAGTAGTTAGGAGTAAGAAATATGAATTAGTTTTACTGTGTCAATATTTATAATACCCTCATATTAATATCGTTGTAATTCTATGGAAATATTTTGTTACGAGAGCAAAAATGTTTCTTAAAATGTTAATTCTAGTAACTAAAACAAATATATTTTGGGTAACTGCTTAATTCTGGAATAATTCGTATCTACATTCTTTTCAGTTTGAATAATATTCTTATACCTGTTTATATTTACTTTACAAATAGCGAATATGTTTCAACACTCTTAGTCAACAGCTAAAAGTAGCACAATCCGGGATCTAATTATTGTCTCTACTTCCTCAATCTAAAACAGTGAAGGTAAACTCTCAGGGATACAGGAATCATTAAGCATTAAATCTTCTACACAGTGACTTTAATTGAAATTTTTACTGCCTCATGAGTCTAAACAAAATTATTAATTAAATATATTCATTTTGAAATTCTATGTATTACTAGTGACGTCATTGTTCGTTTTTAATCGTATATTAAAAATTAATCGAGGGTTAAGTTAAAATTAGTACAAATTATATTCTTAAGCGATGCGTTATAGTAAAGCATTTAGACAATTCCCGGAATATAAAATATAAAATAAATCATATGCTATTTTGATAGAAAATGAATTCAAAAGGGTAAGATTATTAGTGACATCATTATTCATTTTTTATCGCAAATTAAAAATTAATCGAATTACTTTAAAATTAGTACAAATTATATTGCTAAGTAACACTGTATTGTAAAGTATTTAAACAATTCCCGGCATATAAAATATAAAATAAATCATAAGCTATTTTGACAGAAGATGAATTCAAAAGGGTAAGATCACTAGTGACGTCATTGTTCATTTTTTATCTTAGATTAAAAATTAATCGAGTTACTTTAAAATTAGTACAAATTAAATTGTTAAGCAATTCGGTAAAATATTTAAACAATTCTAGGCATATAAAATATAAAATAAATCGTAAGCAATTTTGATAGAAAATGAATTCAAAAGGGTAAAATTACTAGTGACGTCATTGTTCATTTTTAATAGTAGATTAAAAATTAATCGAGTTACTTTAAAATTAGTACAAATTATATTGCTAAGTAATACGGTATTGTAAAGTATTTAAACAATTCCCGGCATATAAAATATAAAATAAATCATAAGCTATTTTGATAGAAAATAAATTCAAAAGGTTAATATTAATAGTGACGTCATTGTTCATTTTTAATCTTAGATTAAAAATTAATCCAGTTACTTTAAAATTAGTAAAAATTATATTGTTAAGCAATGCGGTAAATGTATTTAAAAAATTCCCAGCATATAAAATATAAAATAAATCATAAGCTATTTGGATAGAAAATGAATTAAAAAGTGTAAGATTACTAGTAACGTCAATGTTCATTTTTATCGTAGGTTAAAAATTGATCGAGTTACTTTAAAAGTAGTACAAATTATATTGCGAAGTAATACGGTATTGTAAATTATTTAAACAATTTCTGGTATATAAAATATAAAAATAAATCAAAAGCAATTTTAATAGAAATGAATTCAAAAGTGTAAGATTACTAGTGTCGTCATTGTTCATTTTTTATAGTAGATTAAAAATTAATCGCGTTAATATAAAATTAATACAAATTATATTGCTAAGTAAAACCGTATTGTAAAGTATTTAAACAATTCCCGGCATATAAAATATAAAATAAATCACAAGCTATTTTGATAGAAAATGAATTCAAAAGGTTAAGATTACTAGTGACGTCATTGTTCATTTTTTATCGTAGATTAAAAATTAATCGAGTTATTTTAAAATTAGTACAGATTATATCAAGCAATACAGTATTATAAAGTAATTAAACAATTCTCGGCATATAAAATATAAAATAAATCATAAGCTACTTTGATAAGATATTTAAATAATGTAAAATAAATAATTATTTTTTTTATTTTCATCTAAGTTTTGAAGTCATAAATTGTCATTGACAAATTTATCTCCTGCAATAAAGTGTAAAAATAGCGTTTCGAATAAATAAATGAATTTTCTAATTAATAAATAAATGAAATTAGTATTCTTTTTAAAAAATGTGCTAATTTATCATTTGTAATTTAGATTTTATGTTTGCAAGTTGCTTGTACATTTCCAAATAAAAAAAGACCTCGAAAATGTAGATCTGAAAAGGAAGTTAAGGAGAGTTAATTTTTTTCGAATACTTTATGTGTACAGAGATTATCTACATCCTTTAAAATTAAGTAAGCATACCAAATGTCATCCAAATTTATCAAAAATTGTGGATTTGTATGAAGAACCGATTTTAAAAAAAATTTCATACATAAAGAAAAAGTAACTAGATTACGTATATAATTTCATACTGAGATAAACATTAAAAAATTGTACATATATAAAGAGAAAGAAACTAGATTACGTACATAATTTCATACTGAAACAAACGGATTTTAAAAAATTGATATATAACTAGTAATTAGATTATGATTATACGATTAACTAGAAAAGTAACTAGATTACGTACATAATTTCATGCTGAAACAAACAGATTTTTAAAAAAATTAAATAGAAAGAAAAACTAGATTACGTACATAATTTCATACTGAAACAAACAAATTTATAAAAAAAATGATATATACAGAAAAAGGAACTATATTACATATATAATTTCATACTGAAACAAACAGATTTAAAAAAATTGATGTATAAAGAAAAAGTAACTAGATTATGCATATAATTTCATACTGAAAAAAACAGATTTAAAAAAATTGATGTATAGAGAAAAAGTAACTAGATTACTTATATAATTTCATACTGAAATAAACATTAAAAAAATTGTACATGTATAAAGAGAAAAAACTAGGTTACATACATAATTTCATACTGAAACAAACAGATTTTAAAAAATTGATATATAACTAGTAACTAGATTACGATCATACGATTAACTAGATTAAAAAGTAACTAGATTACGTATATAATTTCATACTGAAACAAACAGATTTAAAAAAAATTGATATAGAGAAAATGTAACTAGATTACGTACATAATTTCATACTGAAACAGATTTATAAAAAAAATTGATATATAGAGAAAGAGTAATTAGATTACGTATTTAATTTCATACTGAAACAAACAGATTTTTAAAAAAAAAATTATATAGAGAGAAAAAGTAACTAGATTACGTATATAATTTCATACTGAAGCAAACACATTTAAAATGATTTTATACATAAAGAAAAGGTAACTAGATTACGTACATAATTTCATGCTGAAACAAATAGATTTTTTTAAAACTTTCATATATAGAGTGAAAGTCATTAGATTATGTATAAAATTTCATACTGAAACAAATATTAAAAAAATTTCTTCATAGAGAGAAAGTAACTATATTACGGATAAAATTCATACTGAAACAAACAGAATAAAAAAAAATTCATCTATAGAGAAAAAGCCCGAGTTAGGAACAATGTTTCCTTTATTCCTCCCAAGAAGCAATAAAACAATAAACACTCAATAATGCTTCGAAAAAAGTATTACTTTTCTTTTTATTTGCTTTTTTGTTTAAAAATGGACATAAAACCATTGTTCCACCTGCTTAAACAGCATTATTTCAACTGTATATGAATACTTCTTCTGTATATGATTCTGTAGATTCAACTGTATATGATATATTTCCATTTCCATTGTTGTAGACTGGTAGCGTTTTTGTGCGTTATATTGAGTTTTTTACATTGTATAGGGTGTGGATAGAAATTAAAAATGGAAATGCACAATTAGGTGTTAAAACAGGCCTGAATGCAGAATTTCAACATTCTATGCTAATCGTTTGCGAATTATGTGAGATACGTATGGATAAACGTCAAGACGAAACTAGTTCAAATGCTCTCAAGGGTTACAAACGAAAGTCTTTACAGTGAAATTCCCCGACACTGATTCAGGCATGATCAAAATGAGTTTCGTTGAAATATGACTACTGAAATTTTTCGACATTACAGTACTTCCTTTACTTGCGATAGGGAAGTAAATAGTACTAGAATTATCTGTCCTATACCACCTTAAAAAGTTCATATTCCTCCACTGTTTGGAGCTCAATCAAACCATTATTTGTTGTTTTTGATTTTACTGATCATCTCTGTGAGATAAATATGTATTAGACACATTTTTGGATTCTAATGTGTTCTCTGGTCACGAACTCACAACTCAACTTGAACGTGACTTTGTTAAAGGAACAACCCGTCATTCTCAATGACAGCAGGAGTCACAGGTGAATGCAGCACTGACGTAAGAATGTTCTCGGTGTGTATTCCGAGAGAAGAGGGACAAAAAGGGTGAGAATGTAACAATGGCTTCCGTTTGAAAAGGTCGTATCTTAAAAGCCTACTTGACAGAAAGCACGAACCAAAGAAGCAAATTACCTAGTTTCTAAAATGGGAAGGTGTTTGCGGTATTTATAGATCTTAATTTCAAGACATGGTTTTACATCCAAACCTTTTATGGGGAAAGTGCATCAAGAACGAACCTTGAAGCATGAAAAATTGGGCATTGATTTGAAATGGAAAGACAGAAATATTACTGAGTATAGTAAGCGTGAACATCAACAGAAAGGACATAGTAGTTAGTGATGTTGTGTCACTACAATATGGAAAAAAGTCATTCGGAAATAACGTAAGGGATTATTTGGCAAACGACACAATCCATGGAAACAAATCAAGACCGTAGCCAGAAATTATTTTCGGAGGGGGACCAAAGGGAAAGATTTTGTTTTTGTGAATAATACTTCAGTAAAGCTACAGGTTTTCTTATGTATGTATACCCATAATGAGTACCATAACACAATGTGACACAATCCATGGAAACAAATCAAGACCGTAGCCAGAAATTATTTTCGGAGGGGGACCAAAGGGAAAGATTTTGTTTTTGTGAATAATACTTCAGTAAAGCTACAGGTTTTCTTATGTATGTATACCCATAATGAGTACCATAACACAATGTGACACAATCCATGGAAACAAATCAAGACCGTAGCCAGAAATTATTTTCGGAGGGGGACCAAAGGGAAAGATTTTGTTTTTGTGAATAATACTTCAGTAAAGCTACAGGTTTTCTTATGTATGTATACCCATAATGAGTACCATAACACAATGTGACACAATGCATGGAAACAAATCAAGACCGTAGCCAGAAATTATTTTCGGAGGGGGACCAAAGGGAAAGATTTTGTTTTTGTGAATAATACTTCAGTAAAGCTACAGGTATTCTTATGTATGTATACCCATAATGAATACTATAACACAATGTGACACAATGCATGGAAACAAATCAAGACCGTAGCCAGAAATTATTTTCGGAGGGGGACCAAAGGGAAAGATTTTGTTTTTGTGAATAATACTTCAGTAAAGCTACAGGTTTTCTTATGTATGTATACCCATAATGAGTACCATAACACAATGTGACACAATCCATGGAAACAAATCAAGACCGTAGCCAGAAATTATTTTCGGAGGGGGACCAAAGGGAAAGATTTTGTTTTTGTGAATAATACTTCAGTAAAGCTACAGGTTTTCTTATGTATGTATACCCATAATGAGTACCATAACACAATGTGACACAATCCATGGAAACAAATCAAGACCGTAGCCAGAAATTATTTTCGGAGGGGGACCAAAGGGAAAGATTTTGTTTTTGTGAATAATACTTCAGTAAAGCTACAGGTTTTCTTATGTATGTATACCCATAATGAGTACCATAACACAATGTGACACAATCCATGGAAACAAATCAAGACCGTAGCCAGAAATTATTTTCGGAGGGGGACCAAAGGGAAAGATTTTGTTTTTGTGAATAATACTTCAGTAAAGCTACAGGTTTTCTTATGTATGTATACCCATAATGAGTACCATAACACAATGTGACACAATCCATGGAAACAAATCAAGACCGTAGCCAGAAATTATTTTCGGAGGGGGACCAAAGGGAAAGATTTTGTTTTTGTGAATAATACTTCAGTAAAGCTACAGGTTTTCTTATGTATGTATACCCATAATGAGTACCATAACACAATGTGACACAATCCATGGAAACAAATCAAGACCGTAGCCAGAAATTATTTTCGGAGGGGGACCAAAGGGAAAGATTTTGTTTTTGTGAATAATACTTCAGTAAAGCTACAGGTTTTCTTATGTATGTATACCCATAATGAGTACCATAACACAATGTGACACAATCCATGGAAACAAATCAAGACCGTAGCCAGAAATTATTTTCGGAGGGGGACCAAAGGGAAAGATTTTGTTTTTGTGAATAATACTTCAGTAAAGCTACAGGTTTTCTTATGTATGTATACCCATAATGAGTACCATAACACAATGTGACACAATCCATGGAAACAAATCAAGACCGTAGCCAGAAATTATTTTCGGAGGGGGACCAAAGGGAAAGATTTTGTTTTTGTGAATAATACTTCAGTAAAGCTACAGGTTTTCTTATGTATGTATACCCATAATGAGTACCATAACACAATGTGACACAATCCATGGAAACAAATCAAGACCGTAGCCAGAAATTATTTTCGGAGGGGGACCAAAGGGAAAGATTTTGTTTTTGTGAATAATACTTCAGTAAAGCTACAGGTTTTCTTATGTATGTATACCCATAATGAGTACCATAACACAATGTGACACAATCCATGGAAACAAATCAAGACCGTAGCCAGAAATTATTTTCGGAGGGGGACCAAAGGGAAAGATTTTGTTTTTGTGAATAATACTTCAGTAAAGCTACAGGTTTTCTTATGTATGTATACCCATAATGAATACTATAACACAATGTGACACAATGCATGGAAACAAATCAAGACCGTAGCCAGAAATTATTTTCAGAGGGGGACCAAAGGGAAAGATTTTGTTTTTGTGAATAATACTTCAGTAAAGCTACAGATTTTCTTATGTATGTATACCCATAATGAATACTATAACACAATGTGACACAATGCATGGAAACAAATCAAGACCGTAGCCAGAAATTATTTTCAGAGGGGGACCAAAGGGAAAGATTTTGTTTTTGTGAATAATACTTCAGTAAAGCTACAGATTTTCTTATGTATGTATACCCATAATGAGTACCATAACACAATGTGATTTTAAAGTAACAAAATTATTAAAAAATGATATAATGAACAAATTTTAATCTTAGAATGAGTAATGAAGTGTCTGTCCAATGAATTTAATAATAAAATTAACATTAAAAACTATTTTTTAACTTATTTGTTTAAATTTCTCTCTCATTTAGCTATATACCAAAATCTAGTCTAACGTAATAAATTGAAACTATTTTAGAATATGAATCTGTCTCAAAATATTCATCATAGAGCACCTCTAATAGTGAAATGATATACAATAGATTACGGAAAACGACCTTGAGACGAAAGACCCTAGGGAGTGGGGGTGGGTAGATAAAAGCCTGTGGCTCCGCAAGACATTTATGGCCGAAGCATTCTCTTCCTAAGAACACTGTTGTATATCCACAGTTAGACAGATGACACACCCACACATGTGGTCCATTTTCTTTCAACGAAAAATTCTTTTGGAATTTCGGGGAGGAACTGGTCCCCTAAATCCCCTCCCTTGCCTACGGCCTTGAAACAAATCCCTGATTGCTGTAATACAGATGTATTCCGGCAATCCTACATTATGTAACTTACAAGGTTAAATCCGGAATCATGGTTTCATCTGTTAATCCTTTGTAAAGTGTAAAACAAAGTTCGGTGGCTTCGAAGTAGATCCTCGATCTCCCAAGGCACAGGTCCGAGGTTCGATCCTCCAGCTGGACAAGGTTGACTCAGCCTTTCTTTCCTTCAGTGGAAAGACAAAGTTTGTACTGGTTACTTATGAACTTGACACTAGAAATTCTGTGTAAGATTATCCATCTACTACGACACATGCTTCGCACCCCAGAGCTCTTGGTCTTGAAAACGGTGTTTGCTACCGTAAGCCATGCCCCTCAAACAGGGGCTGCTTCGCCAAGAAGGAAGCGAAAAATAACAAAATACCGCTCCTGAAGGATCCTGGTTTATCCAGCTATTAAGCCACTCCTGGTAGTTACAGAAATTATGGATGAAGGAAAGACGTGAAGATAGATAGTCGTATATAAACTAATGATAATTGATTTTACCAGATAACTTCATCGATACATCAAATAAACTTAATTCATCTGAGAGAAATATATAATTTTTACTTGTTCTTTTTTAAGAGAAAAATTTTTTAAAGATGTAGACTTTGCTTTATAACAATATCGATCAGTTATATAACTTTATTTTAATTTTATAAATATAATTTCTTACTTTGGGAAAGAATATTTTGATTATTATCTATTTTATATTCTTACTACTAAATTATTGTTTCTCAGATTAGAAATTTTAATGTTAAACACTTTCTTGAATTTGTATATGTTTTAGCATCAACAAGTACTTTAAAATGTTTATTCAATCCTCAAACCACCTAGTGAGCAAAGCACATTAGTTATGTATTAAAACTTGCAAATGAAACGTTTCTGTTTCGGATTAAAAGTATTTACCGGTAATCCTATCGGGAGGTATTTGTCAGTTTACTGATTTACCGGTGAATGGGTTTACCGGTATTATAAACCCTAACCAGCAGAGACAGGTATCACTAAGGGCCGGTATCACTAAAGTCGTTTAAAGGTTAACTGCGTTTAACCCATGGTGCCAACCAATGGTGGGACGCAATTCTCCGTTTAAACAGACATTAACCTCGGTTAGCCATTAAATGACTTTGGTGAGACCAGCCTTAAATCATCAATCATGAGCTACTAAAATCTCGCTTAAAAATTTGTCGGTAGACGCAGAATCCCGCTCACGTTAGCTGACCTACAGTGATGCTTTATCTTTAAAATTACCTCAAAATGATTTATCTTTAAAGCTGATATCTTCAAAGTCTAAAAATAGTGGACTTAGTGTTTCTTTAGACCAGTGATTCTCAATGCGGGTGATACCGCCCCCGAGGACTGTGGAATTATGCTGGTGGCCATTGAACTTATTTTGGGCGGTGGCCAAGTAACCAGGTTTTGGCTTTCAAACTTAATTTTAAAAATGCTAAAAAAAATTATTACATTAATTATATAATTTACACAATTTTTAACAGTAATAAAACAAATTTATGTGGTGGTACCAGAACCAGTTATTTTCATTCACAATGTTCTGCGCGAAATTGGTCCGACATTTAGAAAATATATTTAATCAACAGCATTCGTTTGGTTTGGTCTGGAGCGCTATGGTCTACTCTTTTCCAAAGCGGGACCTACTACTTAAAGCTGATTTCGAACGGCAGCGAACATCGTTGCCCTAGTGGTATTCAAATCCACGAACTCCGGAACGGAAGGTCAGCGCCCTAACCATTCGACCATAGCATTTGTTTGAGCTTTACTTCAGCGAATCTCAGTACCAAAAATTTGATTTGTAACTTTATGAAGAAAATTACTTAACATTTTGCCTCTTATAATCGAGTACTTCTACCCTACACTTTAAATTATCGGATTTTTACAGAGGGGTGGCGTTGAACACATTTCGGCTCCATAAGGGGGAGGTAGCTTAAAAAGGGTTGAGAATCACTGCCTTAGACAAATACTCAATTTATGTTCCACAATGCAGTACAAAAAACAACAACATATACAAAGCACACACTGAGAGAGGTGACTCACTATAGAAAAACAAACTAGATGGCTCTATTAGGGCCACCTATCATAAAAGGAGAGTTGAGTAATTGTACCCGCTACAGGCCCAGATTCAACTCTACATATCTGGGTGAGATTCCTTCCTCCAGTACGATATTTTAAAAAAATGTAAGGAGTCTGACTCTATGAACATTTAGACAACTGCATTCAAATACTTATTCTCCCAAAATTAAAAAAAAAAATTATTGTGGGCAAAAAAAAAGTGACATTCTCCTCAAACCACTTAACAGATTTGCCCGAACATCACTCGGGAAAATTGTTTCCCTGCGAGTTTATACGTGGAAATGAAAAGACAGATTTATCTAAATTTTCTACTTTTTCAGTTTTTAGCTTATATCTCTCTGACACTTCATTAACCCATATCGTGGAAAGTTTTCTTTTTTGTAGGAAATCAAAAAAAGTATACAGGTAGCTCCTATAGGCTATAAAAAACATAAAAAATAAATAAAAAAATCGTGATATGAAAATTTTGGAAAAACAAGATGTATACTATTCTATACATTGCTACACGTGGTAAAAGTTGTAAAGTGGTATGTATGGTATGCTGTACAAAATGAACATAAGGGTTAAAGTTTGGATTGCAAAATAATTCTACACAATTTCCTACGTCATGTTTGGATTATTTTGACGAAAAAATGAAACTGTTAAGTAGTTTAGGTTAAGAATTCAAGTGGAAAATCTGTTCTTATCTACAGTACATAAACGTAATACACTACTGTAAATAAGTCCCTCTTTTCTTCAATATTTTGGACCCCCTCTTCCCTTTTGCAACAAAGAGTCATACTACCACATACCCCCTACTTACCTTGTCCCATTTCACGCAATATTACATAAACATATACTTACAGGTAAGAAACAAAGTAAATTATATATCAAATTTCAAATTTTATTTTTAAATTTTAACTATGTTTTTTAATGGCATATGTAAATCCCCTATATAATAATAACCTAAGTTATCTGTCCGTCTGTCCTCGAATTTATGAAGCGGTTGGACCTGGAATGGACAGAGGCATCCATATTGGATTCTTGATGTGTTAGGGTTAGCAAAATTTAAACGAGTAAAGTTTATCTTCTCCTAAACTGTCTATCCGATTCTAAAGAAATTGCTATAAATATGCTTCATATCACAGCGAAAATTACTGTCGTCTTTAAAACGTTCGAAATCTACTCCTTCTCCTCTTTTCGAGCGTTTAATGTCATTATTTCAAGTCCTATTTCCCTCGGTTAAGAGCAGGTGATTAAATTTATAAATTTATAGCATAAATAGGCATAATTTATCGCATAATTTTCTCGGATTTTGACGCTATTCCTTTAACCATCTCATTTAATCATTTCTTACTTTTAATTATTTAAATATCGTCAGAATTATTTTCTTACGTTTTATCACCGAACTTAGATAATACGCAAATAAGTTTCTTTTATATTTGGCTTAAATAATAGATTAGGTACATAAGTGATAATTTTAAATGTAATCATCGATTCTTTTTTTTTTTTTTTTTTTTTTTTTTTTTTTTTTTTTTTTGAAGGAAAGATTTATCACCGGTATTAACAACAACAAATTATTTTCAGGGGTCTATTTCATAATCTAGTCTAATAAATATCTAGCTTTTAAGTTATATATTTTTGAATATTAAAAAGTTTGTTCTTTTTGTGTGTTTGCTTTTTTTACACAACCACACGGTTTGACTAAATTAATTCAACTTGATTCTATACTGCATTCACAGTATCAGGAGAGTTTAGAAGCATATGAAGATAAACAAATTATTGAGCGTGTACCAGATAATTCTCATCCAAAAAACAAACTATTTTTTTACCTGCCTCATAGGGTACTTTACAATTCTGGAAAATTAAAAATTTTACTAATTCCGTCATATGACGGACTATATGCCAATATAATAATAATAATTATTATTGCATGAAATAAAAGAAAAAGCTTATAGCAAAAATATAGTTAATATGCAATAGCAATAAAATATTATTAATATAATAATATGGCTGTTGAAAACAGTAGTATTTTAAAATAATAAATGGAATTTAATATATATGGTTTTAAATCTTGTCTTTACTTTATGATCACAAAATAAATTGAATTTTTTTTTTGAAAAAATGCTTCAATATTGATTTTTCAAAAATGGAATTGTGATCTTATTTCATTTGTCACATAAATTATATTAACATTTATAAAATTATATACACAATCCTAAAATAGAAAGGAATTGGAATAATTTACTATTACAACTATTTCTTTCAGGTATACACGGGTTTCACGCACCCGGGGTTCACCTGAGAGATCTGGGTCTTCAGCAGTGGCGTGCGGTAGGTTTTCATGCAGGGTGTGCAGAGAACATGGATTTTCCAGTAAATCTTTTAATTATTGAGACATCTGAGTTCTCCATTCTGAAACGGTTATTTATTATGAATATAAATTTAAAGATTACAATAAATAAAATATTTAACTACGAGTAGTCGAGTTATAACTATAAAAACAGCTAAACTTGTGAGAATTCTACTAGCCCTGAAGCAAATCATGTCTTTTGTTGTATGCTGTCATATCGGAGTCGAAAAAGCAACTCTTCGGGCTTCCACGAAAAACTTATATGTTCAGCAAACGTAGAACCACATGGCGACCGCCTCTGCTGTGCCACCAAACCGAAAGTCTATTCCACGTGCAAAGGATTTCACTGCACGCTGGCACAATAGAGTGAACTGTTTCTCTCTCGGGCAGTGGATTAAATTATATTTATTAATTGTTTTTAACATTTGGAAATCATATATTCTGCGAAAAACATCTTGACAATTTTTAAAAACAAAACCAGAGATATGGTGTTACATAATATAACTTATATACTGTCTGTAAGACACAATGAATGGTAAAATTTGGACGGTTCTGTTAAAATTGGTTTCTTTAAAACAAAACATTGTTTTTCAGCTAATTATTTCAATAAATATAATACATCACCGAAATTAATTTACCACACTAAAACATTTCACTTTATATTGATGAAATACTTCTTTTATATTTCCATGAAAACAAAATCTTACAATATATAAATTTAAACATTAATAGTCTGCAAAATCGTATGGCCAGTTACAACGATTAATAAACCGTACCTTCGGATGATTCTGAATGCCAAGTGCAGGAAAAATAGCTGCACTTGCCTCTTTGCCATAGTATGCTGTTCTTCTCCAATAGCCCATACATATAAAGCGTGATTTTTCAATTTAGTGCGTAGTGCGTACACATCAGAACTTACTATGTTCATTTGTGCGCTACGTGGTACAGCACCTAGTACAGCACGCAGTGCGGGAATACAAGCAAGCAAATCAACATAATATTTGAATATATTATAAATCATATTTATTATATACCATATAAAGATAGGTAGACATAGATGCAGAAAATTATTGTCCCTCATAATTTTGCCAGGGTGTGCAGTGCACACCCTGCACATATGGACAGAACGCCACTGGTCTTCAGATATTCCTGATGGACGATGTTACTTTTGTAGTTAACTCATTATCGGGTTTGACAGCAATAACATGACGGAACTCTTGTAGTCAGCAATAGCTCAATAGCTATTGTGGTTACTGTCTTGACCTCTGGTCTTCAATATTCATGCTGCTGTATGTCTTCGTGAAGGATCAGCGTAAGAATTTACTTACTATTACGACTCTTGCAGATATGTACTCACACATCGAGTGCCACGGGCATGTGGACATCGCTTCCATTATCGGGTATAGTAACTTCAAAATTCAAATGGATTTGAAACGTTTTTATTTTAACTGAAATATGACACACTTCTTGTCACCTTCCTCCCCCTTATCACAAACTGTCACAATTTCACGAACCCCCATCCAAGCATGATATCATTTACGGACGGTCTCATACCTTATTTATTGCTAAAAACACTTCAGTTTGTTATGAACAATTCAATTTCAATTTCTTTTACTTGTATACAGTTGTAGTAAAATTGATTTTATATCCCCTATATAATAATAGCCTAAGTTATCTGTCCGCAAATTTATGAAGCGGTTGGACCTGGAATGGATACAGACATCCATTCAAAGCGAATAAAGTTTATCTTCTCCTAAAATGTCGATCCGATTCTAAAATAAATTTGTATAAATATGCTACACATCACAGCAAAAAATACTGTCGTCTTTAAAACGTTCGAAATCCACCCCTTCGCCCCTTTTCGAGAGTGTAATGTCGTTATTTCAAGCCCTATTTTCCCCGGTAAACCCATTTAACCATTTATCACTTAATAAATAGGAAAAATAACAATTTTTTCTAGCATTGTGACGTCATTCCTTTAACCATCTCATTGAATCATTTCATATTTTAAACTATTTAAATATCGTCTACAGTATTATAATATCTTTTACCACTGAACTTAGATATTACGTAAATGATTTTCTTTTATATTTCGCTTAAATAATAGATTAGGTGCATATGTGATAATTTTAAATTGAATCACCGATTATTTTTTGTTGCAATGAAAATTTTATCACCGGTATTAACAATAAATTCTTTTCATATAAGTCTAGGAGTCTATTTCACGGACTACTAAATATCTAACTTTTAATTTACATATATATTTGGAAATTAAGAAGTTTGTTTGTTTGTGTGTTTGTTTTTCATACATAACCACACGGTTTGACTAAATGAATTCAATGTGATTCTAAACTGCATTACAGGATCAGGAGACTCTAGAGGAATATGACGATAAATAATTTATTGAGAGTGAACCAGATAATTCTCAGCCAAAAAACAAACCATTTTTTACCTGCCTCATTGGGTACTTAACAGTTCTGGAATATTAAAAATTTTACTAATCCCGTCATTTGATGGGGTATATGCTAGTATATAAGAAATAGGGATACACCGGATATCCGGCCAACATACTGCACCCGGCATATCTGGCCACTATACCGGATGATTAGCAATAGCCGGATATTACAATTATCCAAAAGCACATCTGGCCAAAAATTATACACCGACAAATACAACAAAAAAGTGCAAGATGTTAAATAACATACTATATGAGACAATGCATATAAATATTTGGGAGCATTATGGAAAAAAAATTAGGTTTATTTATACATTTCATTACAAAAAATCATAAATCATTCTTTTTTAATCTCAAATTCAAAACTGCGTTTTTGTATCTGTTTCAGGGCTTCGAACCGGAACTGAACCGAAAACCGAAAACCGGAAAAAACCGTAATTTTGGTCGGAACGAAAACCGGAACTGAACCGAAAAAAATATCGGTTTATTTCAGTTCGATATATCTTTCAGTCATTTTGTTACTGTTACCAACTTATCAATATTTTCTAATTTAACGTCAACTTTATAATTATCATTACATGTATACTGCTTCTCGATTTCCTATTTTGATATTTACTAGTATTTTTCTGTTTCAGTTTCGCATGAAACTACTTGTAGAAGACATATTTAATTCAGTTGATTAAACTAGAAGTATAGATGATTTTTTAAGAAAAATATCGAGTTATATTTTATTTTTCACATCTCAGCATGCGATCATCCACGGATGTTTGTATAGACTGTTTAGATCAGGGAGGTTTGGTTGGTTGGTTGGTTTGGAGTGCTACGGTCTACTTTTTGCAACACGAGGGCTAATGAGACCGGGACCTACAGTTTAAAGCCGATTCCGAACGGCTACGAACATCCATGCCACTGTGGGATTCGAACCCACGAACTCCGGTACCGAAGACCAGCCCCCTAACCAATCGGCCATCTTTCTTTAGATCAGGGAGGAGTAAATAGACAGGAGAGGCCCTAAGTGACGTAGCATGAAGCATCTATCAAATCTTCTGCGCATCAAATGGGTGTTTGGTAATGGCGGCGATTCAAATGTTTCGTAATAGTAGTATTTCATTAGACCTGCTGTTTGTATCAATTCACATAGAGTACCAATTAAAAAAAGAATAAAATCTTCTAAATTTTGATAGAATTACATTTTTTGTTTATGATAGAATTATATTTTTAGTACAAATAAGAATATACATAAAATGAAATTATTCATTTGGAACTGAAACGAAAACAGTTATTTTTGGCGGAGCAAAAACCGGAACTGAACCGAAAACCGTTATTTTTGGCGGAGCGAAAACCGGAACTGAACCGATATTAATCTTTTAGTTGAACCGGAACGAAAACCGGAACAAAAAAAATTACGGTTCGAAGCCCTGATCTGTTTTGCAAAAGGCCAAACGTACTTTTTTAGGGGATAGAAGAAGAAAGAGAATCTATTAAAAAAAAAAGTGGTAATATGTTTTTGAAATTTTTCATACACAAACATTAAAGAAGGAAGGTAAAGGACTATTAAAAATGCTTTTATTCAGATTTGATTTTTTCAATTAAATAATGTCAAATTTAGATAGTGAGTACTGAAACTTAAAATAAAGAAAACATTTAAATAAATTATAGTACAAATAGTTAACTAATTAAAAAATATAAAATGTGAGAAAAATGCTACAATTTGGTTTCAAAATAAAGTACATAAAGCTGATTTATTTAAAATAAATTTAAAAAGAAAAAATGCAAAACAAACTGACATTCAGTTGGATATCCAGTTGGCCAGATATCCGGTACCCGTTATCTGGCCAAACTGACATCTGTTGCTTCGCTAATTAGAAATGTATGTTTGTATTCAATAAACAAATGTAAGAATTAAAAAAAAAAGCTTCTATATCTCTCTTGGTTTCTTTTGGTAGCTAGCTCACAGTGGGATTTAAAAATGGCAGATTGCTTAAAAACTTCAAGAGTTTTGCAACTACTGCAACAGACTTTACAATGAAGAAAAGATCAGAGCCACATCAAAACCATACTTGAAAATGAAACCCAAACCGCAGAAACTCGTGATGCTAACCGCTGTACAATGAGTCTGTAGTTTGTTTCTGAAATCATGCAATTAAAATTTTATCTTAGTTAATTCTTTCACAAAGAAACTTAGAGAGTTTCATTGAATTCTCACGTATTAATAGACAAAAGTATTATTAATGACATTTTTTTATTATCCTGAAATAATTTCCTGGGTGGAAACAACGAATGTTAATATCATTGAGTCATTTCTATTTTTATATCGCACATGAATAGAAAAAAAATGCTTATTAAGCATTTTCTTTTTTTGTGACTTTATACAGTTAACTTCCGATTTCTACTAATAATGTTAGAAGCGTTTTAAGCAACTTATAAATAAAAAAATAAATGGCTATAAAAAGATTTTTTTACTACTAACTTGGAGTTATGAAACCGATTACACGTGTGAATTGAGGTATAAGCAAATTAATTCCATTACACTTTTCGTTAAAATACGGTAACATTTTTACCGAAGAATTATTTTTTTGTGACTTTATACAGTTAACTTCCGATTTCTACCAATAGTGTTAGAAGCTGTTTAAACAACTTATAAATAAAGAAATAATGCGCTATAAAGAGATATTTTTAATACTGACTTAGAGTTATGAAACCGATTACACATATAAATTGATATAGAGGCAAATTAATCCCATCACAATTTTCTTTTAAATACGGTAACATTTTTACCAAAGAATTATTAACGACAGAATTGGAAAAAATATTTGCTATTATCCTGAAATAATTTCTTGGGTGGAAATAGCGAATATTAATATCATTGAGTCATTTCTATTTTTATATCACACATGAATGGAAAAAAATGCTTATTAAACATTTCCTTTTTTGTGTGACTTTATGCAGTTAAATTCCGATTTCTACCAATAGTGTTAAAAGCGTTTTAAACAACTTATAAATAAAAAATAAAGCGCTATAAAGAGATTTTTTTAATACTGACTTGGAGTTATGAAACCGATTACACATATAAATTGAGGTATAGGCAAATTAATTCCATTACAATTTTTGTTAAAATAAGGTAACATTTTTACCAAAGAATTAATAACGACAGAATTGGGAAAAAAAATTTTTTGTTATTATCCTGAAATAATTTCCTGGGTGGAAACAGAGAATATTAATATCATTGAGTCATTTCTTTTGTGTGTGTGACTTTATACAGTTAACTTCCGATTTCTACCAATAGTGTTAGAAGCTGTTTAAACAACTTATAAATAAAGAAATAATGCGCTATAAAGAGATTTTTTTAATACTGACTTAGAGTTATGAAACCAATTACACATATAAATTGAGGTATACACAAATTAATCCAGTTACAATTTTCGATAAAATACGGTAACATTTTTACCAAAGTATTATTAACGACAGAATTGGAAAAAAAATTTTTGCTATTATCCTGAAATAATTTCTTGGGTGGAAACAGCGAATGTTAATATCATTGAGTCATTTCTATTTTTATATCACACATGAATGGAAAAAAATGCTTATTAAACATTTCCTTTTTCTTGTGACTTTATACAGTTAATTTCCGATTTCTACCAATAGTGTTAGAAGCGTTTTAAGCAACTTATAAATAAAAAAATAAAGCGCTATAAAGAGATTTTTTTAATATTGACTTGGAGATATGAAACCGATTACACATATAAATTGAGGTATAGGCAAATTAATTCCATTACAATTTTCGTTAAAATACGGTAACATTTTTGAGAAAATCATTTTTCATGAAAACTTTTATAAATTTTTCAGATGCACGTTGCTACTTAATTTTTCTTAGATTCCTACAAAATGTTTGTTAAACACTTCTAATATGCATCACCACAAATATGGATATCCATTTTAAATTTTGACTTCATTTCAATTATCAAATTCTATTAAAAGACGGTAAAGTCCAAATTTTTGGCGTAAATTTTAAGTACAAATCTAAAAACATTTCTAATCTAAATTCATTTTCTTATGCGTCAATGTGTATGTGTACAAAGTTTCACAGCTCTGGGTTAATAATTTCCCAATTTAAAGACGGTAAAGTCCAAATTTTTGGCCAAAATTTTAAGTACAAATCTAAAAACATTTCTAATCTGAATTCATTTGCTTATACTTCAATGTGCATGTGTACAGTTTCACAGCTCTGGGTTAATAATTTCCCAGTTTAAAGACGGTAAAGTCCAAATTTTTGGCGTAAATTTTAAGTACAAATCTAAAAACATTTCTAATCTAAATTCATTTGCTTATACTTCGATGTGTATGTGTACAAAGTTTCACAGCTCTGGGTTAATAATTTCCTAAAATACTTTGTAACATTCACTGTCCTCTTAGGAAAATTTATAAATTAAAAACTGTTGGGAAATGTCCCGTACTTTCGGTTTTGTCTACCAACGGAATTCTTATTCGTAAACTAAATAACATCAATACACACATGAAAGATTCCGTGTTAAAACCGATCACTTAAAGGAATTCTGATACAAATAACTTCAATAAATAAATATGCCAAAATAAAAACACATCTTTTGTCATTGCGTACTTCTCAATTTTTTATTCTAAACTTTTATCGCAATGTTACACTGTTGCCACTACTCCTATCCTTTTTGGAAAAGAAAAAATATTTAAAACCATGGAGGTTACAAAAACAAATTTAAGCAAAGAGACTGGTATCGAATTTTTCGCGAAAATTCCACATACAAATCTAAATACATTTCCTGTAAAAATTATGCAATCTATAGAGTAAATACTACCCAAACTTGTTCAAAAATTATAATACAATAAATATAAAAGAATAATAGGAAAAATAATACGCAAGCTTTAGCGTGAAAATTGTTTAACACGAAACTGACAGGAATTTTAAAAAATTTCGTGTTAAATTCCGTGTTAAAGATTATCGATAAAATGCATATGGGCCTATAATAAATGTCCGAGCTATATCCTTCGCAGTACTGGCGTAGACTTTACAAAGATATATCAAACGGAAGATAAAGGCTTAGAAATTCGGGTTTGTTTAGCAAACATTGCGTAGATCTACACCAATACTGACGCGTGCAGTTTCTCCACAGATAATCCTTGAAAGTTAAATATTGCTATGGGTTTAAAGTGATTCTGTTGCGCTTGTTGCTTGCAATGTTGGGTGGTATCCAAAACACCCCTGACATTGTCGTTTATCCAGGAAGCGTCACACACAAAGGCTGCACACAGAGAAGCTAGTAATTACAGAGAACTTAATAATGATTACAAAAATCTGATGTAGACACCAAATGACTTCCTTGTGCTCCTATTAACCCATTAATACCCGCATCATTTATATTGATGAATACTTAAAATTGAAGTTAGCATGGATTCCTGGGAGTAAATGAGATATGAAACTCATGCAACGATGAATAATAGAACCTGTACTCGTTACTCATGACGAGTGGCGGATTAAGCAAGATGGAAGCTCTTAGGCAGGTGAAATCTCGGTTTCCTGTCACCTAATAATTTTACGAATTAATTTTATTACACAACAGTTTTAGGAATGTAATTTTATTCCACAATATAATAAACTCAATCAACTATGAATAACAGAACCTGTACTCGTTACTTAATGACAAGTGGCAGATTAAGCAAGATGGAGACCTGTAGCTGGTGAAATCTCGGATCCCTGTTACTTAATAATTTAATGAATATAATTTTATTACACAACAGTTTTTGGAATGTAATTTTATTCCATAATATAATAAACTCATGCAACTACGAATAATAGAACCTGCACTCGTTAGTGATGACGAGTAGCGGATTAAGCAAGATGGAGACCCTTAAGCAGGTGAAATCTCGAATTCCTGTTACTTAATAATTTTACGAATATAATTTTATTACACAACAGTTTTAGGAATGTAATTTTATTCCACAATAAAATAACAAGTTATCAACAATTTAATATAAAATATAAATAACGGATAATTATTAAATATTATATACACTGTTAGACAGTGAAAATGACGCACCACTACACACCAATAAAATGTAATGCAAATTGGTCACTAATTGATATGAATACAGGTTTCGACAAAAGATGCAAAAATTTAAAGGTTGGCAACCTATGAATGAATATGTGTCGTTGCAGCGCATTTTATCTGTGTAATTAGAAGGATATTTAAGAAGAGACATTCTGATTCTAGGTCATAAATTCTTTGCGAATTTCATTCCGTGTACTTAGGTAGACAGTAACTATGCCTCGCATACAGGTGCGCGAACAATATGCGCAGGTTTCAGTATTTGAAAGAGGACGTGTATTGGGATCAAAGAAGCCAGTTGATCTCATCGGCGAATCGTTCGATATTTGGGCAGGATCGATGTTGCTATTAGACTATGTTAGCAGAAATGGGTGAATTATGGTCGAACACAGCGTCAAGAAGGAAGCGGTCGATCTAGAGAAACGACAGAACGTGAGGACCTAGCAATAGTTTGAACACATTCACAGCCCCAGATGCATCCTTATCATCGATTGAACGTGCAACTAGTGCTTCAGTGACCGCAAGGGCCCTTCATAGGCGTCTCACGACTACCATAGTACCTCTGTACAAAGACAAGCCCGTTTGCAGTGGTGTCAGGTTCATTCTAACTGAAATGTCCCTGATTGGTATAGAATAGTTTTCAGTGATGAGTGATGCTTTGAACTGAGTACGGATGACCAACAAAGACGTGTCTAGAGACGCCCCCGGTCAACGGTGGGATACCACCCACCGTAGTACCCTTATAGCACAGGTATTCGTCGACGAAGTTATAAGCACCGTTGTGTTGCCCTTCATGTCACGCCATCATGAGCTTACATTTCAGGTAATGCCCTGCCCCACACTGTACGTGTTTCTTTTATTGAAGGTATCTGGGATGAAATGGGTATATACAATGAATATATGCAATGTTCCACAGGACGGAGCTCCTCTACTGCCG
Organism: Pardosa pseudoannulata; assembly: GCA_032207245.1. NCBI lineage: Eukaryota > Metazoa > Arthropoda > Arachnida > Araneae > Lycosidae > Pardosa > Pardosa pseudoannulata. Next base: position 81,841,660 of record CM063511.1, read on the forward strand.
ATATCAGATGTAGAAACCCGTTCTTCTTCCGCTGCTTATCGTCGAGATGAAGCTGATCAGTCCCTAATACTTTCTGGCGATTCGGCAGCAAAAGGAAGAGAAACCTTCTCTTAGACTCTGGTCGTCTAACAGTCAGAACTTGGCTCACAGCCCGAAGTCCGCATAAACTAAGTCGTCTCTTGACTCAAGCTAAAACTTCTCTCTCTAGAGAGGTGGACACGTCGCTCTTCAAGCGATGCCGGGTTTCAAAAGCTCCGAGAGCTGGTTCGCTCCCGTTATTAACCCCTAAATAAATGTTGGAGGAACATGAGTGCTCATTTACAGGCCCTCATAGTTTGAATCTAGCATTTATCGATAAAAATTAAAATTTGTATCTCCAGATACGTTACCAACGATATTTTCAATATCAACCTAGACTTCATGTCTCCACGCATTGACTGGGCCACATGCTTGAGAAGAAAAAGTAAAAAACCGAATTACGGGTAAAATTATCCCTTTTTATTTGGATAAGTCTAGAACCTCACACTGTTTCATAGCAGATTATGTTCAAATCGGATGGCCTGGATTCCTAACACGAGGTTTGGTTTGACCCGATTATGTTACAGTGTCACAAACCTATACTTTTTGCAACACGAGGGTTAATGAGAGATCTACAGCTTAAAGCCATTCGAATGGCTACGAACATCCATTCCACAGTGTTCAAACCACAATGAAGAAGGTTCAAATCCCAAGGCTGGCCTGGATGTCCGTAACCCTTAGAAATCGACTTTAATCAGTAAGTTCCGGTCTGGTTAACCCTCCTTTAGCAAAAAAGTAGACAATATCGCTCCAAACTAACCAACCACTGTTCATTGATATTTGGTTGTTTAAAAAGTTTAATAGTCAAATGAGAGGCAAGGATATTATACCATTACGATTGTAAAAGCATATATAAAATTTCAAATAATTCGTATATACTAGTATAAAAATGTGATCAAGTAATCAAAAACTTATTCAATCATATGAATGCTGCATATTTCTGAAATTAAACATTTCCCCACTGTCAAAAAAAAAAATTTTAAGCCCAATTAATCTGTTTTGTTGCTGTTGGAGTAACGAATTTATATATTAACAGCTGTCACTGTACCTATATTATTATCATTACATTATCAACATTCTTTTTCTGTGAATATTAAAATAAATCGTTCTTAAAATCTCTTTTAAAAAATAAAAGAGAAATAATTTTGAAAACCATAGTATTTCTTTTGTTTTATTCATTACTTAGTAATAAAGTAATTCCAAAAAAGAAAAAAAATAAGTCTTTTCAACAACATTGGAATAAAGTAAAATAGTCGAGATAAAAAAGTAGAAATAAAATTAAGAGTCATTCATCTAGTAAGCAGTATTATACAAAATTAATTAACAATGATCTGAAAGCAAACATTTGGTTACTATCATATTAAAAGTATTTAAATCACATTTAGGCTGTTTTGTTATTGGGTAAATGAATTTACATATTACAAGCTATGACTACATATAAATTGTTAGCACTGAATTATCATCGGCATTACACGAAGGCTAATGATTGTTCATTTTCTAGAGATATTTAAAAATAAGTGTTCGGTAAACCTCTTCTAAAAAATAAGAGAATTAATTTAGTGAATAATGGAACAAGGGTTTTTTATATATCAAAGGATTTCCAAACATTACCAAAACGAAACAAAATCGTCAAGATAAACAGAAAGAATGAAATTAAGAGTCATTCAACTAGTAGAAAATGTTATGTAAAATTAAATGGCAATGGTCTGAAAGCAAACATTTCCCTACAATCATATTAGACATATTTGAATCCCAATTAGTCTATTTTGTTGCTAGATTGTTACAAATTATCCGCTGTGATTACATATATGTTGTTATCATTGTATTATCATGGGTATTACAGGAGGACTAATTATTACTCTTTTAGTGAGGATATTAATAAATAATTGTTCGTAAAACCTCTTCTAATAAAATAAGGGTGATAATTTAGTGAACCACGGGATTTCATCTGTTTTATCTCTTTGTTAGCAATAAAATCATTCTCAAAAGAACTATTTTCAATATTATTAGAGCGAAACAAAATAGTCGAGATAAACAGTACAGTAAGAATAAAATTAAGAATCATTCAACTAATCGCTGTTTAAACGAAATCGAAGAGAAATGATCTGAAAGCAAACATTTCCCCATTGTCATATTAGAAAAATATTTGTATCACAGTTAGTCTGTTTTGTTCTTAGGTTATTACATATTATCAGCTGGGACTACATATGTTATTATCATTGCACTATTATCGGTAATACCTGAAAAATAATTGTTATGATTTTTCTGGGAATATTAAAAAATAATTATTCCTAAAACTTCTAAGAAATTAAGGGAGATAATTTAGTGAACCACGGGATTTCCTCTGTTTTATTTCTTTGTTAGCAATAAAACATTCTCAAAAGAACTATTTTCAACATTATTAGAACGAAACAAAATGGTCGAGATAAACAGTGAGAATAAAATTAAGAATCATTCAACTAGTAAGCGCTGCTACGCAAAAATAAAGGGAAACGATCTGAAAGCAAACATTTCCCCATTGTCATATTAGAAAAATATTTGAATTACATTTAATCTGTTTTGTTGTTAGGTTATTACATATTATCAGCTGGGACTACATATGTTATTATTATTGCACTATTATCGGTAATACCTGAAAAATAATTGTTATGCTTTTTCTGGGCATATTAAAAAATAATTATTCGTAAAACCTCTTCTAAAAAAATAAGGGAGATAATTCAGTAAACAACGGGATTTTCTCTGTTTTATTTCTTTGTTAGCAATAGAAACATTCACAAAAAAAAACGATTTTCAACATTATCAAAACGAAATAAAGTAGACGAGATAAACAATACAGTATTAATAATATTAAGAATCATTCAAATAATCGTTGTTAAGGGAAATTATCTGAAAGCAAACATTCACCATTGTCATATTAGAAAAATATTTCTATCACAGTTAGTCTGTTTTGTTGTTAGGTTATTACATATTATCAGCTGGGACTACATATGTTATTATCATCTGTAATACCTGAAAAATATTTGTTAGGCTTTTTCTGGGAATATTAAAAAATAATTGTTCTTAAAACCTTTTCTAATAAAATAAGGGAGATAATTTAGTGAACCACAAGATTTCCTCTGTTTTATTTCTTTGTTAGCAATAAAAACATTCACATAAAAAACAATTTTAAGCATTATCAGAACGGAATAAAATAGTCGAGATAAACAGTACAGTAAGAATGAAATTAAGAATCATTCAACTAATCGCTGATTAAGCGAAATCGAAGGAAAATGATCTGAAAGCAAACATTTCATCACAGTCATATTAGAAAAATATTTGTATCACAGTTAGTCTGTTTTGTTGTTAGGTTATTACATATTATCAGCTGGGACTACATAAGTTATTATCATTGCACTATTATCGGTAATACCTGAAAAATAATTGTTATGCTTTTTCTGGGAATATTAAAAAATAATTGTTCATAAAACCTCTTCTAATAAAATAAGGGAAATAATTTAGTGAACCATGGGATTTGTTCTGTTTTATTTCTTTGTTAGTAATAAAAACATTCTCAAAAGAACTATTTTCAAAATTATTAGAACAAAACAAAATAGTCTAGATCAACAGTACAGTAGGAATAATATTAAGAATCATTCAAATAATCGCTGTTAAGCGAAATTAAAGGTTTTGGTTTGGTTTGGTTTGGAGTGCTGCAGTCTACTTTTTTGCAACACGAGGGCTAATGCGACCGGGACCTACTGCTTAACGTCGATTCCGAACGGCTACGAACATCCATGCCATAGTGGGATTCGAACCCACGAACTCCGGTTCCGAAGGCCAGCACTCTAACCATTCGGCCATATTAAAGGGAAATTATCTGAAAGCAAACATTTACCATTGTCATATTAGAAAAATATTTATATCATAGTTAGTCTGTTTTGTTGTTAGGTTATTACATATTATCAGCTGGTACTACATATGTTATTATCATCGGTAATACCTGAAAAATATTTGTTATGCTTTTTCTGGGACTATTAAAAAATAATTGTTCGTAAAACCTCTTCTTATAAAATAAGGGAGATAATTTAGTGAACCACGGGATTTCCTCTGTTTTATTTTTCTTTGTTAGCAATAAAAACATTCACATAAAAAACTATTTTAAGCATTATCAGAACGGAATAAAATAGTCGAGATAAACAGTACAGTAAGAATGAAATTAAGAATCATTCCACTAATCTCTGTTTAAGCGAAATTAAAGGGAAGCGAAATCGAAGGGAAATGATCTGAAAGCAAACATTTCCCCATTGTCATATTAGAAAAATATTTGTATCACAGTTAGTCTGTTTTGTTGTTAGGTTATTACATATTATCAGCTGGAACTACATAAGTTATTATCATTGCACTATTATCGGTAATACCTGAAAAATAATTATTATGTTTTTTCTGGGAATATTAAAAAATAATTGTTCGTAAAACCTCTACTAAAAAAATAAGGAAAATAATTTAGTGAACCATGGAATTTTCTTTGTTTTATTCCTTTGACAAAAATTTAAACTACTTATGCAACTGTAATCAGAAGTGAAAACTGGGTAACCTAGAATCGAATGCCGGCTGTCAGTGGGAAAGCCGAACATTTTACTGCTGAAAAACTAACACATATATAAAGAGGTAAAGGAAGAGGTTAACAACAGTTAGAAAACCGATTTTTATTAAAATGAATTTATTTACCCGTAAAGTTTTATGACTGATTCATATATTGTCATCAGACTAATAAGTATGCAAATTTTCTGTTCAGTTGTAGAACGGGAAGTCAACGAAAATTCGTTTACAATATTTAAACCTATACAAACATTTTATGCTAGTTAAATAAAGGTGAGTAAAAAAATCTTAATTATTTAACTAGCAAAATAGCAAAAGAACAGAGTGATTCAACATGCTGCCTCTTTTTCATAAACTGCCTTTTAATTAAACAAAAGAAAAACATATGTAGGGATTCTCAAAAGAACCTTTTCCAACATTACCATAAAGAAACAAAAGAATTAAGATAATCACTAAGAATAAAATAAGTCGTTCAACTAGTAGGCGGTGTTATACGAAATTAAAGGGAAACGCTCTTAAATCAAACATTTCCCCGCTATCCCCTATATAATAATAGCTTAAGTTATCTGTTCGTCTGTCCTCGAATTTATGAAGCTTGATGAGTTATGTTTAGCAAAATTCAAAGCAAGTTCAAAGACTTTCGAAATCCACCCCTTCCCCCCTTTTCTAGCATTATGACGTCATTCCTTTAACCATCTCATTTAAGCATTTCTTATTTTAAATTATTTAAATATCTTCTGAATTATTTTCATACATTTTATCACGGAACTTAGATATAACGTAAATAATTTTCATTTATATTTGGCTTAAATAGTAGATTAGGTACACATGTGATAATTTTAATCATCGATTACTTGTTGTTGCAATGAAAATTTAATCACCGGTATTAACAAATGCCCCCTTTTCTAGCATTATGACGACATTCCTTTAACCATCTCATTTAATCATTTCCTATTTTAATTTATTTAAATATCGTCTGCATTATTTTCATACATTTTATCTCGGAACTTAGATATAACGTAAATAATTTTCGTTTATATTTGGCTTAAATAATAAATTAGGTACACATGTGATCATTTTAAATTTAATCATTGATTACTTATTGTTGCAATGAAAATTTTATCGCCGGTCTTGACAACAAATTCTTTTCATAAAAGTCTAGGGGTCTATTTCACAGACTAATAAATATCTAGTGTTTAAGTTGTATATATTTGTAAATTAAGAATTGTGTGTTTGTTTATTATACATAACTACACAATTTGCAATCGATTCGCTAAATTTTGGCGAATCGATTCATATATACCCCCAAATAATCACTATCAATATTAAAACCTCTGCTGTCCATCCTATCACTTAATATGACAAGATAAATTAAGGTGGGCAACTAACATGAGGTCAGTAAAGATAAACAAATTATTGAGCGTGTACCAGATAATTCTCAGTCAAAAAACAAACCTTTTTTTTTTTTTTTTTTTTTTGCCTGCCTGATAGGGTACTTTGCAATTCTGGAAAATTCAAAAAATTAATGATACCTTCATATGACGGGCTATATGCTAGTCGTTTTAGAAATGCTGAGAGATGGCCGAATAGGTAGGGTGCTCTTCAATGGTGATGGAGTTTGAAAGTTCGATTCCCGCTCCGGACATGTTTGTAGCCGACAGGATGAACTTTAAGCAGTAGGTCCCTATCTCATTAACTCTTGTGAAGAAAAACAGTACACCGTAGCGTTCCAAACCATATAAGGAATATTTAAATCAAATTATATATCTTGGATATTAGTTTAACAAATTCACATATTAACATCTATGACTAGATCTGTGTTAATATCATTGGATTATCATCAGTAATACACGAGAGCTAATTATTACTCTTTTTCTGGGAATATTAAAAATTACTATTCGTAAAACCTAGTCTAAAAATTACGAGAAATAATTCAATGAACCAGGGAATTTCCTTTGTTTTATTCTTTAGTTACAATGAAGCGATTTAAAAATATTTTTAACATTATCGGAACTAAGCAGAATAGTCAAAATAAACAGCAAAAATAAAATTAAGAGTCGTTCAACTAGTATGCGATCTTATGCGAAATTGAAGGGCAACGGCCGTCCTTACGAAATGAAAAGTGACGCAGTGATTATTTCTTTTGAATGCGAGCCAACTTTACCTCAGCGTGAGCTTGCCTCATTTCACTCAGTCTGAAAAAAAGGAACTAATTTTGATGTATAAAAAAGGAAAAGGGTATTTCAGTTATTAGTTTCTATTCCTTACAAGGACTTTTTGTTATACTCTTAATATAGATTAAAAGTCGTTCTCGTCGTAATATAAAGATTTGATCGGAATTTATACGATTGGATTTCTTTAATTACAAATATTTTGCATAATAAGGCAGCCCATAGATTGTAATTAATCACCAGTTAATTTTAAACTGACTACAATATGACAAGAAACAATATTCAATAGTCGAGACTGTGATACAATAGGATACAATGAAGGTAGATAATTATGGTTCATCTATCAAAACTAATAGGAGATAACAGTACAATAAGGTAATAACGGGAATAGTAACCGTCGATTAGCTTGAACTGTAAGGGATGAGACATGACTCAAAACATATTACAATATTTCGAGATATACTAAAAAGAACTTTGGCTTACTTATTTATTTACCCAATATAATTATATTAATGAGTATTACAAAATATTTTTGCCAAATTTAATTATTATGATAATTCTTTAAAAAATATGCAAAGCTGATATTAACTAATATAAACTTTAAAGGTGTTAGTGTATTATTGGTTTAAAACGATAGTCAGTTTTTAGTAAATGAGAGCTAATTACCACTACCACTTAGAACAGGGGTGGGTAAATACTTTTAAGCGATGACTAAAATTAAATTTTCAAAATGTCTTCAAGGCCGGAAGATTAAACCGCGTACGCTGTGCACACGCGAATGTTTTGGGTAGAGTTTTTTCCCTGCCCAAGAAATTTTTTTGACCAAAACACTGTAAGTATCATTTTAAAGCATTTGGACAGAGAAATTTGACAGTTAATAAAAAATAATAGTAATAATAAATTGTCTTGCTTAGGTGTATATGCGAACAATTTGTGCCCAGTAAAATATGTCAAGTAATTTTCAAAGAAATATGATCCATTATATTAAATTAATGGTCATTTAATAAATCAGTTAATGAAAGATTTTATTTTGATATTTATTTATATCTTAACGATACAAATTATTTTATTTTGATCATAGTTATTACATTATTATATTTATATTACATTTTGTAAATATAATAGTAAGTAGAATTATAAAAAGAAAAGACAAACATCAAACGTTAAAATAGAATAGTTTTAGTTAATGCGAAACGTGAAATCTGGAATGTTCGTTTGATATTATTTCTTCAAAATTTGGATCGAAATCACTTGTAGCAATCCTTAATACCGAATGTAGATTTTCGTCAGTAACTTGAGATCGATATTTATTTTTCGTGTAAATCATTGACGAAAAGTTCTTTCACAAATATATGTTGAACCAAATAAAACTAGGTATTTTTGAACATAATTCAAAAAATGTTTGAAATGTTCTGTATTCAAAGCACCGTAGAAAACACTCAACTCGTTTCAGTGAAATTTTTTTATTTATTATTAAAAATTATTATATTTGCAAAATAACAAACATTAGTCTTAAAAGAAATGACAAGTATGCGACTAGTGCTAAATCAAAATAAACAGTACGCGTGGTGCCGTCTGTCGTCCCTCGAAGAGTGAGAGGAGTGCACATTCAATTCTATGTAGTAAGCCGACCACACGCTTTATGAGAGTATGTATGTTGCATACATTAAAGTAGGGATATGGTTACAGCTGATCAAATTATAATACTCTCTATTTATATATTTTTCATTATTTATATGTACACTACGCATACAAATACTGTTGATTTCAACAGAATCGCATATAAGAGATTAAAAAAATTGCATGCAGGATTTTTCAACGGGCCGGATAAAGTAAGCAAAAGGGCCGGATCCGGCCCGCGGGCCGACTTTTGCCCACCTCTGACTTAGAACCTATTTCGAACGGATATAAATACTCATGCCATGAGAGGGACTCGAATTCGCAGACTCCTGTGAAAATTCAGGAGTATTTCTTAAATTTTTTTTATGAAGTTTTTATTTGCTTTACTTACAGTAAAAAGTATTCGAAATACTTTGTACAAAGTACATCCTGTTATTAATAGTTTGTGAAGTAACCAGTAAATAAGGTCCGGTCTCATAATAGTCGATTAAAGCTAATCAGCAATAATTTGCCATAAAAATATACGGCACTTATCTCTCATTAGGTGTAATTTTAGTGCAACCACTAAAGAAAATTGGTGAACAAAATGGTAAATACCCTTTATACAGTAGAACCTCTTTTTAACGACCCCTTCGTTAGAACAACCATTTTAGACAGAAGAACTCATGAGCAAGTGACTATTTTAAAATTATTGTACTGTGGTGCAACTTCAAGAAGCCTGTACTCCTGTCTTTGTGTTTGCTTAAAGGACCCTTTCGTCACGTACGACATTGATGTCCTAGGTAGATGACACTCCAGACACAATTGAAATGACCCAGCTTCTCAGGGTCAAATTTGGGGATCTTCAATTATCTTTTGATGAGTTAGTTGCAGTAGGCGAAACTTTACAGTGTTGCGAAAAAAAAAATTTGAATGAGGACGATTTTATTGCTCGTATTACCGGAAATGAAAAAATCTGCGATTCCGACAACGGAGAAGAAATCGTCCAAACTTTTGAAAAAATGAATGAAAAAAAAGCCTTCAATGCAATCAATGCCTTGCGTCAATATTTTGAAGGACAATTTAATTCTGAAGATTTCTTTCAAAATCTAACGGATATGGAATCAGTGATAATGAAAAATTCCCGAATGAACTTGAAACAGGCATCAATCAAAGACTTTTTTCAAAATTTCAGTAATGGAAATACAAGTAAATATAAGTGTTCTCTAGGTATGTACTGTTGTATCATTTTTTTTTTTATTATTTTTTCAATTCGTTACAACGTCCTTTCGTTACAACAACCATCTGATGTTGGTCCCACAGGGGGTCGTTATACCGAGGTTCTACTGTATTTGTAAAACAAAAGATAGAGAGAAAGAATAAGAAGTTTATAATATGAAATCTTATACAGTTAACTTAATAATTCGAATAAGATTATATGCGGTGCAGTAACGTACTATTGAATGCGTTGTGATTTTTTTTCTTTTTTCAACTCTTTCAACTACGATTGTAAGACACTCCAAAAATGTCAAGAACATTAAATTTATTTCGAAAAGGCAAAGCTATGCGAAAATTAAAAAAATTTTTTGATCTCTGCATTCCGTAGACTTGTCTTTTACTTTTATTAGGGCCAGTCTCACCAAAGTCGTTTAACGGCTAACCGCGATTAATCTCTGTTTAAACGGAGAATTGAGTCTGAGCATTGGTTGGCACCATGGGTTAATCGCGATTAGCTGTTAAACGACTTCGGGGAGACCGGCCCTTAGATTTGCATTGGTTGCTGGTTGAGTGGAGATGAAACTTTTGCTGCATTCGAAGATTGCTTTGCATTATTCTAAATAATTTTAATCATATGCATTTAAATAGCTTATGTACCTTCATCAAGTTTATAGGCCCTCTGTAAAGCCCAAATATTTAACCTCGGCATAGGAAACTGACTTACCTATTTCATAAAAAGGGCATCTTTTTTTACATATGAGCAAATCTGATAAAGAGTTTGTAAATTGCAGGTAACTTAAAAAAAAATTTTTTAGCGTTTTGGTGCCAAAAGTTTGAATTTTTGAGCCATTGGCGCAAATAAAACAGAAATCTGATGCTTTTACGATCTTTTTGCATATTTAATGGAATTACAGATATATCGGCTCCCGTGTCTATTAAAAATTGCTTTCCGGTTGATTTATCATATAAATATAAGCGGCAACTTTTCTCGCCAATATCGCTGGCCGCATCAAGCGATTGGCTTATTGGTTTTCCGGATTTTCCGTTTTAAACTGACAGGGTTTTAGGCATTTTATAGCATTCCTTCCAAATTTGTGGTGGTACCAACAAAATTTATATTGATTTGATCTGGATTTTGATCTAGGTCGGCTACTATATTCTCTAGATTTGCTGCGTGATCTAATATTTCGAGAAAATTCATCAAATTTTTTTGTTAATGCGGCTATATTTGCTTGTAATTCTTCTAATTTATGTCGATCGACTGAAGAAGTTGATGTTGGCGATGAACCAACTTTCTCTACTTGGCATATTTCAGAAGTGCTGTAAACCGCGATAATTTTATCTGCCATCTCTGCAATATTATCAATAGTATCTTTGCTTATTGATAAAATAGCTTGGGCTTGCTGTGGAAGCCGTTGTAGCCACAAAGATTTAATAACTTCATCCGAAATAGATTTTCCTGCCAAGCTTTTCATTTGCCTTAGGAGATCGGAAGGCCGTTTGTCGCCAAGTTCTATATCAGTCAAAAGTTTTTTCAATCTCGACTCCTCGGTATCAGTTAATCTGCTTAATAAAGCCGTTTTCAAGGTTTCATACTTATTATCTTTTGGAGGATCGGACAAAATATCAATTACAAAATCTAAAACAATTTCGTCTAAAGCAGCGACGACAATATTATACTTAGTTGAATCTTGAGAAATACCGCTGTTTGCAAATTGAGCTTCGAGCTGTAAAAACCATAGTTTCGGTTTGTTTCGCCAAAAATTTGGTGGTTTAATTGTAACTCGATTGACTTCATTAGGGATATCCAGATTTAAGGCGGGAGATTTTTCTTCAGTGGTAGACATTTTAAATTACTTTAATAAACGTACCTTGATTTCCGATCACTTTTATATAATTTTTGATGTCCTGATTGATAACGGTTGAGTTTCCAAGATTGAAGTTCAAAGTCCGAGGTCACCAGTGTAGATGCGGCTAAAACTGACTTACCTATTTCATTTTAGAAACAAGCCAATAATCTGAGCAGTTTAAAAGAGTTTGTAAATTGCAGGTAACTGTACAAAGTGTTGAGAAAAACACTCTTTAAAATAAAATGCATATACCATCACTTAAATCATAAAATTTAGACAAAATTTAATTATCCTTTAAAAACTTTTAAATTCTGTAGACTTACTTCTAGAACTAATTATTTCTTTTAATTAAGTTTAGTAGAACTAGCATCAACAATTTTACCTTTCTTCGACGACACAATTCCTTTAAAACTTGTTTGTTTGTTTGTGTATATGTGTATAAGAGACAAACCAAAAGTTTGGGATATTACATACTTTTATCAACTCTCGTTGATATGATAGATGGTAAAATGACTTTTAGCTAAGTTTCCTTGTGACTGAAAGTTGAGGTATTCACCCGAAATATTGAATAAAGAAATTTAAAATTAAAATATTCAAAAATAAAATATTAAATTTATAGCAAAGGTGGGCGAACCTTTACATTTTTCTAAGTATATGAAGAAAAGCTAAGTACTTTAACGCTAAAAAAGAAATATTGCATGCTAATAGTAGTAAACTTGAAAAGAATAATTTTACTTATACTGAAGAATATGATCTTATGAATAGTTTCCTGTCACATTAGCAGAATAAATCAGTAGAGAATCTGCTGTTAGTAATTTTTTTAATAAACAGTAATCTACAAATTTATACAAGTTTTATCCTCTTACAGAAACCTAAATCATCATTTATACAATAAAATCTAAAATTTTACAAGTGTAAATTTGTTTTCCTTTAAATTTTATTATGTAGCTATTTTACCATTTTCTAATACTTGTTTTGCAAATTAAGAAATATTTTCATACTGGGAAAACATAGAAAAAGATTTTGCTTAAAACTCTCTTTAAACTGAAAATTATATATGTATTTATTACTCATTCTACCGATCTTGAACATATCATTTTTTCATTGGTTTTTTTTTACACTTCCATTTTATTTTTTAATTAATAAGTGTTTAATAATTTTTCCTAATTTTTATTTATTCATTTATTATTGCTATATTTGGGGAAAGACTTTTGCAGTTTTAACTTGCTGAGGATAACACATTTCTCTGCCATCTAATCAGCTTTTATACATGCATCTTTTTATACATATATCCACTTGTAAGAATCCTTGATCGTCTCAAAAATTTTTAACCTATTTTAAACTGATTCCACATGATCCTATGAGTGGCAAGTTCAAACTCACCCATGACACTTGTAACGAAAAAGAAATTCAGTCATTACTGTTATTAATGGAAGAAGACTATCGCAAAATGTCAAAAATAATTTAAACATATAATCTTAAGACTACTATGTTTTTTTAACAGAAAACTTATGATTAAACTTACTCGTAAAGCTATCTCCCCATGATTTTCTTATATAACTTTTTCATAACATTTCTACATTTAAGCAGGGTTTTTTTAAACATGAAACTTTAGTTTCTTTTAAAAAGTACTTTAAAACAACAGGTTAGAGGCTACTTAGTGCTAATTTTTCGGTACAGATGCATTATAGCCGCCGGGTTTTTTTCTCGCCAAACTTGGCGATTTTGTGTGGCAAACTTGGCGACTTTTGGGGCGATGACTAGGTTGCTGTATATGCCCTAACTTTGATAGGGAAATATAACAGCCTTGCTATTCATTTTCGTATTAACAACAACCAATAGGCAAACAATGAACTGCCCTTCCATTTGAAACTAATGCCATATGAACTGTCATAAGTTGTGATGTGCCCTGCTGCACGAAATCGCCTTATTATGTGTTTAAAATTGAAAGTTTGTTTTATTTGTTTGGTGAAATATTTTTAGTACTTTCTTCGTTTAAAATTCTTCTGATACCTACGATTTAATAGTTTAAAAAAGTCATTTGTAACAATTTAATATACATAGAAGTATTAAAGGCGAGTTCCCACTCAGGAAGGACTTGGCCTTTCAAAAATATCTTTCTCCCACATTCTATAAATTACACAATATAGTATTTTGATTTAAATATCTACTACTAGTATCAAATTTCTAAAATCTATAATGATTTTATTCAGATAAAATTGTTATTCTTTGTACAGATTCTAAAGAAGAGAGTTTGATTTTAACGAATCCAGTACATCTACGAAGCAATTTATATTTTTTCCAGTTATATTTTACTCCTAAATACAACTTGAATGCAAGCAACTGTCAGTGTCTCCGAATTACGAATGTGTTTTGTAAATGATCAGAAAATTTGATTATTGAAATTATCTTAATAAAAATAAGTTGCTACGATATTAATTTGCGTTTATTTTTAACTTGCAGAAATAATCAGAAAAAAATCGGAATAGTATGATTCCTATTCAATTCAACTATGGAAAACTTCTCAACTTTACTCTAATCCGTAAGTTTTTCTTTCTCTTTCCCACCAGATGTTCATTCCGAGCGTTGACTGGTTGTGGGGCGTTGCGCTTTCACACTCCAGACGGCAGCCGAACTTCGGTGTGGCGCTTTGTGTAAGGCTGCGCGTCGCGTCCGCTATTGTCTCGTATTTGTTTACAGTCTCGCCTGACTGTCAGTCAGCAAATACAATTTACCCCGTTTCTTTGATAGCATCATGTATACACCTGTGTCATGGATATTATATGAGCATTATTAGTATGATTATTCAAGGAAAATTTGTATTTGTGACTGAAGGAAATTTTAATTCCTCGTGGCCTCTGCTTGGGAATGTTAAATGGCGCTTGTTGGATCCCTTATTTCACAAAAAATGAGAGTTCTACAGAATGTCACCAATTCTTCGCAGCGTGCTGCCTTAGCCGCTGCACAGCCTTTTTATCATTCTAATGAAAATTCTCAGGAGTCTAAACCCGATAGACCTATCGGTTATGGTGCATTTGGAGTGGTTTGGTAAGTACCCAACTTCCTTTGTTTGCCTCTTGCGGACAAAGCACCTCTTTCAAGTTGTTGCACCTGCTCCCCTCGGAACTTGTTTGATAACGTGTAAAATTTTAATTTTTGTTTTATGCCTAGTTCTAAGCAGAATTCTTTAAATTTTCAATTTTTTTTTTTTAATTGAAAGTTATTTGATTTGAGCTGAAATTATACCTTTCAAAGATAATTTGACTCATCTTTTAACTTAAATAATTTAATAATTACAGGCTAACTACTTGATCGTTTCTGTCGTGTTTACAGTTGTTTTAATCATTATTTAATACATTAAATTGCGCTATGATTAATGCTTTAAATTTTGTTTTATTAATTGTACCTCCTTCAATACAAGATTTTTAATTTGACATATTTCAAATATACACTTCTTAAAAGCATTATAAAGTACCACCAACAAATTATAAAATATGTTAGTGGCCCGGAAATTATCCCTGTATTATGGTAAAATATTACAAAAAATATCTTACTGCCAATTTTTATGATAAACTAATGCAGCAACTAATTTTCACGGCATTCTGCGTCCTCTTTCTTTAATAATAATCTGTTTCCATTTAATTTCTTATTTAAAAATAAGTTCTAGAAGACATCGTTTTTCGATTTCAGTATCAGATTATTAATGGATGATAGACAATACATTTATAATGTATAATTTAATATACATTATTTGATTACTTTTTCATAAAAAATATTTTTCTTGCGCCTTTTAGCATTTGAAGAATTTAATAATTTTCTTAGAATGATGTCCTGTTTCTAAATTAAATTTGTTCCATTGATTATGTTTTATACTCCCCCTTGTCATAAGTTTTCTTCATCCCCGTATAGTTATTTTATAGATTTATGTAGAACATTTTCTTGAACTAAAATCCATTTTGAAGTTTTCAATGTATTAATTGTGTACTTTTGTATGCTAAATAAATTTTCCACCTCAAAGGCATTGAAAAATCAGTTTCATTTAAATAAAATATTTTGTGAGACAAGTGTATTTTACTTCAGGCTTTCATAGTCCTAGAAATACAACTTTATCAGAAGTTCATAGTTCAAATTCCTTAATGTATTATTTTTTTCTATTAATACAGTATAGGATCAGACATAAAATACATGTATATAATTATTTTTCATTAATAAATGTTTTAATTTGGTATAAAAGTTTTTTTTTATTTTAAGAGATGATTTTTAAATGACATGTCAATTTATGTTATCTTTTTACATATAAACATGAAAAATAAAACTGTTAAGTTTATCAGTCAATATATATTACATTTATTAAATTTTAAATAAGTTTTGAACATACAAAATACCATTGTTTTAAAGGATGTTCTGAAATGATTAATTGTATAGTAGTTGCTAATATCTTTATATAGATTATTTCAGTATACATATGAATAGTCACACTATTTTTGTCCCCGTAATATAATAGTTTGTTGTGTTGGTATGTTCTCTGAGATTACATTTTAAATCTACATGGTTTCCCATGAATCTGTCCATTCACTTTTCTACTTCAGTTAGACCTTTATATAATCCTCATGCATATTTATCAATGTGATTTCTTTTTCAGTCACATTTTTTGTGTGAACATATAAAGAGAATTTCATCAGTTTACTTTGTCAGTATGAGGTTATATATATATATATATATATATGTGTGTGTGTGTGTGTGTGTGTGTTAGTGTATTTGTACTTTTTGTTCCAAAATATTTATATTGCTGGAATTGGTGATCTGTAACAATAATGGTAGACAGTCGTAATAAAAGTACTTTTATTACTTAGCGTATCACTTTTAACAATGTAATACACTATAAAAAAATATAGTGTTAAAATATTTCTTCTTCATTTTATATTACATTAAGACACAATTTTGAATAAAGTTCAAAAAGTAGTAAATAAAAAATATATAAATGTGAAATATAACCACTTGTTACCCTTCAAAAATTAAGCATAAAATAAATAAAGCACTTACCTAATTTAAGTATCCTGAGTTATTGGTGGATATACACGATTGATCAGATTTTAAAAATCCTGAAAAGCATCTTGCGGATTTCTTTCATTTTCCTCCACATAAATTCACAAAGTTACGAATCAAATTGATTTTCACACTTGCGAACTGTGCGGAGGGATCGCTTAATTGAGCTCCACAAGCCTTCAATTGTATTGGTGTGAGCTCCAGTATCAGGGTCTTTGAAAGTAACACTATGATTAACTCTCAGATAATCAAAACTCATTTGATAGAAAATCATAGGCTTTCCAATCAGAAATTATTGTAGTACCCGGATGCGCATATTTTCGTATGACTGCTAACAAAGTATCCCTATCTCTATGTTTTGTACCCCTCTCTATTCCTCTGAAACTCCACTTTGAGCACCTTGATGGTAATCAAGTTGCTCTTCATTGTTGCTCATTACATTACTTTGGTTGGGTAATTTGGTAACTCCTTATTTATTAAGCTTGAAAGGAAAGTGTTTTTTGTTTCTAGAATTACAGTAGTATTATGTTAAGTTGAATCAATTTAATTATCAGCTGTAGTGTTATTTTACGAACTGTTTTAAACACTTTCATGCAAGAATTATCTGTTTAGCTGTATGTATATTCAGATATATTTCCATTTAAATATCTAAACATCTTCCGTTATTTTGTTGAAGGTTTTCAGTTTATTAAATGGTATAATAGATGCAAATATAAAAGCTAAAATATTGTAGATTAAGAATTTCGGGGTTTTTTTTTTCTGAACTGGAGATATTAAATATTTCAATATTAATGGTCGATTTTCTTTCTCTCCAATGCTGGATAATCTGAGATATTAGTTGAATTTTTATAATTATATCAAGTTTTCTTGTGATGTATTTAACCCTCTGACTGCTCAATTTGTAAACCAAAGTCACTAAAAATTGCTGCTTCTTTTTTTTTTTTTTTTTTTTTTTTAGAAAAGATTTTTTATATTTTCTTTTATCATGAAAAACTAATTTCAGATTTTATCATATACAAAATTTATTTTTTAATAAATTTCAATTGAAATACAGTAAATTTCTATTTATAACATAGTATCTATAATTCTATTCTCTAATATAACTATAGTTCTAGCCTTATAATTCTATTTATTACCTAATTAAATGTCTAATACTGTATATAATTTATTCTACTGGTTAAATGGTTAAAAGGCAGAATGTGCTTCATAATAAAGGAAGAAAAACACATGCCTGTGAAAATTGCAGGATGAGCAAATTTTGCTACATTTAAATTGCCCATGTAAACTGCGGGATGAGCAGTCAGAGGGTTAATATACAATCTAAGAGCATTATTTTTATTGTTTTAATTAACTTTTCGTGGTCAAAAAAGTATTAATATATGGGGCATGTTTAAAATACTGTGTATGATTTGTTAAATATATATGTAGTCACTAGTTTTTAAAGTATTTCTATAATTAAGATCGTTATTTTATATTTGTTACTTTATGGCCATTTCACAAAATTCCATATTAAAAAGATCATCTTCTCAAAATTCAGTACTGTATAATTGACCTCATGACAAAATTCCATAATGTATAATTGGTCTTGGTAAAACAGCTTTTTCATGACTTGAAAACAAAAATTTGCAAAAAAGGCACTTACTAATTCACTGGTCTATCATGTGAATTTTAGTGTTTTGTTCATTTGAGAGTGTGTGTGTATGTGTATATATATATATATATATATATATATATATATATATATATATATATAATGTAGTTTACTTTTAATATATCTCTTTAGGGATTTCAAATAGAATAGTGATAACTAAAAATGTCTCTATCATGTGACTACATTTTTTTTCTCACAAAATGGGGAGGTAGAACTTTGATCAACCCCTATACAAATAAATCAGTCTTTTCAAATGTTAAATCAATAAGGTTATAGATAAGAATTTTTTGTTTTTCTGAACTAGAAATATCAACTGCTTCAATGTTAATTAATGAGCAACTTTCTTTCTTACCATTGTATCTAAATACCAGATGATTTGGGATATAAGCTGAATATTTATAATTTTGTTAAACTTTCACATGCTGCATTTAATTATTTGTTGTTGTTCAAATTTTAGTGGTAAAAATGTAATAATTGGAGCATATTTAAAATACTGTTTATAATTTATTACATACATATGCAATCTCTATAGTTCTTACAACAGTTATTACTCTATTATCTAGTTATTACTCTAAATAAGATGTTTATTTTTTATTTATTATAAAAATAATTTAAAATTTGCTTTATAAAAATGTATAAAAATTAAAATTTTGCTTGTATGTCTGGTTTCATTTGTAGTGCTATGCTCTACAACTTAATATATACAAACTAAATATGAGGAATTTAAAGCTAATGCAACAATAAATATAAACATTTGTACTGTAGGTTGTAATACAGTGAAACCTTTCTGAGCAGCCACTCTACCGTTCCGAGAATATTTGGCCACTCTAAAGGGTTTTATTATAAGATAATTGCTATAATGCGTAATATAAACAAGTCTGACATATATTCCTTTTTTTAAATGGAATTGAAAACTTATCTTAAGAGAAATTAGTACTTTATTTCATGCTCATTCATTTACTTTTTTTTTTTTTTTTTTTTTTTAAGGCTACAATTTGTGTGTTTTAAGTTTTTACTTATCTCTATAACAACCATTTTTTTTTAAGTTCGTTTTTTACTGTAAAAGCAGAAAATTGAAATCTTCGTATTTCTTCAAAATCTAATTTTTTTCTTTAATGACTTCGTTGGTTTGCATTCTTCTGCAGTCAGATAATTCAACTAACTTTCTTGCCGATTTTCCATTTTTGTATTCAAGCAGAACTTCAATGCGCTGCTCAAGATTTAGGAAAACATGTTCCAATGTAGTTGCAACTGAGATCACTGACAAACTAATGAAATGAAACTGGCATGAATGACAATTTTGCTGACAGAGGTGCAATTCTTCCTTTATTGTACCCATTGGAATTTCAAACAAAGGTCCTAGGATTCCGGCAATGCCTGATTGTACAGTTCCTCCCTCAGTTTCCTATTGTACCACCCATAGGGGTGCAATAGGGATTCCCTATCTGAAGGGTGTGGTGAGAATACAAAAGAGATAAGATTTAATGTTTCTAAGAAAGGGGGAGACTGCGGGAATAGACTTCGCAAATTATTCCTGGGTCTTATATCCAACCATAAAACTAACCTTGAGTTTTCCTGCTCAAAATTAAAGCACTGAGTGAGTAGAATTTCCCAAAAAAAGAAATGGACAATCCTACTCGATGGCTGTTTAGAGGGGGTCTAAATGGCTGCTGATACAGGTTATTTTACCATTAGGTCTATGGGTCGAAAAATCTGTGCCGTGAAAAATTGGCCTCTTTGAGAGGTTTCACTGTATATAAATTGATTAGTAAAAGTATCCTAAGTTAGTAAATGATTTTTTTCACTCATCCTTTATTAACTGATACCATGAAAGTATTGTATGTAGAAGTTGTGAAATATATACTTTTCTCTCATTTTTACAAAAGTAGCCTTGTATAGTAATGTTGTATTTTGTCTACCTAAAGAAAATCATACTTGTGCTCATACAAATCTCATAATTTCAGCAATAGTTTTAAGGTTATTATTATTATTTAATTTTTAAAAAATAAATTGAACTAAATTAAGTATTTAATATGAATTATATCACTGTTCACTAAATAACTTAAATATTACAGGTCAGTAACAGATCCAAGAGATGGAAAGCTTGTAGCTCTAAAGAAGATGCCAAATGTCTTCCAAAACTTGGTTTCGAGTAAAAGAGTTTATAGGGAAATAAAAATGCTATGCTTTTTTAAGCATGAAAATGTAAGTCACTTTATGTTGAAAAATTATTTGTAAGCCTTTAAATATAGTATGTCTTGTTAACATTTGTATATTTTCAAGTATTATGACTATATCATTTTATAAATGATGAGTATTAAAATTAATTTTTATGAACAGGTTTATATTTAATTTTTAATGAAATGTTTTTTTTAATTGAACAAATTCAATGAAAAATTTCAAGTATTTTTAGTGTTAAAATGGTATTTGTGTATTCTAGATAAAATTTATACATCAATTGTTTATGGTAACAAACTGTAAAACTTTTAAGTATTTACCTTCTCACCTTGTCCTTTTCCAAAGTTAAACAACAGGTGGAATTTTAAAATTTTTAACCTCTTATACAAAACTTTCCTAAACTTTTTCTTATTTTTCATATTTAATAATACAACAGCTAGTTTTTGAATCTTGAATTTTTATCTCTGAAAAAAAAACTTTGTTTTAAAGAAACTTAAGAAAATTAAGCCTTGTAAAGGCTAAATTAATTAAATCATATAATTTTAAAGGCCCCTTAGTTTGCAATTAAAATCATGTATGCTTAATTTTCTTTTCAATAAAATGAGGTAAAATGGCATATGTTATAATTGACAATTTTAGATATGTACAATGCTTAGATGCATATTAATAACTTGTTCATATTTCAGTTATATTGTGTGATTAAAGTTAATTTTATAAATAATATAAATGTGCTTAACATGTAGTTAAAAATAATGAGATTACTATCACTATCATACCTTAATTCCTTTCCAAGCTTTTCCCCTTCTAGTAGTTATTTATGGTTTGGATTTTATTTTAAACATTTTCTTGGATGTAACTTCTATCCAGAGTTTTTTCCTTGTCTTTCGTTTACTTAGTTGTTTATTTTTTATCACAAATCACCGAGTTTGAAAAGGCTTGAAATAGTTATTGGCAGATTCCTGTGTATCGTAATTTTGATTCACCCTTCAGTTAGTATTAAATTTGGATCCAGAAGCATTGTTTTAGTAGTACTAGAAAGATATATACATATTTCCTTTCTTAAATTCTTCTAACTCTTATTATTAACTATAAGGAATGTATGAATTTTTAGCTTAAATGTTACTTAAAATTTGTCTGTTTCACTATATTCTGATTTTTAAAATAAACTAAAATATATAAACTATTCTTAAGGTAGGCTAAATATTCAAAGTATAGATAATTATCTTGTGAATATCCTTATTTTAATCGGGGGTTTGTTTTTTCTTTCAGGTTTTGTCTGCTATCGATCTTTTACAGCCTCCACACATAGATTTCTTCAATGAAATGTATCCTTGACATTTTAAATAGTATATTGTTTTCATAAAATGAGTGTAGCATTGTTTTCTTTAATGTAATATTTTAATTAAATAATTTTACAAACATGAATCATTTTTATTATGTTTGTACAAAAATTGTTTCTTTTATTATTCCTCTTAAAATTGAATTGTTATAAATAGCTTATTAGATGGGTAATTTTCTTAACATTATTTAAGATATGTGATCACTGAATTAATGCAGAGTGATTTACATAAAATTATAGTATCACCTCAGCCACTTAGTGCAGATCATATCAAAGTGTTCTTATATCAGATTCTAAGAGGTAAGATATTTTCATCTAAATGTTATTAAGTGTTTAATTCATTTTCCACAAGGCATGCTATTGTAAAATGTGCAACTATTAGTATTCATTTATTGAATCTCCCTCTCTTCTTGTAAATTTTCTGAGCCGTAATATCTAGGCATCAACTTCATAACCAGGAAGGTTGTAGGTTCAGTGCTCACTTAGGCCAAAGATTCGTTGCTTTCATTAATGGTGGCTATGACACATGAAATATTTTGTGGTTGCAATGTCCTTCAAATTCTCGAATAATACCTCTGCAAGTTACAGCCCCACAGTGTAAAAAGCAAATTAGTTCCTTGATTGAATCGGGAAGGAAGTAATTCTGCAGTGGATCTCTAGCCACTGTGATGTGCCTGGGAATGAACATGTGGACGTGCTTGCTGAAGAGGGCTGTTTCCTGCACCAACCCATAACTTGTGCCCCTCTAAGAAATGTTAATCGGGCCATCCGTAAACATGTTTATAAGGCTCGACTATGCCATTATAGGGATATTGCTTCCTGGAAAAAAAATGGTTTTCTTTTTTGGATAGGCAAATATGTGATACCTTGCCCAGAGCTATTGGTGTGGCCTGTTTCCGCCTTGAGACTGGACATGATTTTATTCAGGCCCATTTGTACAAAGTTGGTCTTGCTGATTCACCGAACTGTGTGCTTTGTGCCTCAGCCCCAATGTATGTAGATCACCTTTCTTCTTGTCCTGTTCTACAGGATGCTATTTCTTCAGATTCCTTTTCGACTCTCCCATCTAATGGGGCAATTTCTTGTCTGTATTGGACTGCAAGGTGTCGTATGCCCGAAAGAATTCAAATAGGCTTAATATTTAAAAAAAAAAAAAAAAGTTACAGCCCTAGCCTGGGGGTCTTCTGCTTAATCCCTGCTTCTAAATTACGAGGACCCACAGAAAGAATGCTTCTTGCATCCTCAGGAACATTTTGATCCTCAGGCTACATGTGCTCTCTTGGTGGTGCTAAATGAATAACAGCAAGTGAACATAATAGGTGTTAAAACTTTTAACTGGCTCATTTCTATTTTTTTAACTGTTTAATCCTCATGATCATAGGGTACTGCTCTTCAGTACAAGAGTTTGTGGATTTGAATCCTGTTCCTGGCATAGATGTTAGTAACCATTTGAAATTGGCTTTAAGCTAGCCCACGTGAGCAGAACAGTAGACTGTAACCACTCCTAACCAAACCAGATATCATGGTGAAAGCTAAAACTTTTATTTAACATCTAATCCAAATTACTTTCTCTCTTCTAACATACATCCTTTTATGCTTGTATAAGTTGTTTGTAGTTTCTTGAAATTGTTTTCTTTGTATAAAACATTTTATTTAGGTTCAAATTTTATTTTAATTGAGTACTGGCAAAATACGTTGGTTTAAAACTTTTCTTCTCAAGTAAAGTAAAATGCATGTAAGTTCATTTTATAATTAATTTCTCACAATTTGTTGCAAGAGACATTAAAATAGGTATGTCTGATATTTTGTGTAAAATGTATATATTAAAGTATGAAGTAATAAGTGAACAATTTACAGAGCATGCCCACTCATATGATTGAAAATTGGTACACTAGACAAAAAGTTAAACTCTTTTTGACTTCAATTTCTTGACTTTTGATTACTAGTGATGCTGATATAATATTCAATGTTTTCAATAATAGTTTTCTTTCCACAGGCTTAAAATATCTCCACTCTTCAAATATATTACATCGAGATATCAAACCAGGCAATCTTCTCGTTAATAGCAATTGTGTTTTAAAGGTATGCACTTTATTACCTGTCAAAATATTTTATAAATTAATGCAGATAATATCTGTAGTATTAAAAAAATTAATATAGAGATTTTTATAGTTCATTTTAATGTTTTTAAAACTGTTTTTAGATATGCGACTTTGGTCTAGCCCGAGTTGTAGAACCAGACGGGAATAAAAACATGACTCTTGAAGTAGTGACTCAGTATTATCGAGCTCCAGAACTGTTAATGGGAGCTCGATATTACACATCAGCTGTTGATATATGGTCAGTTGGTTGTATCTTTGCTGAACTGTTGGGACGTCGAATATTATTTCAAGCTCAATCCCCCATCCAACAGGTGTGTAAAATTTTCATTTAATCTATTATGCTTCTAATAGTTTTTATTTGCTGAAATATTAAACTTATTATTTAAGAAACTAATTTTTCTGTTTCAAATTATCAATTTGTTACTATTTATAATGTTTAGTTATAACAATTCAACTGGTGGAAAAAATTTGCCTTTTTACATTTTATATAATTTATTTCTCATTTTTTTTACATTTCATATGGTCAGTTCTTTCAGCTAATGAGTTTAAGGTTAAATAGCAATACTTGGCTCTTTATTACTCTGAAAAGTCTACTTAATTTAATCACAACATATACATTTTAAATATACATTGATTCATATACAGTGAAATTTCTCTGAGAGGCAACCCTTCTAAATGGCCAATTTTTCATGGATAAGGCTCTTCTGTTATGGGTTAAAAATGCACAGTATATGCACAATAGGGTTGTATTGTTCCACATATATGGTCACTCTGCTTATATGGTCTGGTTTTTCTGGACTGCTGAGCTGAACATATATCCTATACAGCCTGTACTATGAATTAGGAAAGCACATTACAGTTATAAGCATTAATTCGCTGTGACGAATGTTTTTGCTTAATTTACTTTAATTTTAATCTTGCTATCTGCTAAGAGAAAAGGGTTACTGTAGAAAATAGAGATAAAACAAGTATTATCTTGTTAAGGGAAAATAACATTGGTTTTTTTTTTTTCTATGTATCATTGTAAATATTAGGTATATATTAAGTTTTTGTAAATTATCGAATGTCTGGCAAAATTACTGGTTTGTATTAATCAGTCAAAAATGAGTCAAAGGATATTATGCTGCCTCTCTTATTTTGTTTGATATTTTCATAAGTTTTGTTTTTCAATTTAGTATATATATATATATATTTGTATATATTATGTTTCAGTTGGATCTGATCACAGATCTTCTTGGAACACCAACTCTGGCTGAAATGAAGTATGCGTGTAAAGGTGCTAAAAATCATATCCTCAAAAAACCCAGGAAACTGCCATCACTTTCTAAACTCTATGTTTTATCTCAATCAAGCTCTGAAGCTGTTCATCTACTTAGTCAAATGCTTTTATTTAATCCAGTAAGTTGCTTTTTCCTTAGACTTTATTGAATTTGTTTATACCTCAAGTTTACATTTTATTATTTTATAAGAATAATTAAATGAACACAAATAGGCAGGTTTTGCATAATATAATTTTACTCTATTTAGTAATTTTACTTTAAATAGTTTATGGTTGTGCGTTAATAAGTTTCCTAAAATGAGATAGAAATGAAATAATTATCTGATTAATAGTATACATTAACTTTCAAATTAAATTTAGTGTTCTATTGATTCAGTTAAATATTTACAAAGATATTTTGGTGATTCATTTTCCCAATAATATAGTTTAAACTCAAATATGCCACTTTGAATTTTGCATAATAGGAATCTTTCTTATGTGTTGAGAAAATCCATTTGTATCTTCATCTGCTAATTCAAAATATTAAACTAGATTGAATTCAACCTTTTAGATGGTTTGGTTTGGAGCACTACAGTCTACTTTTTGCAACATGAGGGCTAATGAGACTGGGACCTACTGCTTAAAGCCAATTCTGAATGGCTACAAACATCCATGCCAATGTGGGATTTGAACTCTGGTTCAAAGGCCAGCACCCTAACCATTCGGCCATCATTCTGCCAACCTTTTAGAATAGCTAAACTTTAAAAAAATAAAGTTAATATGGGTTGATTAGCTAATTGTGTGTACTTCAGTCAAACATTTTACTACACAGTGACTGATTAGAGAAGTACATAATGCATAAACCAATTCCAAATGGCTATAAAAATTTGTGTTCACAGAAAAATTCACATTGAAAAAGAAGGCCAAAATGTTGATCTATAGTATCACTAAATAAGGTGAGCGACCTGAGGGAGAATGTATAGCTTTACTCTTTACTTTCAATTTGTAAATTTTTTTATTTAAAAAAAGTATCCATTTCTGGTAGAACTTAATATAAATAAATTACAGCTTATTCATTAATCCTTGTATAAAACTGGTTATTATTCTCTTGGATATCATAAACTAGAAAAATTCTTTTTTTTTTCTTTTAAACAATCTAATACATAATTATGAATAAACAAATAATAGCTATGTAGAATAAAGAGATATTGGCTATGAAACAGCTTATTTTCTACTTGTACCAACAGCATGTTGTCTTTTTCTAAAAGAACATAGAATATTATGGTATTAACTGTCCATGATTATAATCATGTTTTAATAAATTATCCAATTGTATTTTGTATACTTTTAAATTTATTAAAAGTTTCTGTATGGACATTTGTAAAACAATAACTGCAGTAAAAACCAATCATTTCTTATTCATCATCAAATGTTTGAAAATCTTGATATGTAACAAGGTTATAAACTAATCTAAATTTTTTATGCAGAAAGTTTTAGATGCTGTGTGGTTACTCAATTCTCTCTCAATGAACACATAGTGACACCTTTTAGTAAATAACAGAAATAACAAGCTTGAAATAAAAAAAAGCATTTTAATGGACTAGAAGGCTTTGAGAAATTTTGATGCCAGACTCAGAGGTGTCAAAATTTAAAATAAAACTTTTCCCATTTTTCAAACTAATCCCAACTTTTCAAAAAGTGTCTATATTAATCACAATAGTACCTTTGATTTATTGAATTTTTTAAGAAAAAACTTCTTTTTTTCTTTCAGGATGATAGGATATCTTGTACTGATGCTCTTGCTCATGCTTTTTTTTTCTTTCAGGATGAATAGGATATCTTGTACTGATGCTCTTGCTCATGCTTTTTTTTTCTTTCAGGATGATAGGATATCTTGTACTGATGCTCTTGCTCATGCTTATCTGGATGAAGGCAGATTACGTTATCATTCCTGCATGTGTTCATGTTGTTATACTACACCTGCTGGCCGCCATTATACTGATGATTTTGAACCTGTGTCTCGAGTACCATTTGATGAATCATTTGAACGACGACTGGAAACTGTTGATCAAATAAAAGGTATATGTACATTTTTAGTGGAGTGCTTTGAGTGCTCATAAAGCTTGTTGGTTAGGTTTATTAGTTTTAAACATTTGTCTTATTTTTCAGAATCACTTCATCTATTTATAACAGACCGTTGTCAAAATGCACCTAGAGTTCCTCTTTGTATTAATCCATTGTCTGCAGCATTTAAAAGTTTTTCTAGGTAAGTTTACTTTTTTATTGCTTTTAATCAAGGTTGGCATGATTTAAATCAGATTTTTTTTTAACCTATATTTCCAAGACAGGAGAATTGGGAATCAGTCAGCACAGTTATACCAATAAGTAATTAAGTGTAAATAGATAGCATGTGCTCTCCAAGAATTTAGGGGTTGTTATCAGAAAGTATGTAGTAGGGTTAGTACAATGATTGATTATGACTAGTGGAATTCATTTTATGTAATGGGAGGTAAAGAGTATTACAGAACTTAAAATCCAGTTTGTCTACCAAATGACAACAGCCGTGGCTTCATCTGCTGGAATGGAAAGACAGTTTTCTTCTTTTGGTATTGTTCATTCTAGCTTTCATAACCAATTAGGAGTGGATAAAGCATCATAGCAAGTGTTTTTATTGAAACAATTAAATCCATAATTCGGTGCTTAAAAAATATCGAAATAATTGTGATTTGTTTTTTGTAAATAGTTTGCATTAAAAGAATATAATTAATTTGTTCTTGAGAATATATTTAATTTGTTCTTTAAATTTACATCTTATTTAGTTTGCACTATCCAATTACAAAATGATATAATGTATTTAGATTAAAATTTATATATTGAATTTTAGGTAACCATTGTATAGAATGTACTAGATAGATAAGATGTTACTTCTTATAACAATCTATTCTATGTATATTGCAAAAAACATAAAAACAACAATTAAAATTAGTATTCAGAAAAAAATCAAATCAGATTTAAATAAGAAAAAAAAACCTGATTTAAATCAAATAAATCTGATTTATTTATATATATATATTTTCTAATCATGATTTTTTTTTTCAACCCTGGTTTTTTTTTTTTTTTTTTTTATCATCACATTACCTATGTTGACTTTTTGGTAATAATTAAGGTGTAATAAGGTCTAAAGTTTAATCTGGTATATAGTAAGGTCTTGAGGTGTTATTGTACTTCAATAATTTAAATTATGTATAATTGGTATATTATGTTTAATTCTTTGTGCATAAATACTTAACAAGGTAAATAAAGTGCATACAAATCTTCAAAAAAATTTAAATCTTCTGTGTGTTTTCTTATTTTTATCATCATTAAATTCTTTCTTAGATTAAAATGACTTGGAAGTAAAGTGGATGTTTAGCAATTTCTTTGAATTTTATACTGATATCATTAAGCTTATAGCATAAGATAAAATGTTATTATGGGGAAACATCTGTAATTTTTAAAATGAAATTGTTTTACCTGCATATTATAGCACCCTACCTATGGCACAGCTTTCCTTTTTTAATTTCATACAATTTTATTCTCTGAGCTGTCATGAACTATGGGGTGTAAAAAACACATGAAACTTAAACATTTGAAATATTTCAACTGGTCTTCATTAGTAATGAGCTGTCATTTTAATCATTATATCATGACTTGTAAAAGAAAAAAGGAAAAATGTCTGTCTAATATATTTGTTATCATATGTCTGCATAGTACTGCAAAGTGAAGTTTTGTAATAGAATAACTATTCATCATTATATCTGTTTATGTAACTTCTGAAAAAGGCAAGTTCACATCTGAGGCCTGAAAAATCCCAATTGATCCATATGACAGAATTATATATATATATATATATATATATATATATATTGCTTTTTAACACATTTACAGCCAAACCCACTTTCATAAGTTCATTTTCCAGTATGATGATCATGTGCTGGCATGTGATCGGCAGCGAATGTGTTAAGCATACTTATTTATATTATTTTCATCTACTCCACTAAAAAGAAAAAAAAATGTTCCAAGAAAACAAAAATCTACAAACTCTTTAATTGTTCTCAAATATAATTGCTTGTGGTAATAGCTTCAAATCATTAAAAGACTTTTAAAAAATAATTTTCTATGGAATATGATCAATAAGCTAGCCTATTTAGTTTAATGGGGATTGTTTAAAAAAACCTGTATAGTACCCAAAGTGTTTATAAAATTCTTTATGCTTTCCTATAATATTTCTATTTAGACCTGTCAAAGAAACTATTTTCCCTCTTAAAAAAAATAAAATAAATGCATATGCTTGGTAAAAATTTTGTGATTGTACGTAAATTATTTAATTAGTTATAACAAAATGCTAAATTTTTTTCATACGATATGAATAAGATTAATTTTAACTTTTCAGCTCAACAGTTGCTCATCCATCAGAACTGCCACCATCACCTCACCAGTGGGATATGACTGATTGAAGTGTCAAAGCCAAACAGATATAACTGCTGTGATGTGCAGTACCAGTATCCTCTGGTTACAATGCAAAATATTGTGTTCACTTTGTTTACTTCCATTTTTATCTTCAACTTAAATGTTAATTTATACTCTTGTGTAATATCAGGTGTATCTGAAAGTAAGCTCTAATCTGAGGATCAGATCTTTTAAAGCACAATCATTTCATTTAGTATCCAGCAGAGGATCTCATAATTAATTGTGAATAATTCAGTTCATTCCTGAATACAGGTTGAGCTCAAAGACTATGATTTTAACCAGTGTTGTTCAGCAACAGTGTTTGCATAAAACTAGCCTTATTACTGTTTGTGTTTGTCTGTTTTTTGTGAGATATTTGTCAAACATAAATGTTGTGCTCTCATCATACAGCATAGTCTGTTTCCAAATCCTCTCCCCCAGACAAAAAAAAAATTGTAAATGATTGACTGAAAGTTTTAACACAATCAAAAATATTTTTATAACTTATAAAGTACTGATTTTTAAGAAGCTCTTCATAAATTTCTAGAGGAAAGTTATGCGAAAAAAAAATCAGATAAATTGTTACATTTATTTCCTTAAAGTGCTTGTTAATTTTATGTAATGAAAATGTGAGATGAAATATGTTAAACTATTTGTTGTTTTAATTTATAAAGTGTATGTATGTTTGTGACTAAAATATTTATTGGGAGCTATCCAAATTTTATGTATAGAAAAATTCTACAAAATCATTAAGTTTTATTTTACCTTGTTTTCATTGGCACTTCAGAAAAAATAAAATTCTATGATTTTTTTTTTACTTATTTTAGGTCTAAAAAAACAAAGGATTTAAATATTCTGTATATAAATTTATAAATCATACTATTTATCATTATTTTACTAATGGGTAAAATTGTGATTAATAATAGTGAGCCATATGTTAAAAATACTGCACATGCTTGTTCCCCATTTTATTTTAAACTTTCAACTAAATTCAGTGTAATAATTATGATTTTTTTTTAAATCTAATCTACTGATGAAAGAAATTGCAAAGTATCAATCGACTGCAGAATCTTTCCCCCCTTCTTGTGTGACATGAATTCAGAGATTATTTCTATTTTAAAACTTATTCTATAATAATTAGCTGTTAAATGTGAATATCTGATTACCAAGACTATAATTCACATCTTAACCTGAAATCCATTCTTATTATAACTTAATTATCTACCAGATAGAAATTATCTATATTCTATGAAAATAACTTCAATCCTCTTGTGCCCTAAGTATATTTAAAAGTAAGAGGCAGTTAAACTATTTGACTTTATTTGTAGATTTTTTTTATTATAATTATTATTATTATTCATTCTGTGGACTTAGATCTGAACATTAACTTTGTTATTGTTCAATATAAACTACTTTTAATGGACCATTATTGTTAAAGACACTTATTTAAAATTTAAAACAGAAACTGACTTTATTTGGAATGAAATAAAATATCTTTTCAATAAAATAGTGCTTACTTTCTTAAAGTAGTAATTATTTTACACATTAAAATAATGCTGCGGTACTGTGAAATATTGCAACATGCTTTTTAAAATGTTTAATTAATTTAGAAAAACCAATTGAGGCATGGTACAGTTGTATTTATTTTGCATCAATTTTTCCAGTTTTGATATTTGCATAACATTACAAAATTTTTATTGCATAAAGAGGAAATTAATTTCATCAGATAACATTATGCCAATAAACTTTGTTGCATTTGATTATAATTACAAATATTTTTTTAGTAAAACAATTATTGGAAAACAAGCTCCTTTTTGAGTGTGTAAATGAAATGACTTCATTTACACATTCAACAAAATATCACAAGATGCATTAGTAGCACCTTTGAATTTTAAGCCATCTATAACTTAACTTTGAAATTAGCCACGAAAAAACAGGCTGTAAAAATTGTACTTTTTCTTTTTGCATTTGGGTAAAATAATGCTAATTTCTTTTTTATGTATTTATAATTGTTAACACTGTCTCATCACTTAGGCAGCTTGACTTTATATTCTTTACCTGAAGAATACTGTGTGTAGAGTAAATGTTGAATATGTGGAACAATAGCTAAAATATGTATAAACCTTTTTAATAATAGCATATAATTAAATTAAATATCCTTTTGAACTTATGTGAATATTTGCTATTGTGAAACAAAGTGAATTACTGAAATAGTCTTCTTCTTAGTTCAGATTTGATTTCATCTTTTCGTTTTTATTATTATTCTATAAAATTGAAATGTTAAAAAAAAAAAAGGTCATTCATCACCTAAGAGAAATGCTCTTAAATTTAGATATAGTAGTGTGTTAATTATGCAAGAAATTAAAATATCACTTAAGTTTAACTCGTAACTTCCCAGGTAATTTTTGTCACACTCTGTGTTAGGGACCTATTTTCAAATATAAAGAATACTTACTGCTGAATGCTGTTTAACTAAATTCAGTTTACGTTAAAAGCTAAGCATATGACTGAAGATTTTACATTTTATTTCACAATAAAGATGTATTAAGATAAAATTGAAAACAATTATTGCTTTAAACAACCAAATCACCTAAACTTTAAATTTAACATTGGTTGGTTGGGAACATTACAAGCTACTGTTTTGATACATAGGGTTAATGAGATCAAGACAATGCTTGAAGCCAATCGTGAATGGCCATGTCAGTAATAGTATTCAAACTGATACTGAATTTTACATTGGATTTGAAGGTAGCACCCTACCACTTAGCTTATTATCTGGCCAGGATGGTGGAAAGGGGCAAATAGACCATACTCTAGTCTCTTACCTCACCTTTACACATAAACAAAAGAATAAACTATAGCAGTCTTAACAACACACATAAGTTATGGATCAATAGTGAAAACTTTTTTTTTAATTCTACATATGTATTATATAATATAAAGATTCATTACTCAGATGCGAGTATAAGAGGAGATTTAATCAGTAATGTGTACAAATAAATCTAATTACAAAAATTATTTGATAAGCAATTCTGGATAACAATTGTGATTTTGTAAATTTATGGCCTGGAACACATAATAAATAAACATGTGAAATTTTGCAAAACTGAACACTTATATTTTTTAAAAATAAATGCTAAGGCTTGGGGTTTTAATCTTTTATTTCAGCATCAAAATATTGTAATGAATACTATTGCCATTTATTACTGGCTATTTAAAGTACTATAAATGAAAATTTGCCTTAAATGGGTAAATTGCCAAGTATGGGCATTAATTTTCGACAAATGTCTGCTTATGTGTATTACTGATTTTCACAAAACATGTTTACTCATATTAAATGTACACATTTTGAAAGAAACACAGAGCCCTTTGTAAGAAAGCAAAATATTTAGCAATGGTGTAATATTACAAGTTTTATAGCTTTTATCATGTAAAAGAGTTGTATATAATTTATATCCATTAGATCATTGATAATCCAGTGCATCTCTTCTATATGAGAAGACTGAAATGTCAACAGGTCATTTTAAACTATATTAATACTTTTTTTTTTCTATTTTTGTTTTCTGTACATAAATATCACCAAAAGCTCGAAACTACTGTATTTCTAACTTGACAATCTGTTGTATAGCTACATGTAAATAGTAATTTTATATGAATTTTACACAACTTCTGAAGAAAAACTATAGAACCAACACTAAAATTTTAATATGAAAAAAATTTTTTTGGTTTAATTTCAGTAATTATGAATTCAATACTTTTCAACTTTAGTGCTGGATTATCAGTGATAAATTCAAGTAATGTGTCTTAACAATGGTAATAAAGTCTCAACATAGACTGACCTACAGGAAAAAGTAATTGAATCTTTGATGCATTGGGTTAAAAAATAAATGTTTGAAATAGACAAAAATTGAAGGTAATTGAATACCTAGATTTAAGAATTATAAATAGAAGCTAAATCTTTTTATGGTGCATTTGTGATATCTTAATATTGGCCATTTAAAAGAAGTTTGGCAAATGTATATACTTAAAAGTTAATTTCCCTAGTGATATTTATTACTAGGAAAAAAAATTGCTGTGTATTAGTAAATCTGTATTTGTTTCACTAGCTTAAAATTATTAATATATTTACCCTTTGATAAATTTCATAAACTTCTTTCTGTAACCCAAAGCATCTTCAGGAACATGTAGAAATATGTATAATAGCCACTGCCATTAATGATGGAAATATCTTGCAGATTTTAGAAATTGTAAATATGTATACATTTATATGCAGGAGTACACTCATGTGCTACTTAGTACACAAATTGGGCTTTTAATCTTTATTTACAACCAGAAGTGTGTGATATTAGTATTCTTGCAATTTTGTGAAAAGCATGAAAGATAAATTGACATATTTAACGCATTGGTTTGTAATGTCTATTTTCATGTGAAATGTTTAAATATTTTTGATGCATTTCAAAAAGCAAAATTGTTTTCAACTGCAATGTGAAACAAGAAATGCACTGCTAGTATTTATTAAAAGTGAGTCATTGACGCTTGATGTGTTAAAATATGGACAGCTTTTTGTATTGTATTTTACTTGAACATTTTAGGCTAATATGTATGTGTGTTTGTTATTTGTAGATTTTCTTTCATTAACTTAAGACCTATGGTATATATAGTTCAAAGAAACTTGTCTTTTTTTTATATATATATTAAAGTAGATTAGCTCAAACTTCTTCAGGGAAATACCAAGCCATTGTTATTTTAGCCTGTTTATGTCTTTTGGACTTTTTTACAGTAATGTGAATGTCATGTATCATGTTGAATAAAATGTATTTAAAAAAAAAAGCTAAGCATAATTATTGTCAGACAATTTTTATTTTTGTATTGTTATATACATCATGATTAACTCTAAATTTATCTGAAAATGATATTTGCTACCTTTTGAGTTAAACGCCTTTCAAAAGTTAACCCTTATGAACAAAATCTTCACCTTTCTTGATTGTTGATTTCAATTCTGGAATAGCTTTTTCAACTAAGTCTTTTTCATATGAAGAAAGTTTTCCCAATCCTAAATTTTTCTCCAATCCTTTAGGCTAAAAAATGGGGGAGGAA
This sequence comes from Pardosa pseudoannulata, assembly GCA_032207245.1. Classification (NCBI taxonomy): domain Eukaryota; kingdom Metazoa; phylum Arthropoda; class Arachnida; order Araneae; family Lycosidae; genus Pardosa; species Pardosa pseudoannulata. The sequence continues at coordinate 81,876,313 of CM063511.1, forward strand.
ATGCCAACTATGTTACTTAACACAATAAAACAAAATATGAAATTTTAAGCAATGTTTGCTTTAACAGTCTTATTGCTTCTTACACATATTTTTCAAAAATTTTTTATTTCAAACTAGATGAAAAGCCTGAAAAAAGCTGGTTAAATATTGTTACTGGTACAACAGTTTAACAGAAAGTAATTAAAATGTATTTTAAATTAAACTATTATAGGTAAATAGAGTTAAATATTAAATGAGTTAGATTTTCATTATATTGAAAACTTTCGCTGATGCAGGCCTAGCTGTTTACTGAGCAGTATGTGGTTTTGCCCATACATTACATGGACTGCTATATGTTTATGCTTCGTATTCAACATTTTATAACATTAAACAGGGTAAAACCAAAGTTTAGGCAACCAATTGATTTCTTGTCAACTTTTGGAAATAATGCCAAGTTACATTCAGTTTATAAACATGATTTCATAATATTTAAAAAAATTGAAAATATTACAAAAGTAAATGAAGGCAAAAATTTAATAAATATAACTTGGTAGTGTTACAGTAATCAACTACGTTAATGAAATTAAATAAAAGGAATCATTTTTTGTTTTTATAATATTTCAATAATTTTCTTAAATAAAATATTTCTCAAGGTAGTATAAAGGATCTCAGAAATTTGGCAACTACTGCCAAACTTTTAGCAAGGTCTCCTAACCTTGGATTCAGTCCATAAAATGTTAAGTCAGAATATATGCTAACACAATTGTATACCAACAATTGGATTTTAATGCACACCAATGTTGATCCAACTCAACATCATCTTTTCGCGTCTAGTATGCTACTGTATATGGCTTAATGCAGCTATTAAAATTAAAAAATTACTTTTTATACTCCATTAAAATTGACAATAAAATGACAGAACTCAAACATTAATTTGGACCAGAATACTGGGTATGGGGAAAATTAATTCTTTATGCATAAGGTTCATAAAAGCATGGAAACAAACAGCTGACAATGTAAAACTACCATATACCAATAAACACAGAAGCTCATATTTGTAGAGTTAATCACTATAGTGTTGAGTTGCATGCGAGATATGTGCAATAACAATTCACTCAGCAATCTACATTGCAAAGAAACAGAGCCGTTTGTAAGAAAGTAAAATATTTAACAGTAGTTTTCTGCTCTCCAAATTTTGAAATCTAAAAGTATTAAAAAATTTTAGGAAGAATAATATATTAAAAATATACTTCAACATAAATGAGGAAGAAAAATAAAGAAATGCTGAGACTGAATGAGATAAGTTACTTTTCAGGAAAGATAAACCTTTTGTAATAATGTAATACTTAAAGATTTTGTAACTCTCTACAGAGAAAGTTACTAACTCATGCAATTACATAAAGAAAAAAATTATACCATAATCTTATAAGTTTAGTTATGCAGTATAATGTGTACAAAAATTTATGATATTTAACAAAAATCTACTTAGTATCTACTTAAAAAATGTCTATACAAACAAAGTATTATACTGAATCAACAGCCAACATCAATGAGAACAATACTTTAAAAATTCTATACTTACTCCCAAAAGAAGAGGTGTGGCAAAATATGAAGCTTCAGTTTCACTTGACTTCACATAAGCACATTCAACAACACCAGTTTTTCCTTTCATTGCATTTAACAGCTAAAAATTTGCCGAAAAGAGAAAAAAGGCATAAAAGAGATAATGCAGTGACAATTTAGAAAGAAGGGGAAGGATGCCTGCTGGACAAAAGCCAATTTCCTGATATTTGGTGGGAGGGTGTCACTTTTGAAGAATTTCAATATAATTTAATTTAGAAAATCTTAGAAAAAATTTTCATACTCTGTAACACACACACACACACACACATATATATATATATATATATATATATATATACTGTAGTGTGTGTGTGTGTGTGTGTGCTTGCACCAGGGTTGTATCGGTTTTAACCATGGGGGTTTAAACCAGTGGTTTTAACTGTCCTGGTCAATATCAATTTTAACCAGTTTTGACCACTAAAATTCACTTTTCAATATATTTAATACTAATTGAACATATTTTACTAGCATATAATAAAGGCAAGTTACATTTGTTAAAAATGTCATAACAAAAATAACACCAGCAAAAAACAAATATAACATAACACCAAGATAAAAAAAATTTTTTTACTTATTTTTTTATACAAGCTGTTTTATATGTAATTTATGTTGAATTTAAAAAAAAAAACTGCTACAAGTAACAAGTTTTGTAGTTGTTTCTAAATTTAAACTATTTCATAATTTATTTTGGATTACTCCAAACTTTGAAAATAATCTTTCTATAGATGAAGAGCTGGCAGAACAGTTCATTGGATGTATTGTAAAATCAACAAATTTTATGTTAATGCCTTTAACCTTCATTGCTGCTCACCAAACATCAGATTCAAGTGTATTTTTATTTTATGTTTTTTGCTGCAACTGGATTACATTTTTACAATTGCATACACATGGTTCATTTTTAACATTCAAACATTCTTATTATACTGTATAAGCATGTTAAATCTCATGAACTTGTTAGTTTAATATTTTGTTTAACTCCACTACTATTTTTATTGTTTATTAAAAGTCACTTCCATGTACAAAAGATATATTAAAATTAAAACCATTAATTAAAAACTATTTTTAACAATTCTGACCACTTCTGACCATTTTTGACCACTTTAGGACAGTTAAAACCATTTTTATCTAGTGTCCTGGTCAAAATCAGTTTTCACCAGTCAAAATTGCAACCATGGCTTGCACACGTTTATGTGTATATGTATTACAGTGTAGCAAAGTACTTTTAAGATATGACAGAATCCAATACCAATCCTTGTTGAAACTATGGCAGTAACAGTGAGTTAGAGCAATATCAATACTAAAATTGACACTTCTTTTATACATCTTTCAAATGCTTTTATTATTATTTTAATAATTAAATACAATTTAATATGTTTTCAACCTTTAAAAAGGGAAGGTCATGATGAGAATCAAACAAAGAAATTTTAATTACCACAATACATATGAATGTTACAAATTAACTACAAACAAAATATTTCAAAAATATCAATTAGAACAGATGTTATCGCTGAATCTTTGTTGCTTTAACATTTACTTTTATAGTTAGCAGTTAACTTTAAAGCCTTGTTCCTCAAAACAGTATTTTTTTAAATTTATGTGCATTCTAATTTAAAATCTAATTACAGAACCTTTAGATTTTCCAGATTTTAAGTATACTTTTATGCTAAACATCTATGTAACCAAATGTGCCATAAAATATTTAAGTATTGTAAAATTAAATGTCAAGCTTGTAGTAGAACTAGCAAATGTAATAATAAAGCAAATTCATTTTATTAATGAATTTGAATATATTCCTCAATTGGAGTTTGGTGTAAAGTATGGCAGTTTATGTAGAAATCTATGAAATATTAAAATTAAAACTACAGAAAATTTTTTTAAGACTTTGCTCAGATAATGAATATTTTGGTTTTCATGTTTTGAAAGGAAAATTTTGTCATTTTTTAGTTAATACTGTTGCTATAGATATGCACTACAATATTTTTTTCAAACCATAAGAATATTAAAATGAACAAAATTATTATATTTTATCGGTTTTAAGAATGTAGAGCTTTTCTCATAGCTTTAAATATTGTGATTTTTACATTGTTCAAAACGATCCTCTAATTAAAAAAAAACTTACAAAACTTATGGGAAGAATAATTTTAAGGAAATTATCGTATGTGATTAATTTTCCTGGCACATTTTCCAATTTATTGATCTCTCCCTGACCATTCCTGATAGCAGACACCCTGAAAGGGAAGTCAGAAAACAAAAAGTACTTACAGAAAATGTGAAACGGGCACCAGCAAAAGCCATTGATAAAGTAGCTGATCCCTAAAATACATTAAAAACATCGCATGCATCAGAAATAATTAATAAATTTTAACAGAAAAATAGTTATTAACAACAATTTATAATTTAAGCAATAAACTTAATTTTTCAAACAGTCTTAATACTTTCTAATGTTATAAAAGTAAATTCCAGAATACTACAATTAAGCTTTTACAACAAAAAAGCTTTTACAACAATTAAGGTTTTCAAACATTTTTTAAAAAATTGCAACTCTTGTATTTAAAAAAAAAACACCATTTTAATGGTGTCTTTGATACCATTTTAATGGTGACATAAAAAATTAATTTTTTTTTCAAAAACCCTAATGTAAGAAAAAGTTATAACTTGTATAATCATAATTAAATACAAAATATTCAATACTAATGAAATTAAATTAGTGCAAATCAGAATAGCTTTTATCCAGTAGATCAAAACAGAATACTTCATAAATTTCCTCTGCAACGACTTTAATTTTTCCCCTATCCAGTAAGAGTAATTTTCATTTCTAAAGTCTAATTTTAAATCTGATATGGATATCATTGGGAGCATCTTAAAATACACTTTTCCTAATTTTGATAGAATGATACATACCCAGTATTATCATTTACACATTCCTATAAAGGTTCAAAGTAAGTTTCGTTTCTCAAGCTAATAAGTGTTATCTCAGAATTAAAGTATAGCCAATTGGCACCAATGTTAAACCTTAATTTGACAAAATGTTTTACATATATTTTTTTTAATTTGAATTTCTGTTATTTTCCCATGTCTGTATAGACATTAGGATCTCTGTAAAATAAAAAAATATATATCATTTTCCATTTTTGAGATAATGTCCGCTGTGGCAAACACTGACAATTATGCTATATAGTAGTTATAAATATACATGTCCAGTGTAGTGGACTTAGCCAAATTAAGGGTTAATATTTGTTAGATCGAGATGGATTTTTCGTTATAAACTGACAAAGTTCTTCATGATTATAATGCTTCTTTTAGTCTATACAAGGAAGTAATAAAACAATGAACTTAAAAACCATTGTTTAAACTGCAAGTTAATAGATCAATACATTTCTGTCATACTGTTATGTCTGTAGAGATTGCTATATAGAGTGCTGATTATAATCATAAAGTTGTAAAACTAGATTTTGCAACAGTTCTAGATAATAGGTTTCAATACTTTATGGCTAACCATTTTTTTTTTTTATCTGTAAGATACATGCATATATATACAAAGATATATACATACAGATGTCATGTCAAAATTCCCTCAATGTTGGTATAAATAGATATTTAAAGATTCAAAGTTAAAGTTTCTTAGTACATATAGAGATGTGGTACAAAAACTAGGCAAAATATTTTCAGATATGACAAGACTTCTTTACTTTTTGCAAAGGAAGTAACAAACACTTTATACTTCTGTCAGTTCTTTTAACAAAACATTTCTTTAGAAGTATTTATAGATGTTCTGAGCTTGATTTAAGGACACACTTAAATGCCACATATTATAAATATTTTATACAAACATGGGTGAAAATATTGAATAAAGGTGAATATGTCTTGATAAACTCTGAAGGTATTTTCCTGTGTAATTTCAAATAAATGTTTGAGTTCTGTAGATTAAAGAGAAAAGATAAAAAAAAACTGATAAAAATGTATTATGGGATAGCAATATGTTTAAAAAAGGGTGAGTGTTGAAAGTAATTTCATTTAACATACAAAACACCCTAATTCCCTGTCTATAATCCATGAATTATACGTTAAAAAACTTTAAATTTTCTTCTGATGCTTACTATACACCGCCCCGGATTATCTGCTGTTAAAAATTATTTTTATAATAAGATTTACAAATATCTTTCCGAAAGAACAATAAATGGCAGCACCTGTTCCTATTTACCCAGAAATTTTTTTTTTTTTCTTTTTTAGTGAGGATTTAAAAAAAAAAAAAAAAAAAAAAAAAAACTTTCAGCTAAAGACACAGCAGTTTGGATAAAAGTACACGATTAAATTAATATTTTCCATTTTGTATATTTATTTCTATCAAGATATAACACTTGTATAATCTGAAATAGTGACATTTTGCTGCATTCTTCATTTTATTTTCACTTTTAACTTGCCAGATAGCTCTAAAATTGCAGTTTAAAATTTAAATGCAGATCGCAAATAACCACATTAAATTAAACTAAGATGCATTTTAAGAATTCTAAATTTTAACATCCTTTTTATTTAAATATGCATTTGAATAATTTATTTATATTATTATTTCTGTACTAATTAATGCAAAGTTTAGACTTTATTCTTACTGTTGTTAAATACAAAGTTCTTTATGCAAATTTTCACTTTATTTAATTAATTTTTTTAGTTTATAAAAAATGTTATCATTAAGTAAAAGTGTTTAAATTTAATTTTATTAACAGTAAAAGATATAATACTTTTTTTCATATACCTTTCATTTCTGTGAATCACATGAAATTAAAGAGGAAATTTAATCTGCGGATTATGCGATATTTTTCTCTGAAAATATCACAAAATTCGCACCTGCAGATTAGACGCCCCTGAAAATTATAGGCAGGAAATTAGGATAGGTAACAATAAACCAAGTATGAATTTCCAATTTAAAAAAAAAAAACATGCATCTATTATGTGTTTTCTAAAAACAGCATATCACAGAACTGAAAATACAGTTTCATTCACTAATATGTAAAGGCACTAAGCTTGAAGAAAAAGGTGTTGAAAATGAACATTCTTTTTAAACTTGACCTTTCTTTCATTTTAATAAAATTAACAAACTACTCTAACAATAACAAAAAAGATTCCGGTATAACAAAATATCTTTTTTTGAATTATCCTAAAAATTATTCTAAAAAGATTTAATGATGTGAAATGTTAAAATAAAAAAAAAAAAAAATTTACAGGAACTTAGTTTTATACATATATCAGGTATAGAAAAACTACTATATATTGAAGCATTTTAAAAAAGGGGTTTAAAAAAGGGAAAACTTACAGTTCCAGCCTTAGCTTTAACAACCTCAGTACCAGCATCTTGGATTCGTTTGGTTAAAGCATCTAATTTATCAGCATCAAATGAGACTGAGGGTTTACACTGTGAAATGAGGGGAATTATAGTTATACCAGCATGGCCTCCAACAACTGGAACATTAACTTCAGTTGGTTCCAAACCCTAGATAAAGAGAGAAAAAGTCTCATTGAAAGAAAAAGTCATGATACATTTTAAACCTATTAATACATGAATCATTGGGGCTGAATTTTGATGAGTACTAAGCTACTATAAACTCCTGACATCTATAAAAATATTATGAAATTTAAATATTACAGACTGTTCTTATTAGTTGTGCTGGAATTTTAAACACAATGTCATTTATGAGAAAGAACACTTTTACGATAAGAGATTAATTTGCTGTGAAAATAAGCATAAAATGGTAGAGTGAAACTTTATAATATAACAATTTGTCAATTGATACAAAGCAAAAATGTAACTTCTAGTAGAAAGCTTAAAAAATCCTAAAATGTCAATTCAAATAACAAAAATATACATCGTAGAAAATACTTTAAAATCAAAAGAGTTGCTTAAAAGATCACCATATACCTTTACTAAAAAGGAAAAATCATTCCAAGAAAATAAAATTTCTACAAGCTAAATGTTTTTTAAGGAAGATGCTAGGCCTTAATGGGTTAAAAATCCCAAGATTGAATTCATCTCTATAATTACAATAGTCAAATTAAAGTTAAAAATAGTCTTTTTAATTTTTTAGTAAAAAAAGGGATTACATACATTTTATAGATAGGTTTAACTTCTCTCAATCTACAATAACATCTATTCCTCTAATAGAATCAATTAAAGTCAGTAAAAAGATATTTACAAAAATGTATTACACCCTACAGAAATAATAAAGTCAATCTCAAAACGTTAACATATATACACATTTCCTAATGATGGATATATATAACCATTATCTGTCAACATTTCTTACCTTCAGGAAAAATAATCAAGAAAATTATTTCTTTAAAAATGATTTAAAAAAAAAAATAAAATAAAAAAATTGAATATAACTATGTTTAATTTTTGCTTTTAAGAACTTAATAACAAATTGAAATGTACAAGCTTTAGAACATAATATAAAACTGAATTTAATAGTTTACCTTAGCTTCAGCAATAAAAGCATTGGCTCTAACAACATCAAGGGTTGTTACACCGAATATCCTTTTGGGGTCAAACACATTATGTTTCTTGAATACTTCGGCAGTGATAGGCACAGTAGAATTAACCTACAAAAATAAAACCCAAAAGATCCACAAAAATTCTACTTTCCAAATATATATATATATATATATATATATATATATGTACACAAACATAAATATATATACATATTTATATTCACATAGAGTTGCTTACACAAAATTTTTTCAAGGGGGAGGGGGTTCATAATTCTAAAAAATAATAGCCCGCATAATTTCTACTAAAATTTTTATTTTTGCCATTTTGCCTGAATTCAAGGGGGGGGGTTAAACTCCTCCCCTTTGCATATAATATATATATATATATATATACACACACACACACATATATATATACACATATATATATATAAATTTAAAGCATATAAAAGAATAAATTATCAGGAAAAATATAAAACTAAGAAATATCCACTCTTTTTTTAATCCGTGAAAAAAACCAACCATTAAATGTTTAAACTTAATGTTTTATAGTTGTTTTTTAAAAAGTTTTAAAATTTGTTTTTAGCATTTACTTTTAGCATTATAATTTCACTACATGTTCTTTTCTTAATGATGCATGAGAACAGAGCAATATGATTTTACTTTAATGTTCCTCCTTTTCACTCATAAGCTATTTTATTAAATATGCAAATTTTTCTTTAAAGAAAAATTAGGATTTTAGGGTTTGTGATTTGGCAGATATACGTAGCTCATACATAGCGTATAAAAATTCTAAAAGATTGTTATATTTGTCTATACACATAGCATCTTCAAATTCATCTTGGATGTGATCAAATGATTATTTTACTCTGTTATGTTAAAGCATAGTAATACACCGTACTGTTAAAATTGAAATATAAAAGAAATTTATTTACTGTGCTTTGTTGCCATGCTGAAATAAAATTATTAAAAAAAAAAAAAGGGAGGGGGTTATACCATAAATAAAAGTTTTTTTGTAAGGAATAACTCCAATTACAGAATAATCTACAATGAATAATAATACACATGTTGAATTTGAATATATATTTAGGTCTATTTTCTTTTATTCTGAAGTTTTAAAAGCTATAAAAATATAAAGTGACAGATATACAATTAATCACTTTGCTAAGTTTCTTGTAGGGAGAAGAGTAATTGTTAAATTAACAACAGTATGTATTGTAAAAACAAAATTCAGTAAATGGATAAAGATTCAATGTTAGCAAAACTTCTAAGATTTTAAATAAAATAAAGTTCAATTTTTTATCAACCTTTAAAAAGAGGAAGATAAAAGTTCAGACTGAGCTTTAGTTATGATTATGGTATCCCCTTATTAAAATTTTAATTATTCTACAAAGATTAATATATGCTGAAACTCTACAAAAGGCATTAAACTGAAATTAAATTATTGTACTAACAAAACACTTTTTAACCGGAAGTTGGGAATTTAAAGCCTTTTAAAGAACATTTTTTGGGCAAAACTTTTTTAAATTTTCATGAAGATTAGTTTAAACATTTTTCTAGTATTTTTAATAACTAGCAACTTGGCAATTAGAAAGTTTTGAAGCAAGAAAGTGTGGGGAATTTTAAACATGTATTTTAAATTTTTAATAGTTAAAGTTGCTTTCATAAACTTCAAACATATTTTTCTCAGAGCAGTATTTTTAATAAAATGTTGAAACTTAAAATGATTTCTCAAAAAGTTCTTAAAATATTTTGTTGAAAATTATTATGAATGCTTTTGATAGTATTTACTAGTAAATGACATAAAAGCTTTAAATTTAGATAATTTTTAATGATGTTACACTCATAGTTAGATATAATGGTAATGAAAATTCATTAAAAATTCAATGTGTAAGAATTAGAAGGACCAAAATTTTTTACCAAAAGTAAATTAAGTAAAGATTTTACGTGATTCACTAGTCCAGTATATAAGAAATGTGTTACATTAAAAAATATTGAAATAAATTTAATTTAATAAAAAATTAGACCTTTTGAAAAAACCCAATTTTTACTAAATTTTCTTCATTTATTAGAAATTTTATAAAAACTTCTCCAGGAATAAATTTTTTTAAGTGCAAATCTCTATGATAATATAAAAAATAAATCTAAAAATGTAAAAACATGAACTAGTTTCTACGTTTAAAGAAAAAAGTTCTCAGAATGTAGACTGATACCTCAATGTTTCCCTAATAAAAGCATTGTATTCCAGTGCAGATTTCAAAGAAGATAAATCCAGCAATTCTTGATAGCTTATTAAATCATATTTTTAATTATATCTAAGCAAATCTTATGCAAAATTCCCAAATCATCCATCTTTTTTAGAAATATACATTATAAATAAGGATAAACTTAGTAAAAAAAGTTTTAAATATCATAGTTAATTACAAATAAATGTAAACTTATTTGAGATTGGTAAAATAACTTACAGGATTAGCAATGATGCAAATCATAGCCTCTGGACAAACTTTAGCACATGAATTTGCCAAATCCCGAACAATTGATGCATTAGTATTGAATAAGTCATCTCTAGTCATACCAGGTTTTCTGGGGACTCCAGCAGGAATGACAACAATATCACACTTGTCCAAACAAGCCTGAAAAAAGCAAATATTTGTTATTTTAAATTTAACACATTTCTGAAATATTATAAATTAGAAATTTAAAATTATTAAAATTTTATTAACTCTCAATACATTTCTATTTCTGCTGCAAAGATAATTATAATTACCATACTTTGTCGGCAAGGTCATTTGCAAGCATAGATAAAATTTTAAAAGGCATGTTAATATAAAATATATATAGAATCAACAAGAAAAACTATCAGTCTTGCTAGCTGTTCAAAAGTAATTTAGTAGTGATGTAATAGCACACAACCAACTCTAATGGCTTCCTATCATACAGAATTTAAACAAATTATTTGTGCAGAAATATGCATATTTAAACTAAAAGAATTAACATATTGGGTGGTTTTTAACTGATATCTCCATTTATAATGGTCCTGCAAATAATTAAAGTTAAAGATGGAACCAGGGCCCGATTATCGCATGGGCACTTGGGGCACGTGCATTGGGCACATAAATTTACTAATGCACTGATTGTTATATATTGCTGCTTACTTGATGATTTTTTTTTCTCATGCCAGCTGTATATTACTACTGCTTTAGTTAAAGCTTTTTGTATGCATATCTTCTTGTATTCATCTCCTGGAGAAATTTATAATTTTTTACCTTTGTTTACATTTTATAATATGGTTACTATAATTTGAAGTAGTTGATATTAACTTCTGCGCTTAAATTTTAACTGATAAATATTTAGTCCTGATAAATTTCAATCAATATCTTTGACATTTTGTGCATAACAGTTGAATTTTATTTCAATGTCATTGTAGTAATTTCATTTCTCTCGTGATATCTTGTTCATTTGAACATGTTCAATATAATTTTTAATCTACATGCAAAATTCCCCTTTCATTAAGTTTTAATAAATCATTGTATGAGGTAATTGTGTTTGTCATGAACTATATTGTTTCCTATTAATTTTTATATGACTGTAATGGTGATAAATAACTTGTCGCTATAAATTTGCATGAGTGTGGAGGGCACAAAAATTGGATTGTGCCCTGGGCACAAAAGTATTGTAGTCTGGCCCTGGATGGAACTCAAAGAGTTGATGCAAACAGATTTTAGATTATCTAGATGACATCGTAACTAAAATCAAACTGAACTATTGGTACGGTATAAAATAAAAATAAAAATTAAGTACAAATAAGAGCGAAATAAAAATATGGAAATTAGATATCTTATGTGGAAACAGATATAAATACACATTTAAAAACTTTTGGCCACTTGGAGTAAAACAATATGAAAGATATTAAAAGTTGAATAACTTAACATAGAATACACTAATAAAAATGACAAAAAGTAGCAAATTTAAGAAAAAAAATAGTATATAGCCATTAAAAGAAAAAAACAGCTTATTTATGCAGCAAGATTAATGGCATATTTTGAGAGTTCATAAATTTTTATCCCCTTGTTGAACTTTCTTAAAACTATCAGTAATTTGAAAAAAAATAAAAAAAAATATTAAACAACTTGAAAATTGCAGAATTCTGATAAAAGTAGCTGCAGATGATTTATAAAACTTCAGTAGCTGTAGGTTCTGTCAATAAGAGAATCTTCATATATAAAAATTTAAAAATTAATACCTTTTCAACCATTTAATTGAAATTTTCAAATTGAAATGTAGCACCTTTAAAGGGTAATAACCACAAAATAATCATCTGATATTTTTTAAAGAGATTATTTAATCCATAGAAAATTTTAATTTGCAGAAGAAACAACATTCTGTTGAAATATTTATAAAAATATTTATAACTTAAATAATTTGCTGGATTTTAATAAACTATATACCAATTTGTAGGTCATCAGAAGTACTTTAAATATATAAAATTTTTAAATTTGTGATTTATATTAGATGAGATTGATTTTTTGGTGGGCTTAAGTACTGCCATGTATAAGCAATTGGAAATGGTTATATTGAGATTTTACATTATATAGAGCACAGAAATTATTTTAATATCAACAGTGACCTTTTAGCAGGGTTGTCAAGTTTTTGCCACATTTGGAATAAACTGTGGTAAAAACCAGTAAAAACTCCCCCGGCAAAAATAGGTTTATGCCAGCAAAACTGGCAAAAATGGATTTTTGACACATTAATGGGCATTTATGTTCTTTTACCTATCTTAAATTAACACCTACAGACTAGTATTACAATACATTAGGATCACATATTCTCATTTTAATTTCTACAAAATTATAAATTTCATCATTAAAAAAATATTTAATTGACAAAAAATAAATTGTTAGTCTGATTTTTATGTTGCAATAAATTAAGAATATTACAAAATGTATAGAAGTTATAAACAATCTAATAAAGTAACATAATGCAATATTTCAGAAATGCAAAATATAAGCAATAGGGATGAGTAAATATACAATAATATATTATGCTCAAATAAGTGGAGCTTTAAAATTCTTATTTAAATTTTATTTTTTTTATAATACAAAAAATTACACTTGAGGGAGGATCAACACTTGCTTAACTCAGGATAGAAGAGGTGGGATCTTGTTTGAACTGGTTTGTGGATGATGAGTGGAAGTGCAGGTGCATGAAAATCTTTTAGCAGAGAGAGATGAGTAGCGCAAAAAAAAAATAAAATAAGAATATATTTTTTGTTTATTCATTTGTATATTTTTACTAAGAAAACGTTTTATTTTATTTGTTATGATTCTTTTTCATATAACCTGTATCACTAAATTTATTTATGCAAGTTTTGATTTTTGCCATTTTTGCTGGTTTTTACCAGTTTTTGCCTTTGTCCTGGCAAAAATACATTTTTGCTGTCAAAATGACCAACCCTGCCTTTTAGTAGTGTCAAAGAATGCATGTCCAAATAATATATCTATAACAAACTGTTTTTATAAAGAACAAATATACAAATATATACTCAGCTTATATAGAGAGAGATTAAGATTTTTTTCCTAGCTAATATGAATCTTTGATTAAAATATGCTACTACAATAATATTGAAGCTAAATTTTTAAAAAATAAATATTTTTGACAATGAAAGCATAATGCAAAAATTTTTATCTAGAGCTATGAATGGGAAGCAGTATGTTATGAACTTAGATATTTAATAAAACTATTTAATAAATCTATTTTAATGTATAATTTAACCTAATTTGAGCTAGAAGATTGGCTTAAATTGTGTTCACACATTAAAATATTTAAAACACACATAGATACAGAATCATTGCATAAGATCTGCCTTAGTATCATAGATGCAAAGTTAAAGCTACTGCAAAAGTGATTTAAATGTTAACATCTTTTGACCTATTAAACTGTGATTTTAATTTTTCTAGAAGTGAAATTATGATAAAAAGAGAAAGTTAGAGTGAAAGAATATAATCATAAGATGTAGATGGATAGCATGATGAAACAAATAAATTTCACAGAATTTATGAGTACATTTTAGAGCAGGGATCTGCAACCACAAGTTCCTTGCAGCCCACAAAGAAGTTTTGTACAGCCTGCCCTCCCTTGTGAAAATGTGAATATTTTTGGAATGCATTTTTACTACCTTCCGATAAAGATATAACATTTTTCCAACTATGTTTTATACATTAAGTGTAAAGAATGAATTGAAAAAAAATTAACAAATAATTTAATGCAAAATTACACCCTTAAACAAAGTTCAATAAAATGCCAACAAAGGTGATTCCACAAGTTTCATTTCTATATAACAGAAATAAGATTTTAAAATTCATTTCAAATGCATGTTACCTGAAAAATTCAAATAAAGATAATTGATTTGCACATAAATGACTTTCCGAAAGACATCTACAAAAAATTTCATTCATCATTCAAGCTCTTTGTTTACCAGTTACAAAGGTTTGAATAATTTAAATTTTGCACAGGTGACTGTGAATATAAGCAATAGGGTTTTAAAAAGTTTTTTAGGGTAAGCTGTATTAAGAGAATAACTCTGAATTTTATATCACAAATTTGAATGGAACAACTATATAACAAGCAATACTCAGTTGTCATCTATTAAGTACAGATGAAATTGTATAATCTTCTCTGCTCTACTGAACACTCTGCAATTATATGTAGAAAACTTCAGTACATATTTACAAAAATAAACATTTTTCACCCTTAAAAAATTTATGGCTTTATATTGGCCAACTTTTATCAATAAAATTTTTTGCTTAAATAATTGGTTTATTTTTAACAGCACAAAATACTAGTCAATGCAGCATAAATATTAGCTGTAATTTTTATTTGTAGGAAAATTTTAATTAAAATTTAATTCTAATAAATAATATCTTTATGTGTTCCTTATATATAATAAAACATTAGCACATTTTTTCAATTAAATTTGTTCCTAGGGAAACACAAAATTAACCTAAATTTCAAATTTAATATCTATTTAACAAAATCAATTATATGCTAAAATTATCAAACTATGATTTACTAAGCTTTAATTACTATTAAGAAATTAATATTCTTTCAAAATTCCAAATATTTAAAAAGTCATTAACAAAACTGATATAACATCTACTCCAGTGAGGTCTTTATTTTTAACAAGTTATACAGAAATTTAATATCGGTAAAACAAACACATCTAAAGGGGAAAAAAATAAGTTATGTAAATTTCTGCTGAAATGAAATATTTCTGAATTTTTATAAATTACTAGAGTGAAAAATATTTTTTTTTTTAATTTTCTTATTTTCAAAGTACTAAAAAACTATATAAATTCTTGGTCCATCTATAAGTCTGTGAAACTAAATAAAAAATTATGAATTTTACAAATAAGCCATAAAAGTTAGATGTTATGTGATTTATTAATTTTAAATTAAACTTGATAATACCAGGACGTTTATAAATGTTTCAGATGAATAACAGACATAGCATTATTCTTAATAAAAATGTAATATTCTTAATAAAATTTGTGATATCTAAAAGTACTGACTAAAAATATGCTAAATTGATTTAAAAGAAACAATTATAATTATATTAATATTTAAAATTTATACAGAACTTAAATCCAGCATTATTTAAATTCAGTCATACATATTCATGTTTTTAAGAAAACCGAAAACTTTTCATTAGGCTTATTCAAACAACACTTTTTCCTTATTAGAAAAAAATATATAATTTTCAACAGTATATATGACATAAAATGCTAAATTACCTGTATTTCATCAGGTCCAGTGTGGCCAGTTACCTTGGCAGCAGTGTTAATATGACTTAGATCAGCAGCTACTCCAGGTGTGTGAGCAATATCATATAATGCCAAATGAGAAACTAATGGGCTCTGCTTGATAAGCAAAGACATAGGTTGACCAATACCACCACTTGCACCTAAAATTGCAACTTTAGCTTGCCTCTGAAAAAAAAATAAAATAAAAAGTTGTTGGAAATTAAATACTTTCATTTATGGAAATTACATCAAATTCTTATATCAAAACGGACAGTTTGGAAATTTAAGTAATTAAGGAAATCCAACACTCTTTCCTATGTTTTCATTTAATTAGCAATTATAAAATATAATTATGGCAGTGGGTATGCTCACATCATAGGCAATAAAGATATTAAAAGTTTTTCAAAAGATGACAGAGTCTGGCAACTTAGCAATCACAGGCTTGCAACTGCTGAGGTACTTTCAAAAAGGTGAGAAAAGTGACAAATACAGAATAAGTGACTAAAAAGTGACTAAACATTAAAAAAAAGCGATTTTTTTTCTCCTCTTGATTACAGATGCTATTATTAAGATTTTTCTATTTATTTTAACTCTAAATCAAATGATTCATGCAAGACATGATTTTAGCGTCAAATACAAAAAGGTTAAAAATTTTGTTTAACACAACTCAACATTGCTTTTTATTCAAGAAAATCTATAAATTAGATTTGAATACATACAATACATTAATTTTATAATCACAATTTTCTGCATATATTAATGATGTTTTGAAATATGTACATAGCTAGATTAGAGTATCTAAACAAAAATTGTGAAGAAAAAGAAAAAGAGAAATGTGTGCTTTGACGTAAATTACTTTAATGTATTAAATGTAGATTTCAGGAACTTCTTTACGACTTTTTAAAATCACTAAATTCTGGAAACCATATGACTAATTACATTTTAATAAGAAAAATAAGATTAGAGCATCCCATTTTTGGTCTTTTATTAAAATATTTTGTTATTAATTCAGATTTTCTTTTTTCAACAACAGACTTTTGCTGTGATACACCACGATAAAAGTGACTGTTTACTTAAAGTGACTAAAAGTGATCAATTGTAAAAAAAGTGACTAAAGGTGAGAAAAGTAACGGAACTGCAAGCCTGCAATAATCATAAAACTAAAATTACAGGATTGATTTTTCATTGAATCTACATTAAATAAATTTTCTTCAACTTAACTATTCTTCATTTTTTTATAGGGTTTCCCACAGGCCTTAAAAATTGCCTCCTCTTTGCTGAGTCTAGCCCCAACTTACAAACTTTGGCTAGTTTCTTTTAATTTTTCCAGTTAATTTTCGATGACCACCAAACTTTCTGGAAACCATCTACAATTTGTGTCACGAGTGTTTGTTGCAGTTCTTGTAATTAAATACATTCCACGTAAAATTAAATTCAGAATTTGAAAGTACGAAATATTTACAATGTGGATTTTTAATAGATGGCATACATAATGATTCCTTCTAGAACAAAATACTAAAAATAGATTAAATATTCTAATTTATCTTATTAGAAATCAGTGTGAAAAATAACAGCCAAAAAACAAAAAAATAAATAATATGAAATCGAAAAAGCATCTATGCAATCATAAAACTTAAACATATTCTATCCTTAAAAACTTTTATATATTTTTTTTCTATCACTCTTACTCTCTTGTAGTTTGAAATTCTAGTTATCAAAATGAGTATATCAAGCGATTTCCGATACGAATGATATATTAGAATCAGCTGCACAAATCAAGATTATAAGTTATTAAGATAATTTCAATAGCCAAATTTCATACATATCGATATTTATACTGCTCAAAACAATTATTATGTTCTAATATTACCTGTGTATTTAAGAAACATGGTATGCAAAACCGGCTTTAAAAAGAAACTACATAAAGAATAAAATACTATCTAAGAAGACAAACCTTTGCTGAGGTAGAGAAACTTCTGCAGAATGCAACACCAACATTTTTTGACATTACAGAAAACATTTTCAAGCTTTTAAAATTTAAATGGACAATATCGACAACCTATATCAAGTGCAATTCCTCAAGGAGAGAGAAGGAGAGGACAAGAGGGAAATTGCCACTACACTGACTAAAGTAACACTTAAAAAGATAATCAATATGTTTTCTTATTGAGTTAAAAAAAATGGGGGGGAGTATTTAGAAAGAAAATAGTTTTTAAAATTTAATAATAAAATTAACCCGATTCAATGTAAAAAAATAGTTACGTAACTTTTTTCATGTTTATCTCAAAATAAATTAATTTTTTTAAAAATCATTCACGTTTGTCATGAGAAAATGTCAAATTAGATTGAAATTATCCAAATAAACTATAAATTATTTTACATAAAGTGATTTCACGCAGTAGGGCAAATTCTCAAATTATGATAATTCTGGCTTTAGTTTCAAACGGAAGGGCAGTTTATTGTTTGTCTATTGGCTGTTGTAAACATGAAAATGAATGAGAAGGGCATTATAATAGTTCGTGACGTTGCGACAAATTGCCTTACAATTTTAGAAATGTAGAACAAATATATTTGTCTTAGCATGTTGAGAATGTGTCCATAGAGTAAAAAATCATGGTGAATTACTGCACCTTGCCAAAATCAATTAGCATCAATCGACGATCATCTATCTTACAGCTGGATATTTGCTTGGATATCTGTTATATAGTCATCAGATTTATTCAATATCATAGCTATTCAGAGGGAACGCTTAAAGTATATAAATTATATCCCCCTGGGTTTCCTCAGTTCGAACTGACTGACAGACGGATCTGTTCTCAAGTAGTTCATTTATTAAAGTATAAATTTAAATTGGGCATATACATATTCAGTTGCTGATATCACTATCATTGCCTAGAATAGCGCTCCGTAACCTTTTATCTTCCACAGAATACCACCGTCTACTTGACATCCCAAGTTGTTTCTGAGGCACATCACAAATAAAATCGTGCAAGTACAGAGAATTCGTCAATAAGTTGGATATTTTATCCGATTCTCGTATTCGATTATGTTTTATGAAAGAAAGGAAGCTCTCATCAATTGTGCCTATAGTGTACAATTTTCTAAATCAGACCCTGCGAACGTTTGTAATTGTTAATTAAAACTAGAGGTGAAAAACATTGTTCACGTCTGTATCTTCACATAATATTTTAAACAAATTAATAATTTTTTTTATTCTATAGAGGAAATTCTGTGGCACGTTAGCGACACACCAATTAGAAAGCACTAAGCTGAATGATAAACTAGAAATTCTTATGTAAAGACTCAAATATGTGCCTAAACAGAATAGAAGATACTGCCGCTCGTTCTGATGAGTGGTGTAGAACAGGAAATGGTAGCCGGAGAGTATCAATAGTTCTCAAGTGGTCTGTAAAAGTTTGATAATGTTGATGTCCGAGAAAATTGGAAGCCGAGATAAAAATGAATGCTCGTCGAGACAAAATAATAGTCCTCTAGAACTCACTCCATGCTGCTAGCATATATTGGGGGGTGCAGTAATAAAGAATAATGGAAAATTCACCCAGTTTCATTCATTGCATTAAAGAAAAATGAATAATTAATGTGTACATTTTCTCCCTCCTTCACGTTTCTATTTAAATTGTTTCGAGAATAGCTGTGACCCAATTTTTTTAGTCTGTCAAAGGTACCGAGTCAAAAATGTTTGAGAACTCCTGCTATAGAGAATGATTAATCAGTTCTTATGGCCTTCAGTCACCGGCAAACATGAACTAGTAAGTTGAATGACGGAATGCATCTTTGTAATAACCTGCATTTGTTTTTGTCATGAAAAGTTTACTTGGGGAATCATTCGCGACCTCGTATTCCTGGCTCTCTTGAACTTTCGAAACAACCAGGGAGCCAAGTTTCAGTCCATATTTCAAGATAATCTTAAAGGATAAATCACTTTCACCATCCACAGTTATATGGTATTGGTTCGCCCCTATACAGTTTACTTTTGATGTAATTCCAAGCATTAATACAGAACTAATTCATTTATAATGTCGTGGTAAGTGATGGTTTTCTCAGTCGGCAAAGAAATCAATCTCATAACCCGAAGGTTGTGAGATAGAGGTTCGAACAGGCCAAAGATCCACAGTGCTTATTAATAACGGATAGACCACTTAAAATTAGTTTATGGTATCAATGTCTTCCAATTTCCCAAACGGAGGACAAGCCTCCTCCTTTGTTCAAGAATAGTGTTTATAGTTCCACGATAGACGAGCTGTCTTACAAAACTGCGTTATGGGTCTCACACCATTGGTCTCCGAAAGTAAAGACCTCTTTCAGACAGTTGTCTATACATGTTTTTGTCTCGATATCATTGTTCCAGGCTAAAGGATGACGGAATGGTAGGACTCTGCTCCTCGCTATCGGAGTTCTTGGGTTCATATCCCACAATACCATGGATGTTCGTAGTCGTTCGGAATCAGCTTTAAGCATTAGGTCCAGGTCTTATTAGACCTCGTGTAGCAAAACAGTAGACTGTAGCTCTCCACACCTAACAAAACCACTGTGCCAGACGTAATACCGAGGTCTTGAGAAAGCTGCCCAGCAGTCCTATCTTTATCACGCCGTGTATTTAAATTCACATAGCGATCCTCCGAAGGTGCTGCGACACTTTGGTGATCTTGTCCAGTTCTACTAGTGCTACTACCAATTAAAAATTGTTAGTGTAAACTGGATACCACCATATGTGACAGTTCTACCCATATTTCAATCTGTGACTGTTTAGCTTCTAACCTACTAATCGCTCATTAAGGCAATTCATCGCTTGATCGATTCCGTGAATCACTCATTATTCATTTATCATTTGAATCATTCTAACTGCAACCTGTGTGGCTGGAGTTGCTTTGAAAAAAAGGAAATTCCACAAATTTTCTTGTTTTAGAAAACTTTTACTTTTCATCTTCAAACTTCACTTACATTTTAAGTTTTTTTCTTAAAAAAAAAAAAAGATGAAAACGTTTCTCTTCTTGAATTTGATTTTTGGACGCCAGTGTATATGCACACACACACACACACACACACACACACACACACACACACACACACATATATATATATATATATATATATATATATATATATATATATATATAGATATATATATATATACAGGGTGTCCCAAAAGATCGTTTACAAACTTAACATGTTAGTTTGTCA
Source organism: Pardosa pseudoannulata (assembly GCA_032207245.1). Classification (NCBI taxonomy): domain Eukaryota; kingdom Metazoa; phylum Arthropoda; class Arachnida; order Araneae; family Lycosidae; genus Pardosa; species Pardosa pseudoannulata. Next base: position 81,897,402 of record CM063511.1, read on the forward strand.
TATCACGATAAACAAGATTTACATAGGAACATGTGTCTGAAGATGCAAACTGGAACCGCTAGAGCGCTATCATCACAAGTATGTAGCAGGAGAAAAAAAAATGATATCGACAGCGGTGTTAATACGATTTTTACTACAGATGAGGATTACATCACAGAAAATGCCCAAAATTCTTTCCCTTCGCCACAGTGCATGTTTCACAACGTCGGCGAATGAATTCACGAACCTGTTCAAAATAGCCAGGAGTGTCAAGGACACGTGCTGCTGCTTCCGCGATCCTGGCGATAAGATCCATGTCCGATTTTACGGGCGTCTCTCACACCATGGACTCCATGTGTTCTCACAGTTAGAAATCCAGGGGAGTCAGGTCGGGGAATCGCGGGGACCATGCGACTGGTCCGCCTCTACTGAGTCTTGTTGAGGTATTCTCGAACAGCGTAGCTAAAGTGGGCAGGCACTACATCATGCTGAATCCATCAGATCCGGCAAAACTCTTTCTAAAAAATGCGATAGGCATTTCCGTCGAGGCGTTAAGGTAGAAGGTAAGGACCAATCAACGTGTCACCAATAATACCAGCCCAAACTTCCCACTGAACAGACTCGTCGATGGGGGTTCGACAGCGAATTCTTGTTCGAAAACGGACCTGTCGACCCCTTCTCGTTCTCACTCGTATAACTCATATCGCCCACTTTTGAGGGGAAAAAAATATTGCAAAGCGATAGTTAATGAAAGAAACTAATTTTGCGTAACGGAACTCCTTTACCTTGCAGGGAAAATAACTTAAAAGTAGCCTGATAACTTTTAAACCGGCAACTCTAGTATGGTAAGTTCCTTCTGGAATTTACGAAAAGGGTGACTCTTTTGAAAGGGAAAAAGGTGGGGACGATGGTCGGTGGATGGGTTAAGGCGAAACGTTGTTCATGTGCATGGGCACGTGTACACCTTGGGTTTTCATGTGCCCATACGAGCATGTTGTGCAGGTTCAGGACACCATTCTGTATAAAGCAGGATTCACCAGAAAACAAAATCCACGATGCAAAATCTGGCTGTACGACCTACTGTTGCAAATACTAGAGTGAGAATGCAATGTGTATGGGACAATCGTGAACGCACAATACTTGTAATTTTTAGAAGTGGGAAGGGTGTTGCATGTCCTCTTGCAGTATCGGCATTATGGTGGAATGACCTACACCCAAGACCTGTTCGCTTGCTCGGAGACTTGTTTGCCAGTTGAAGGCAAACTCCTGTAGCTTAAATATCCTCTACGACAGGTGTACATATAGTACGTTCTCGACCGATGTGGCTAAGTACCCTATCTTTTCCACCCTCCCGTTTTCCTGCAATTATCGCCCTCTAGCGGTCGCAGTTTGCATTTTCGGACACAAG
>CM063511.1:81901288-81908788 GCA_032207245.1 Pardosa pseudoannulata
TAAGCTTGTCCCAGTTGCCATCATTTTAGCGGTTAGTTTATTCTTCATATATATGTCTGTAGTTTCTCAGAACCTGTGGTTAAATTGTAGTACAAAAATATTTAACACAACGCAATTTAAAATAAATCCCACTATACATTTGATCACAGGTTGATACTTAAATATATAACGAGGACTACAAGACAACACACACACACACACACACACACACACACACACACATATATATATATATATATATATATATATATATATATATATATAGATAGATAGACAGAGAGAGAGGAAGAGATCTACTAAATTTATGCAAAGTTTTATCTTGTAATTCAGCATCCAGATCAACTTCCACAAATATAAGTTCTAATTATTTATGGAAACTTTTGACTGCCCTTAATACCAGTGTTCATTTAATTTAGTTCTCCTCTCTTAGCAATATAAGCACGCCAATAGGCTTGCAAAACTCTAACAGCAGCGTCTTGTTTTTCTAAACGCTCTCTGTCTGCCTTTTCTCTTTCAAGTTCTAAGTAATGGGCATGCTTCTCATTATACTCTTTAAATAAATTCCTGCTTTGCTCCATTTCGTTCGTGAAAGCATCCCATTCTTCTTTCATTTTTACCTGAAAATAAGGAAATTTATAAAAGATAGATTAAGGGGGTATGTAGACATTAAAAATATTCTTATAAATTATTAACTCAGAATTTCGAAAATTTGTACATGTATAAATTGAAGTATGTGAGTTAATCACATTAATTTTTTTTTTCTTAAAATGAATTAACATTTTTGTACAATTCCTTTTTTATAGAATTTTTGTTAATTTTAATAATTTTCTTTAGATTTCATATCTTACAAATACCTATGAAATGCTTACCAACCATTCGTAATAGATACTGAAATACATTTGAGTATCAGAAATCTAAAAAAATATATAAATAAATAAATTGACTTTATTGACGTTATTAAAACTCAGTTTATGTTTCGAAAGTAAGTACTAATTTTTCAGGAAAATCCCTTATACAGACAGTAAAAAAATATTTAATAGTTTAAATATATTTAATACTATTCAGTCTATATGCAAAACAATACCAAAATAAGTCCGAAAGATATTTTTAAATAATAATAATACAGATAAAGAAAAAAAATGAAAATTAGATCACAAGAAACATTTTAAAAATCAACAATTTCAGTTAATGAGGAATTTTCACATGTGGGGGATTCGTACAACTTAGTATTTTTCTGATAATTCCAGACTCGTAAATTGCAAAAATGTTCTCAAAAATGCAAAAAACTGGGTCCATCATTTAAATTTTAAAATTAAAGTCCAAAATTAATTTTAAAGTAAAGCGAAAATCACGTGACATCAAAACGTACCGTGATTGGTTGTGACGTCATCGTTCACGATATCCAATATTTTCTTATTGCTTGTAAGCGCGCACTGTTTTCCGATTTTGTTTTTGCAAGTTCTTGGAATTTTCTAGCTATCAAAATTTATCTTTATTTAAACCTGCAAGTTTATTTTATCGATCTCGATAGCTTAATTATCTCAATTTGTTATAAATGTCTCTTCTACCTGAATTTACTAAAGGACAGTCGAACAACCTCCCAAAATTGACATGATGTCAATGTTTTCGTTCCGCTAGAGAAGAGTCCGCTATAAAACCAATTAGAAAAAACAAATTAGTCCCCCAAATGAAAGAAAAATAGCTACTGTCCTGCTTACTTTTTTGTCTTCTATTGTTTAAAATTAAAATTAGAAAACGTGAAAATTCCTCATTGAAATTTTAAAAAAATTGTCTGATATTTAAAATGTTTTTAATTGTTATTTATATTTGATTTTAATCATAATTATTTTATTTTAATTATAAAATTTTATTTATAATTCTTTTAATTGTTTAGCTATTTTTATTGTATACGCATATAAGTTCCATAAATTTCGTAATGTTATATGAAATAATTAAGACACTTAAGTTTACAACAAAAGAAAATTTGACTAAAGTAGAAATTTTTTTCAATTAAATTAAGTCGTCCAGTAGTTTTCTATCAAAATACTTCTATATAGTACACTAGGTATTTGCAAATCGTTTTTATTTTTTGACTGCATGTTTAGCCAGGGCCTGATTAAAGCACGGGCCGACTGGGGCTAGGCCATGAGGCCCCTAAATTTTGGTACTTAATTATTAAATTTTAAATAATTTAATTAACAAAATTTGAAAATGTTTTTTGTTAATTCTTCAAGTAATACTTCATGAAACCTTATTCAGAAATTAAATAAAAACAGTTAAAATGTTGACAATTTTATCTAAAATACACTCCAGTTTACTTATTCACATCACTCCTTATTACAAAGGTATGTAAACATAAAAAAAAATTATTATAAACTATAGGGGTCGAAGCCGGAAATGAGGCAACGAGAATGGATCAGCGGATGAGAGAGAGGGAGTCGGTTGCGAGGATTGAAAGATGATGCCCCAGAGAGCTGTCGAACATTGAGATTTTCCGAGATGCTTAACTTGCGATAATGAATATTATATATATGTGTGTCTAATTTTCTTTGTGATGTGCTGCATTATTATAAAATAAAAATTCTGTGCAGCTGTACAATCGTTTCGTGATTTTCCTAGTTTTCCATATTTTCTTTGTAAACTTCATGATCAACCACTCGTGTGGTATAGCCACATTCTATGTAAAAAAAAATGCCAGGAATTGCCGGCTTCCTGACCCCTTATTTTATGGAATGGGGCTTGTCCATGTCCAAGTCACCTTGAATCTTCCCGCGCTGACCATCCGTGGGTTGCCGTTTTGCTCTCCCCATCTTTCACCTTTTGTCCAGCTTGAGCTTTGCTTGGCGCCCTAAGATTCCTAGGCTGTTCTTCCTACTCACGCTACGTTTGGCGATCGTCATGGGTTCCCGCTGGCGGGATTTTTCCACTGACCTGGCCATTCGCGGTGTTGAATGAGCATCATTTTGGCCGAAATTGGGGGAGAGATCACCCGCATCATTTATGAAAAAAAAATTATTTTTTTTAGCCATTTTGCCCCTTTTTGATTTTTGTGTTATGTCGAGGGACGTGTATTTTTCTGACAAAGTCAGCAAGGAATAGTCAATAATAAAAACTCCTTTCAGCTATTCAATTAATAGGACTCTTTTATTTTCGTCAATTTGCATTTTCCTCTGTTATAAAGTTCTGGAGCATTCCATATGAAGACAGTGAGTTGTGTCTGCCGCCATATAGTTCCACCAAAGAACCGGTGAAAGGTTATTGCAGGCTAAGGGAAAAATGGAATACTCAACAACATCAATAATTCTACAACTTGGATCACATGGATTAAATCTTTACTTAAACTTTCCTCCAAAAATATTCGTTTGTATCCTCTTTTATAAACTAATTTTTTTGGCCTTGAAAGGAGGGTAAGGGCCGAAAGACTACCAGGCCCGGGGCCCAACTTTGCCCTTACCGGGCCCTGTGTTTAGCATATGCAGTAGAACCTTGATTATCCGAAGTAGTTGGGACCGAACTTAATCGAAATTTTCGGATAATCGAGAATTCATCAATAATCATCTAGTGTATTATGTAGTATCGTCATTGATGCAATAATATTCGATTGTTCTGGGTCTCGGCAGTATGAGCTTCCAAATTTCGAAATATGGTGTGTTTTTGTTTAGAACAAGGATGTTTAAAAATGGGGAAGGTTACACTCAAACCGAGAATTGTGATTACGAGAAGGAATTCTAAAAACGGGAATTCCAAAATATTTATCTGCACTCTTAGTTTTGAAAGGACGGTTTCCAAATAGAATGTGGGAAAAAAGAAAACTTTAAAAATGCATGTTTGTAAAGAGAAAAATTTGGATGATAGTAGAAAGTGAAAAAGAAAGTTTACTGACTGGAAGGCCCCACGTTGGGCGCCAAATTTTGTGGCTAAGCTATATTTGTGAGGGTGGGGTTCAATGAAAACATCTTTTCTGTGCAAAATATAGTTTAATTACATAAAATCTTAGCTTGCACACAAAACAATTAAAGGAAAAAAAATAAAAGTTAAACAGACAAAATATACATAATTAAAATATTTAACACAATTAGAACCAGCGGAGGTCAAAGTGTTGCAGCGCCTCTGAAGTCCGTAAGGCCAACTGACTTTTTTGGGGGAAGTCTTCTCTTACGTGTGTGTTTGTTTTTGTACAGGTGGCAGCACGGTGCTGTGGCGAAGTACATTTGTTACAAAGTTAAGGAAAAACCGACTTCGGTTAATGGAGAGTTTCGGTTAATCGAGGTTCGGATAATCGAGGCTCTACTGTATATGTGAAAATATAGCAATAGCAGTATGTATGCTTTAGCAATATGTATGCTACTGGCGCAATTTGTTTTTTTGTAAAATTACATTTTTACTTCCTTGTAGTTTACTACTTTACTTTCTTGTTTACTTCCGATTCAAAATGAACAATATTTAACTTTCCTTTGTTACGTGATTAATATTTAAATTTTTTTTATAAGTACCTCGGTTGTCATTACATAATATCGGCAAAAATATAGTTGCTTTTACATTAGGGGAGTTCAAAAATACACTCAAGAGCCAAAACATTATGATCACCTGTCAATAATGAGTTGGCCCACCTTTGGCGCACAACACAGCTTCAACCCGCCTTGTCATGAATGCCACAAGTCCTTGGTAGATGGCCGAAGACAGATTGTAAAAGATGTTTAAGCAATGGTTAAGCAAATCCGAGATATTGCGAATTGGTCTTTGACTCTGAGCTGCCGTTCCATGACATCCCAAATGTGTTCTATCGGATTGAAATCCGGTGAGTTAGGCGGCCAGGACATTAACTGGAATTCAGCATCATGTTCCTGGAACTACTCCAACACAATTTTAGCCTTGTGACATGGAGCGTTGTACTGTTGGAACATTCTATTTCCAGCTGGAAAAACAGAGGCCATGTAAGGGTGCAACTGATGTTCAGATACCATGTAGCATTCATGGTCTTCTCTACCACAACCACGGGTCATAGAGACGCCCAAAAGAACGTTCTCCAAAGCATAATACCACCACCAACAACCTGTGTATGACCTACTGTACATTGAGGGAGCAACTGTTCGCCTGGAAGACGGCTTATCCTGACACGGCCAACGGCGTGATGAATGACAAACCGTGATTCATCTGACCAGGCAACTCTCTACCACTGATCCATGGACCAGTCGCGATGTTCCCGGCCCAGCGTAGGCGCAGTTGGCGATGACGCTTGGTCAGCAAATGCACACGAGTGGGACGTTTTCTGCGTAGCCCCATATCTAACAGTGTCCGCTGAACAGTGTGCTACGATACTATTCTACTTGGCCCTGCATAGTATTGGGTTGTCAGCTGAGCGACTGTCTGGCTCCGGTTTTGCTTCACCATGCGAGACAGTCTCCGAAGACCTTTTCCTTTGATAGCGTGTGGACGTCCAATACCATGTCGTCTGCTGCTGGTTTCACTGTCATTCATCCCCTTTACATAAGTACTAATAACTGTAGATCGCGAACAACCCATGAGTCGTGCAGTTTCGGAAATACTTGTACCGAGCCATTACAATCTGCCCTCTATCAAAATCGATTAGATCTGCAGCCTTTCCCATCGCACACAGAAGTAAGTGAAAGAATGATTCTTCAGATTCTCCAGCAGCAGTTAAATACCACTTCCACCTGATCACATGTCTTCCACGTCATCCAGGCGAGTTCAAAATGTAGGGATGGTCATAATGTTTTGGGTCTTGAGTGTCAGTTACCAAAATCCCGAAATTGCTTTACTTTTTATTAAGTTTATGAACGACATTCAATTTAATGTGTTATTCGTTTTATGGATATTGGTTGTAATAACAATATAAGAAAGACTCTTAAGATTTCTATTTTCTGTAAGACTGTTCAGATTTCCATTTTATTAAAAACTTTTTAAAATCTTTTAAAATTCTTTGTATGTTGTGTAAATTGGGAAACAATTTATCATTTAAAATAAAAAATTTTTTACCTCATATACTTTCAGTTTAGAATAATTTCTTTCTTCCAGCCATTCGATGAAATGCTTGGTTTTTAAAGTTTCCTTTGGTGAAACAAATACATTTCATTTATAATAATAACATCTTAGAACAAAATATTTTTGCTAGCACTTTAAGATTAAAAATCTATAAAACCAAAAGTATTTACATACTGTAGGAAAAGTTAATATGTTCATTTAGCTAAAAATGATATTTTTTATAAATAATGCCCACTTCAAATTAATAGTAAATTTGATTAAATTTTTATAAATAATAATTTATAATAATTTTTATAAATAATTATTATAACTAGCATATAGCCTGTCATATAACGGGATCAGTAATTTTTTTTTAATTTTCCAGAATTGTAAAGGATATATTAGGCAGGTAAAAAAAGGGTTTGTTTTTTGGCTCAGAATTATCTGGTACAAGCTCAATAATTTGTTTATCTTTACTGACCGCATGTTAGTTGCCAACTTTAATTTATCTTGTGATATTACGTGATAGGATGGACAGCAGAGGTTTTAATATTGACAGTGATTATTTGGCGGTATATATGAATGATGTCCAAAATTTAGCGAATCGATTGCAAACCTTGTGGTTATGTATAAAAAACAAACACACAAATGAGCAAACTTCTTAATTTTCAAAGATATATAACTTAAACGCTAGATATTTATGAGTCCGTGAAATAGACTCTTAGACTTTTATGAAAAGAATATATTGTTAATACCGGTGATCAAATTTTCATTGCAACAAAAAATAATCGATGATTAAATTTAAAATTATCGCATATGTACCTAATCTATTATTTAAGTCAAATATAAAAGAAAATTATTTACTTAATATCTAAGTTCAGTGATAAAACGTATGAAAATAATGCAGACGGTATTTAAATAATTTAAAATAAGAAATGATTAAATGAGATGGTTAAAGAAATGACGTCATAATGCTAGAAAAAAATGTTATTTTTACCTATTTATTATATGATAAAATGATAAATTTAATAGCCTGCTCTTAATCGGAGAAAATAGAGCTTGAAATGGAATAAAACGTGCGAAAAGGGGCAAGGGGTGGATTTCAAACGTATTAACCTTTTCGTGGACAGTGGGAAGATTACTTCCCACCTACACGATCTTACAAAATACACCTGTGGGAAGCGCAAAACCCATTCTAATATATTGGTCTTGTTATTGAAACGACGGGAAGACTGATTCCCGCTTCGGTTTTGTGCTGTCATCAATTGTTCGATCGATTGAATAAAATTAGCAGCTCTGTTTTGAAAGTTTGGAAACGTGGAGGGAGAAATAAATGGCCCACGAAAGGGTTAAAGACGATAGTATTTTTCGCTGTGATATAAAGCCTATTTATACCAATTTATTTTAGAATCGGATCGATAGTTTAGGAGAAGATCGACTTTACTCGCTTAGAATTTTGCTAACCCTACCTCATCAAGAATCCAATATGGATGTCTCTATCCATTCCAGGTTTAACCG
>CM063511.1:81911288-81918788 GCA_032207245.1 Pardosa pseudoannulata
GAGTTGGTGGAACCAGTGAAGTCAATTGGAGACGGGACAAAGCTCAAATACCAGCTTTTTCTTCAAAGATGAATTCGTCAAAGGCTTTAGAAAAACAATCGACATTTAGAAAAGGGGAAAACTAAAAAGCTTGACGACCCAGTGGAAACGCAGTTCTCCGTTTATACAGAGATTAATCGTGGTTAGCAGTTAGACGACTTTAGTGATACCGGCCCTAATTCTCATTGGGTTATAAATTGGTGAAATTAAATTTATTGGTTTCGTCCAACAACGGCGATTTCACCGAAAATTCAAACCTTTAAAACTCTTATTAGATTTTACATAAGATAGGGTGTCCCATCCAACTTCACGATAAAGCTTTAAACGTGGTAGCCTAACATTTTTTCCTGATTTCGCAGTATCAAGACAATCTGTATCTATATTATGATTTATATTATATTGGTATCTAGCACCCTTTGTCTAACCCTTTTCTTATATCTTAAATGCACGTAATGCTTAAAAAATTGATATAGGGAACCATTAATGATTAAATATGGCTAATTTTTAATAATTTAGAACTGTTGACTTTATAAACTGTTGAGTGATTAATTACCCATAAATATAGATAGGGGTAGAATCCCAGTTTGGGAGGTCTACTGTTTTGCTCAAGAGGGCTAATGAGACCGGGATCTACTGCTTAAAGCTGATTCCCAACGGCTACGAACATCCATGCCAGCTGCGGGATTCTGAACCCGCGAACTCCGGTACAGAAGAGCAGCACTCTACCATTCGGCTATCGTTCAGCCACTTTCATCATGTATAAAACCCATCGTAAGGTCTTTGTAAAGGGGATGATTAAAAAAATTAAAAACCTCTGATAACTCTATTAAAATTGTATTTCTATACTTATGTATTATACTGTACTATTCTGTACTTACGTCCTTGTATTATAGTTTGACACTTCTATTGTATTTTTGTGAAATTGTAATAAGATTTGTATTATATTATAATTTGACAAAAATGGAGCGTGAGTTGTATACATAAATAGTTTGCAGCTCTTTTGTCTAAATATCCACCCATAACAGAAGTCTGTGTACTCCACTAGAGAAGTTTGTAAAAGAATTTTGTGCATTATTACGAGGCTCATCCAGAAAGTAAGTTTCCCTATTTAAAAGAAAAAAAAGGACTCACACTTTCCAGGACATATTTATTGGCAACAAGTACAGCAATGTTTCAGCTATTTTTCAACATAGCCACCAGAAGAATTGAGACACTTGACGTATTGTGGTATCAACTTTTGTATACCTCTGTCGCAGAACTCTGCCGCCTGTGTATGAAACCAGCTTTCCTGTCTCAGAACACCGTGCACATCCCTTTCCGACCGACAGCGTCTGTTTGAATTTGGTCCTGACAGAAGATCCACTACGAAGCCAATGCATTGACCGCTGCTTGGTTTCCGGGGTAAAGTGCAATATCCAAATCTCATTGCCCTTGACGATCCTGTCGAGGAACTCATCGCCGTCATCGTGATACCGTAGCAGAAATGTCAGTCAGTGCTGCTCCTAAGCATTGAATTTTGTGTTAGGGTGTCAGTTTCGGCTCACAGACCTGACAGAGCTGACGATGAATTTCAATTGGCGAAATGCTTTGTGAGTTCAAGATCACCCACCGAATCTTGCAAGTGGAGGGATAAGGAATTAGAGTTTCCATTTCGGACCACTGCTACCCAGCTACTGGCACGAATCAGGACTTGTCCAGCTGTCATATGATTAATAAGTCATAGATCTGCTACGCACACGCAATTAACACGGCTAATTACGTTTACTTTAAAGGGGAAAACATCGGGGAACTTACTTTCTGGATGAGCTTCGTAGTATTTGGCATATTTATATCAGCTATTTCTAGTTTTTTTTTATATAATATTGAAATGAAACGTAAAAAGCTCTGAATACCATATACAATTCAATAAATGTGACAGTTAGCTATATAATAATTGCTTTTTTATTTCCTTGTACGAAATATAGTAAGATGCTATACGTTCCTTGTAAAATTTGATTCGGTTTGGAGCACTACAGTCTACAGTTTTTGCTACACAATTGCTACACAAAGTAAAAGAAGTATTAAAATCGCGAAAACTTTCGGATTTCAGATTTCAATGGAAATACCAATACCCGATTCCATTTTAATTAGTTTAAGCATTATTTCGTACCTGGCCTTTAAAAAATCCATTTTGACCACCTTGAATGCTTTTATTTTGACGCCTGTACGGACGTATCTCTCTCTATATAGGAAGCATTTGTTGTCTGTTTGTCTGTTCCCTTATAACTCAAGATCCAGACAACCAAATAACGTGAAATTTGGTACACGTACACAAAATTAAACGGGAAGGTTCTTAAACAGATTTCGTTCCATCCCAACCTCACTCTGGCCTCCTCCAGCCAAAAGTAATGCTCGATGTGCCTGTTCAGAGCCGTGGGTACATTTTAGAGAAAGCTTTACTAAACAAAAGCGGTAAGTATAAATCAACACTTCTTTGTTATATTTACTTTACTGCAATAAAATACTGCAACAAATATCACATTCAGCAAAACTTCAAGGATCAGGACTGGCTTTCTCACAGAGCAATTCTGTCAAGCAGAAATGATGTTGTTGAGAAGCACAATGTCACCATTCAGAAGCAGCTTCCAGGGCAAGAATATGCCTACAAGTCCATAGACTGCATCCTTAATGATGATGAAGCAGTACAATATCCCTTTGAGTTCTTGAATTCCATCCAGACTCCTGATTTGCAAGCCCACAACTTGATTCTGAAAGTTGGTGCTCCAATAATGCTGATTCGAAATATTGATACACCCAGGTTGTGCAATGGCAAAAGTTTAATTGTGAAAAAGCTGATGCAACATGTCATTCAAGCCACAGCACTCACAGAGTGTGGTAACGATGAGGATGTCTTCATTCCAAGAATACCTATCATTCCCTCAGACAACACCATACAATTGAAGAGAATACAGTTACATTTGAAGATGTGCTTTGCCATGACAATCAACAAATCACAGGGCCAGTCTCTTGGGATTACTGGTATAGACTTGCAGACATCATGCTTTTCTCATGGTAAGTTGTATGTCTTTTTATACACACTCCAAATGGAACTGCCAAAAAATGTTGTCTAATACATTGCTTTAAGATAAATGTACCCTTTTATTGCATGCAAATAAACAGTTTTGTACGCTTCTACAGAAAACTTTATTTTAAATCCGGGCAAGGCCGGGTACTTTCAGTTAGTTATAATATATGTGCATCTAGTATAACTCACAAACGATTTGCCGTAGAAAGTTAAAATTCTGTATTTTGAATTGTCGTAACATCTAGTTGGGGACCACCGTTTTTAATTGCAATCTGAGTTTTTAACAATTTAATGCAAAATTTCACCATAACGAAATTTAACTCTTTTGGCCACAACTACAGTCTATTCCATAAGAGCGTGTAGTCTATTTCTCTGAAAATACAAACGAATTAGTTAAAAATACATTTGTACCGTGTTGCATACGTATTAAACTGAAATGCATTTCACCTAATAAGTTGTCCAGTCCCCATTATTATCGATTATGCAAGAATCACTTTATCATTCTATTTTGACGTTGAGTGGTATTTACCCCGTTCCGGTAGGTCGTCAACATTTTGAACCGCTTTATAACGTGCTACCCACTTCTTGACGAACGACTTCGACTTTCTCATGTACCGGGCTGCAGCTGCACAAGCCATTTTTGGTCCTTTTTGATGGTTACAGAAACACTGCCTCAAAACGGCTCGCATATGCAGCACTCATTTTGGTTGGTTGGTTGGTTGGTTGGAATTTAATGGCGCTAATTCCTGAAAGGACAAACTGCGCCAAACAAGACGAAATTAAAAAACAAAGTAACAGTTAAAAAAAAAAGAAAAATAAACACAGGAAAAAGTAATTTTGAGAATGAAATAGCCGAAACAATAAATTAAACATTAAAGGCACATAAAAATTCAAACAAACGGAGATAGTATAAAATAGCAAATATATACAAGATAGATTATTACATTAAAAGAAAATTAAAAAACAAAATTGAAAATTGAGAAATTGAAAATCAAAAAATTGTTAAATTAAGAATCAAAAAGTTGTTAAATTGAAAATCAAAAAATTGTAAAACTGAAATACAGATTAACAGACAAAAAAACACAGGATTCAGATTTCATAATAAAAACCTGTACAGCGAAGAAAGGGAAACAAGCCTGGATGTGACGTTTCGCCGATGATTGTGTCAAGATTGGGCGATAAATTTTTAAAGAATTTTATATACATTGATTTGAGACAACAACACGATGACAAAATGTGTGCGACTGTTGTAAGGTGTTTTACAATAAGCACACTGTGGAGGATCTTCACCCAGTAAGAGATGGGCATGGGTGAATCTGCAATGACCCACTCGTAGACGAGTGAGTATTACATCTTGTCTCCTAGAAGGGAGTTGGGGCCACTTGGTAATTTTTAATTTTACTTCTCGCAATTTATTTGACGACACGTTATTCCAACAGTCCTGCCATTTAGCTTGTATTAATTCTTTGATGTAATTTTTTTAAGTCTGAATAAGGAATACCAGTATTAATGTAATTAGTAGCAGATTTTGCAGCTTTATCTACAAGTTCGTTGCCTTTGATGCCGACGTGAGCGGGAATCCAGCTAAAAATTAACGAGATTCCCATGGATGTAAGGTTAATTATTGCAGAAATTATTTTCAAAATGAGAGGGTTCTGAGGATCAGGAGAAAGCAAAGAATGTAAAACACTTTGAGAATCTGTATAAATAATAAAATTTTTACTATTGTGGTGCATCATTTCCTCTAAAGCCTTCAATATGGCAAAGGCTTCAGCAGAAAAGATGGAGAATTTGGGATGTAATTTGTAGCTATAGATATTTTTCTCGATAATATAGGCACAGCTGACAGAGTTTGTGGATTTTGAACCATCAGTGTAAACAGGAGTGTAGGTTTTAAAATATTGTTTGTGATTTTCAAAAATTTGTTGATAAATAATATCAGGAGTTGAACTTTTATCAAATGAATTAAAAGGGTTAATGACGGAAAAGTTAGGAGTGTACCAGGGATATATTCTATTATTTGCTTGCAGGATTTCAGTATTGTCAAAATTTATGTCTTTTAGAATAACTTTTATTCTCTCCTGGAAAGGTAGAACAGAGGAAGATCTAGCAGTATAGAGACACCGGAGGTAGGGATTAAGGTTATTAGTATGAATGGGATGATTCACATAAGATAGGGTTCTGAAGTAATATTGTAAGGATAAAACGTGTCGTCGTAATTCAAGAGGAGCTTCACAGCAGTCAACGTACAGACTTTCTACGGGAGAGGTTCTGAAAGCCCCTGAGCACAAGCGAAGAGCAGAATGGTGAACGGTGTTCAACTTTTGAAGTACGGAAATGCGTGCAGACCCATAGATAGAACATCCATAATCCAGTTTTGAACGGATAACAGCACGGTATATCTTAAGTAGGGAATCCCGATCAGCCCCCCAGGAGGTTTTAGAGAGAACTTTTAATATGTTAAGTTTCCGTTCGCAGTTATTTCGCAAATTTCTAATATGGGATGCAAATGTGAGTCTTTTGTCAAATATTAAGCCAAGAAAATTTACCTCATCTACTATTTTGATCTTATAGCCATATAACTGGATTTCTGGATCAGGATGCAAATTTCTTTTTTTACAAAAATGTACACAACGGGTCTTTGAACTAGAAAAGTTGAACCATTTTCGCTCGCCCACTTGCTGATTTTGTTCACTGCATTCTGAAGTTGCCTATTAATGAACCTCATGTCAGTTCCTTCACATGAAATATGGAGGTCGTCCACATACAAGCTTCTTTTAACGGAGGAAGGTATCTCATTTAAAATCCCGTTTATCGAAACAATAAACAAGGTTACACTTAATACACTTTCCTGAGGGACCCCCTCTTCTTGGATGAAACTGCGAGAAAGAGAATTTCCAATGCGAACTTTGAAATTCCTTAAAGCCAAAAAAATTTTGTATAAAAATAGGCATATTGCCACGCAACTCTAAATTGTAAAGGTTCTGTAAAATGCCATGCCGCCAAGTGCGGTCATATGCCTTTTCTATGTCAAAGAAAATGGAAACCAGATGGTTTCTTTTAACGAAAGCATTCCGGATTCTGGTTTCCAAGTCTGTTAGATTGTCTAAAGTGCCCCTTCCACGACGGAAACCGCTCTGATAATTTGATAGACAGTTGTTTTCCTCCAGGTAATATATAAGACGACATTTTTTCTAAAATCTTGCATAAACAGTTCGTCAAAGCAATTGGACGGTAGCTGAGAGGATTCGTGGGGTCTTTATCAGGTTTGAGTATGGGGATTACAATAGCCTCTCTCCATGAAGAAGGAAAGGTATGTTCTCTCCAGATCCTATTGTATAATTTTAGCAAATTAGATATGGAAGCTATAGACAGATTTTTTATCATTGTGTACGATATATTATCAGGACCAGAAGCAGACTTATGAATGTTATGTAAGGCTCTATTTAATTCAATAATGGTAAAATCTGTATTGTAAGGAAAATTTTCTTTTGTTTTGAAATTTATGGGGTTTTTCTCAACAACAGTTTTGAGTTTTATAAAAGAAGGTGAACTATTTAAGCAAGAAGAGATATTGGCTAATGATGAGGCTATTGTGTTGGCTATGTCATCAGGAGAAGAAATGGAGTTGTTATTATAATGTAAAATGGGAATCTGATGGTTTGGGTAGATGCCATAACAACGGTTAACTTTATCCCATAAGTCTTTACTAGAAAGGGTGTTAGAAATACTATTAACATAGTTAATCCACGAATCTCTCTGGCTACGTCTTAAAGTGCGGCGGAAAATGCTTTTGCACTTTTTATAATTTATGAAGTTTTCAGTGGTAGGATGTCGTTTAAACACTGAAAACGCTTTCCTTTTTTCCTTATAAGTCATACTGCATTCTTGGTTCCACCATGGCTTAGTTTGCTTGTGAGGACGACAGGATGATTTTTTGATAGAAAGATCAGCTGCAAAAATTATTGTATCAGTTAGCTGTTTCACTGCTTCGTCAATGGTGTTATTTACGACCATTTCTGTAGAGATAGTAGCAAAGGTACGGAATTTATTCCAATCAGCGGATTCCAGAATATAACGAGGTACCCGCTGTTTGATATGGGAGCTATTATTATGAGTTAAGATAACAGGAAAATGGTCACTATTAAAAAGGTACGATTCTACATGGAATTTCCAAAAAGGAAAAACTTCAGGGCTGCAGATTGCTAAGTCCAGAGAGTGAAAGGTTCCTGTGGGAGAATGTAGGTAAGTAAGCTGGTCTTTATTGAAAATACACAGGTCATGGTCGGAAATAAGTTTTTCAATTTGACGACCCCTTTTATTAAAGTTGGGGCTACCCCACAATGGACTGTGGCCATTCAGGTCGCCGACAATAATAAAAGGAGCAGGAAGTTGTG
>CM063511.1:81933788-81942154 GCA_032207245.1 Pardosa pseudoannulata
AACAAGTCTTATCAAACCAATCTTATCAGGATAAATGACAACACAGGAATAAGTACGAAGTATCCCCTATATAACAACAAACTTGGATTGATGGATATCCCCTATTTATTGATAATATCCTTAAATTCATTCTCTAATTTTTCCCCAAGTGTTTTACATAGAACTAATAAAAGTAACTAATACGCAAATTCAATATATAATAATAGCCTAAGTTATCTGTCCGTCTGTCCTCGAATTTATGAAGCGGTTGGACCTGGAATGGATAGAGACATCCACATTGGATTCTTGATGAGTTAGGGTTAGCAAAATGCAAAGCGAGTTCGAAAACGTTCGAAACCCACCCCTTCCCCCTAATTATCCATGCGATTCTAAAATAAATTGGTATAAATATGCTTCATATCACAGAGAACAATTCTGCCTTATTTAAAACGGTCGAAATCCACACTTTTGCCCCTTTTTCAAACGTTTAATTCCCTTATTTCGAGCTCTATTTTCCCTGGTTACGAGCAGACGATTCAATTTCTCAATTTAATATCTAATACATAGGTAAAAATGACATTTTTTCTAAAATTATAACGTTATTCCTTTAAATCAGGGCTTCGAACCGGAACTGAACCGAAAACCGGAAAAAACCGTTATTTTGGTCGGAACGAAAACCGGAACTGAACCGAAAAAAATATCGGTTTATTTCGGTTCGATATATCTTTCAGTCATTTTGTTACTGTTACCAACTTATCAATATTTTCTAATTTAACGTCAACTTTATAATTACATATCCGCACTTGTATAAGATTGCAATGGTGGTTTTGGCAGCTCCAGTGTTGAAAGAGCGTTTTCAGGTTTGAAATTTATTCTCCGAGACAACAGAAGTAATCTCAGTGAAACCACGTTAGAAGATATATTAATAATTAGAGGCAATTTTCATATGTTAAATAAATAATATATTTTTTACATAATTATTGCAAGGCCAAGTGCACGATGTGAGAGTCAAACGACGAATGTGGGTAATCATGAACCTAGTTGTCAAATGCGATTTTGATAATGGATAACAATGCCAATGCTCGCCGCTCTTATCGTACCTGCTGTTTGTATCAATTCACATAGTGTACCCATTAAAAAAAAAGAATAAAATCTTCTAAATTTTGATAGAATTACATTTTTAGTACAAATAAGAATATACATAAAATGAAATTATTCATTTGGAACTGAAACGAAAACAGTTATTTTTGGCGGAGCGAAAACCGGAACTGAACCGATATTAATTTTTTAGTTGAACCGGAACGAAAACCGGAACAAAAAAAATTACGGTTCGAAGCCCTGCTTTAAATATCTCATTTAATCATTTCATATTTTAAATTATTTCAATATCGTCTGCATTATTTTCATACGTGGATCAATATAAAAAATGCTATACTTTGAATCACATAGAAACAAAAGTGAATCCCTTGATATCTCAAATTCCAGGTCAAATCGAACGGATATTACGCAGACGATGTTTAAATAATATAAAATAAGAAATGAATAAATGAGATAGTTAAAGAAATGACGTCATAATGATAAAAAAAATATCGTTTTCACCTATTTATTATGTGATATATTGAAACTTTTGATCTCCTGCTTTTAACCGAGGAAACCTTCTCTTAAAACAACTACATGGGATTAATGTAATGACGTCACATTACTAGAAATATTGCTTCTTTCTTAGTTAGGATGCGATAAATTAAAAAGTGAATCTTTTGCGTTTAACCGGGGAAAATAATGCTTGGAATAATGACATAAACGTTCGAAAACGGGGGAAGGAATGGATTTGGAACGTTAAAAATTTTCAAAAACCTTTCTATTCATGTACCTAATAATTTCCCAAATTTTCACGGCTATTGGATGTACGGTTTTTGAGTCTATCGAGTACAGACAGACACAAATTCGTTATATATATATATAGACGACCCTTTTAAAGGTCAATTCTTCTTTTGTTTGGAAATGAAAACTTATTTTATTCAATTTAAAATTTTATCAATTCCATTTACTCTTAATTCGTTAATTATTATTATTTCAATACAGTTTTGATTAATTCAAATATTATTACTATTTCAGTTTAGTTTAACAGTAGCTCCATCTATGAACTAACTAAATAACTAATAACTTAATGGTATTCTACATTAATACCGGTTGAAGTCGTAACACTGAAACTTGTCAAAATTTATTGATGCAGAGTCAAAATGAGTAATTCTGAAGAAATTGAAACAGTGAAATTTCAGCATTTGTAAAAGAATCACTTTGTAAAAGTAAATGAAAATATAAAAAATATGTGTACCTTTTGAAACACGATTATACACTAAAAAAAACTCAAACTGTACCAGTACAAATTACAGGGCTATTCTTATCTATGTTTGATATTCAAGATTAGAGAGAAAAAAAGTTCCTTTTCCAAGTATATTTTTCGAGATTTTGGGGAAAAACATTTCGTTGTATTTCAAGGCCCAAAATTGTAAAATATTGCCACTTTGGGGGTGCAGAAACGTGAATATTCGTTTTTTAATGGAACCATCGAAAGCACTATTCCTAAAATATTTTCAAATTTAAAAGAATTGGAGTATCAAATATCTTTCAGCGGGAAGCAAAAGTTAGAAATTGGTCAGAATCTGTAAAAATAGGTCACTTCAGACAAAATTCCGGATAAAATAATGACTCCAAATTGAAGATTTTGAAATGTAGATTGCAATTAAATGGCATTAATCATACATACAACAAAATACATTAAACCAAAAGTAACCAAAAATTAATGCCGTAATAATAAAGATAAGAAATTAAAAAAGATGAAGGATATACAAGATCATATTTATATTGAGGTTTTTTACATACAAAAATATATAAAAAAATATATAAAATATATATATGTGTGTGTGTAATTTATATTCTATATAACTATATATATATATATATATATATATATATATATATACATAAATATAAATAATATAATATATAAAATATACATATGTGTATACATGTATGTATGTGTATGTATGTATGTGTGTATACATATATGTATATATAATATATATATATATATATATATATATATATATATTATAAAATATATATATATATTATTTATATATGTTATATAAAAAATAAATTTTATATAAAAATATTTATGTTATAGATATATATATATGTGTATATATACATGTATATATGTTTATATATATATATATATATATATTATATATATTAAAATATATATATATATATTATATATGTATATATGTATATAAATTTATATATGTATTATTATAATGTTTATATTAGTAATTATATATATATATATATATATATATGTTTTTATAAATTATATATATTATTTTATTTTATTATAAATATATAATAATATATCTTTATTATGTAATGTTAAAATATGTATATATAATATATTTATATATATATATATGTATATATATATATATATTATATTAATATATATATTATATATATTATATTATATATGTATATAATATAAGTTAAAATATATGTATTATATTATACATATTATATATATTTATTTAAAGATATTATATATTAATATTATTTATATATAAGTATAATATATTACATATAATATATAAACATATATATAATTATTATATTATGTATATATTATATATATATATATATGTATATATGATATTATATATGTATATATATAAATATATTTTATATATAAATATATATTATTTTATATTATATTATTATATATATATATATATATTATATATATGTATATATTATATAATATATATATATATATATGTATATTATATATATGATATATATATATTTATGTATATATATTATGTATATATATGTTATAAATGTATATATATAATATGTATATATGTATGTATTATATATTATATATATTTGTATATATATATATATATAAAATGTATATATATTATATATGTAATATATATATGTACAAATATATAATATATATATATATGTTACAAATGTATATGTATGTATATATATTATATATGTGTTGTATATGTTATATGTATATATATTATATATTAATATGATATATATTATATAATGTATATATATGTATATATATATATTATATGTATAATATATATATGTATATATATATATATATGTTTATATATATATATAAATATATATATATATATGAAATATATGTATATATAAAGTATATATATATATATAAATATGTATAATGTATATGTAAAAATATATACATACTATACATACATATAAATATATTTATTTATAATTGTATATATATATATAATAAATATGTGTTTTGATGAATTATGTGTATATGAAATTATACATATATTATATTGTAGCGTACTGGGGCTCTAAGTGAGCCCGAAAAAGGATAGCGGAAGCCTACGTACAGACTAATGATATTTATTTAGAAACACAATATTGAAGTTATGATAAATGCAGATGAAACGATGAATATCTACAAATAAAAATGGTGATCGTTGTAGGAATCAGCTTCCTAAGAGAAAAAGGTGGGGGGATCACGCTCTCAGTCGCTCTTTCGTCTTTCTGGGCCGATGAGTTCACAGGAGACTCGATCAGTCAAAAAATTCTCTCTGGGCCTCGAACTCTGGTCTTTTATATCGCCGTCTGACAGCAAAATGTCCATCTCATCTGATCGAACCGCTGGTTGATGACGTGGTGAGGAACCCGCTTGTAGACTCTGGCTTGACAGGTGCAAGCAGCCCGGTTCCAAGGGATGGTAATAATCGGGAGCAATCTCGCCGATCATTAATCGATGTCTTCGGACAAACCTTTGGAGAACAAAATAGGAAGTATTGCTGCTTCCCTTATAATATAGAGGATTTATGTCGTGTGAAACTTTTTCTTCGGGATGCCATTGAAACTAACACTGCGAACACTTCGCCAGCATCCTAATGAATTTCTCCGACAGAATGATTCAGATGGTTCTCGGTGTCAACAATCCTCCATTCAGCATCCCATTCTGCGCTAAACAACGTCATTTCACTGGTAAAGAAGAGCTCAGTTCAAGTGCTCACAAAAGGCACATTTTGTATTTTTCTACGTTAGGCCGGTTTTTCTCGCGGTCGTAGATAAGTCTGTATCTGGAAATTTAATGTAACGAGATATCGTTACAATATATATAATATATAATATATATTTTGTGTGTATGTATCTGTATAAATATATATACATATATATATACATATATAATATACATATTTACATATATACATATATAAATATACAAACATAAATATACTACATATATATACAAATTTATATATATATATATATATATATATATATATATATATATATATATACAGATATATATACATATATATATATATATTATATATATATATATATATATATATATATATTATATATATATACAATATATATATATATATATATATATATATATATATATATATATATATATATATACATACATACATACATATATATATATACACATATATAAATATAAATATACATATATATATATATATATATATATATACATATATAAATATACATATATATACATATATATATATATTATAAACATATATACACATATATATATATACATATATATACACATATATACATATATATACATACATATATAAAAATACATATATATTATATATATACATTATACATACATACATACATACATACATACATACATATATACATACATAAATATACATAACATATATATATATATATATATATAATATAAACATACATAACATACATACATACATATACATAATACATACATACATACATATACATACATATATATAATAATTATATATATATAAATATATATATATATATATATTATATATATATATATATATATATATATATATATATATATATATGTATGTATGTATGTATGTATGTATGATAAAAATTAGAACATATATTGACTGCAGGATCAAACTTCAAAACACGGTATTAGTAATATAGCGTACTAGGCGTTTATCAGAAACTAGATATACGAGGATATTTTGGATACTTTAAGCAATTCCATTACGTTTTCGGATTCACCCCGTAAGAAACGAAACAAGTGGCAGCTTACAAGAAACGCATGAAAATATGTCTCTACTCCCGAACGCAAATGGCACTTTTCCTGTAAAATACGTTTCGGCGGGAGCATCTCGTTATATCGCTTTTGTCCCATGTTTTATTCATGCGAGAGTGTTTTTCTTTTTTTATTATGTGGTTAGAAGAGTCTTGATTTAGGGCTCTATTTTTGTATCGCCGTTGCTATGAATTTCATATTGTAATGGTCTTTTCCAGGGTATAACTCGGAGTTTTGTAATGTCTGCTGCTTAGAGCGTCTTTGGATGGAACCTCTTTACATGGTAATGGTAAGTTATGATGAAAACATCTTTGAACAATGCCAGAAAATAAAGAACATACATCTGTTACAAAATGGTATAAATTAATACTTATAGATCTATCACTCTGAAATTTTTGAGATACAACTCGGTTTATAACCCTCCAAGCGGAACACACCGATCAAAAAAGTCTCCAAAAAATACGCTAAAGGTTTATTGTGTCAATGGCCAAATAATTTTTACTTCATTCTTTGTCGACTAAAATGGTATACGGGAAACCCACCCTAGTTACTGTCCCTTTACTTCCGGTTATAAGTAGATATATAAATAGATATTACAGATTGTTAATTTTTAATATACATAAAGCTCGTCAAGTCTCGAAGATCATTCCATAAGAAATAATGGATTCTAAAAGTACAAATAAAAATATTCTTTAAGAAAATTATTTATATTTTTTTACGAAAGTTATCCAAGATATTTAAGTGGTGCAATTAGAGATACATCTGTTACCGCAAAACAAATACTTCGAAACAGAGATTTACAAAGCCATGAAAAACTATCAGCGTCTTTGTGCCTCAGGGAATAGGCGTGCATCCCTCAATAAATGTCAGTCAAAGAGGGATGCAGTTTCTAAACAATCGACCTGACCCTCCTAACTCAAATACTGGCAGAAATGTACATTAGATCCATTTTCGGAACGTTTTTGGAGGTCGAAAATTGTACGTGACAACCGCCTTGAAGACATCATCGGTTTGGCGGAATTGTACGTGCGAACCACTTAGTGGGTTAAAGTTATACTTACAAAATTTTAGTTGTGTTCAAAGTAGTCTCCTTCAGCATCAATGCACTTTTGATGAAGAATTTTCCACAGATTAAATGCCTCAAGCCATTCATTTCTTGGAAAAGATGAAGAAAAATGCATTTAAAAAATGCAATCTACTCTTCTGACGTAAGCGTTTCGCGGGTTTCAGATCATTTCGTTCTTAGAGTAAGCCATATTATTGCTGCGCATGGTTAATATCCGAAAAATATTGTAGTTTAGATTTTTCCAGACTGCAGCGTCATCTGTCGTGAAACACTGTAACTCATTTTGAAAGTGTGTCTGCCTAAACATTTAATATTGTCCCAAGCCTATTCAACATAGTTATATTTCAACAGTTTTAGTTTTATTGATTTTCATATATAATATATATTATTATATATAAATATATAAAAATATATATATATATATATTTTATAATATATATTATCTCTCTCTCTGTATTATATATTATATATAAAATATATATATAAATATATATATATATATATATATAATTATATATATACATATATATACATACATATATAAACATATAAAAATTTTTTTTACTACATTATATATACATATATATATATACACATATATCACATTATATATACACAAAAATATACACATATATATACACATGTATACATTATATATATAAAATATATAAAACATGTTTAAATACATATAATAAATATATACAATAAATACATATATATATACACATATATATATACATATATATATAATATACCTAATATATTATATATATATATAAATAATCGACGATTCAATTTAAAATTATCCCATATGTACATAATCTATTATATAACTATATATATATATATATATATATATATATATATATAAATATATTTTATATATGTAACAAACATTCACAACATTGCTTTTAGAGATAAGAATATGGTTAGTAAAAGATCTCGCTCGACTCGTAAGAATTTTTTATAATTTCTGCCATTGACTGCAGAACATTTTACCTTAAAAATGATTAATTCTTTGTTTTTCCTTTATAAAATTTTACAAACATAACAAGATGGCTGAACTCGACAGCTCGAATATTGTCGTCAATTGCCAACTCTTGACGTTAACAATGTTATTCTCCAGGGTAAGCAATTTTCATGTTCTTATCTTCCTTT
>CM063511.1:81942254-81971779 GCA_032207245.1 Pardosa pseudoannulata
TGTTCGATTCAATATAACCAATTGATGCTTATATTTTGTAAATTTCTACCTATTGCAGAATTCCTCACCGTTTAATTTAAAAAAAAAACCGTACAAAAGTAAGTTTAAATGCATTAAAAACTGAAGGTTGTATTTGCATTCACTTTACCAAGATTTCAAACCTTTTTTGTTCAATATGTGCTTCGAAATCATGTTTAAATTCATTACAAAACGAAACACAAAGTGTAAACATTACTTGACGACAATTTGGTTTGGTTCGGTTTTGGACTGCTACGGTCTACTTTTTGCAACACGAGGGCTAATGAGACCAGGACCTACTGCTTAAAGCCGATTCCGAACGGCTACGAACATCCATGCCATAGTGGAATTCGAACCCACGAACTCCGGTTCCGAAGGCCAGCACCCTAACCATTCGGCCATCGTTCGGCCTGGCGGCAATTTGGAAATCAATTGAACAAAATTATAGCCAACATATGGCGGCTGACCCACTAAACTTGGAGTCCTTATATCAAAGTTTTATATCTATTAAAGAAAAAAATTCGCTTTTGTCCATAGCAGCTAAACAGTATTGGCTACAAGTGTGAGAGATTATCATTCCAAAATACAAAATTTCAAATTTCTACGATTAATCGTTTTTGAGTTATACCCGACAGTTGTAATATACGTTGTATTGAAATTTTTCGTTATATAGAGTGCAATAACAGTTATATTAAAAATTATATTAAAGTTATATAGCAATAAAAGTTAGTTATATTTGCAATAAAAGTTAAAGGTTCACAACTAGAGGTTACAACAATCGTCTTAAGTAAACGAGTAACTTTTTATCTAGTTACTTTTCTATTAGGAAATCGGACCCTTGCTGGGAAATTACCCCCCGTGCCCAACCTTGTGTTCTCACTATTTTTAAGCATGTAATTTTATTTTAACTGTAGTACAATTACGTATGTCGTAGAAGGAAACTAAAAGGGGTGTTCAGTATCCGGGGGTATGCCTTGCAGCAAATTTCAAATACGTACATTAAATTGTTTGTGGTGAAGAGGCCGACATAGCGTCAAGGCCGGCCTTGAGTCTAGTGGTATTTTAAATAAAACTAACTCTTTCTGCTGAATTTGTTTATTATAATATTAATAAAGATGTGACTGGCATATGCTATGTTACATGGTATTTGGGCTATGATGCCAAAGGAACCACACTAGGTTGAAGATCTATCAAAATGGCGTCTTAGGAAAAAATGGTGCTCGAAACTCTTTCTGAAGATCCCAAGCTCCAAGCTTCTTCCTCTGAGCTCTCTCTCCGAATGGGTCTGCAGATCATCTCAAAAAAAAAAGTTCGTTGGGGAGCGTTGCTGGGCCGAAGCGGGCTACTCCGCGGTTAGCAACCCCTCTTGACCAATAGGGTCGAAGGAGGATCACTCCGCTTTCACCTCTAGGTTGGTTTCGCTCTGGCTGGTTCAACTGTAACTCTTTGTTACATTGTTAAATGAATATTATTATTTTAAAAAGTCTATTATCTTTCGTGGAAAAAGTCCAAAATTTCTATGAATGTCTGGCTGTCCAATCACACCATATTTGAGCAATAGACAATCTATCGGTGTAAGAATCGTTTTTACTTTTTTTATAACTGCTCCCGTCGAAAATCTCCTGTTTGTCATATGTGTCCAGATGGGAAATACGGTTAAGAACACCTGACCTAATGCCTAACCCCGCACTAGTAGAATCCACAGATTCTGTGGTTAAGGCGGCGCTTTACTCAACCTCCAATATGACGAAACTAATGTTAAGTAAATGGAGACGTTATCCCTGGTTTACAAAATTACATTTGGATTTTTTCAAAATTTTTCTTTTGCTCGAGATACTTAATACCTTAATAAAGGGAGGCTCTTTTTCAAATTTTTATTTTTCATTCAAAATCTAATTTTAAAAGGCAATCAAATATTTGAATTGAAGAAATAAGCTGTACTTTTTCCTTTATCTGTTTATAAATACTCGATATAGTGATTTTAGTTTTAGTTCACTAAAACTAAACTCTTAGCGCCAAACAATGTAGGTCTTTACCTCTACAAATTTCTCAGCTAACTGAACCTCGATCAGGATCGGCCCCCGGTATTTATATCCTCGGGAGAAACTGGAATATTTTAGAAAGTACTAGGTACAAACGGTCGCCAAGAAAGTCACCAAGACGCCAAATTTGGTGATAAATCGCCAAACATGGTGCCAAAAATTAGTCGCCAAAAACATCGCCTACGAGCCAATATCTCGCCAAATACATGATTTACCCATTATAATACACAGTATACGGCAAAAATGCATGCCAGCTTGCGAAATTCGTAACAATATAATGATTGATGCATTTGTCAAGCCAATGTGGACAGTTCCTTTGGTTGCCTGGAGGTTACTCACGTTTCACGAAAGAAATTTTAGATCTTTTTTTAGAATCGGCATTGATCTTATTTGTACTCACTCACAATATTTGCGTGTTTAAAATTTGGACGTTTTATTCACGTTTCAAATTTTTCAGCACTAAGCTTATTTTATACTAGCATATAACCCGTCATATGGCGGGATCAGTAAAATTTTTAATTTTCCAGAATTGTAAAGTACCCTATGAGGCAGGTAATAAAAGGATTTGATTTTGGCTGAGAATTATCTGGTACAAGCTTAATAATTTGATTATCTTTACTGACCGCATGTTAGTCGCCAACTTTAATTTATCTTGTCATATTAGGGACTGCAGAGGTTTTAATATCCACAGTGACTGTTTCGCGGTATATATGAAAGATATTCAAAATTTAGAGAATCGATTGCAAATTGTGTGGTTATGTATAAAAAACAATCATACAAACGAACAAACTTCTTAATTTTTAAAGATATATAACTTAAACGCTAGATATTTATTAATCCGTGAAATAGATTCCTAGACTTTTATGAAAAGAATTTGTTGTTAATACCAGTGATAAAATTTTCATCGCAACAAAAATAATCGATGATCAAATTTAAAATTATCCCATATGTACCTAATTTACTATTAAATCCAAATATAAAAGAAAATTATTTACGTCATGTCTAAGTTCAGTGATAAAACGTATGAAAATAATACGGACGATATTTAAATAATTTAAAATAAGAAACGATTAAATGAAATGGTTAAAGGAATGACGTCATAATGTTAGAAAAAAAAGTTATTTTTACCTATTTAGTATGTGATAAATTGATAAATTTAATCACCTGCTCTTAACCGGGGAAAATTGGGCTGAAATATTGTCATTAACAGCTCGATAAGGGGGGAAGGGTTATATTTCGAACGTTTTAAAGACGACAGTATTGTTCGCTGTGATATGAAGCATATTTATGCCAATTTATTTTAGAATCGGATCGGTAGTTTAGAAGAAGATAAACTTTATCCGCTTGGAATTTTGCTATCCCTAACTCATCAAGAATCCAATGGATGCCTCTATCCATTCCGGGTCCAACCGCTTCATAAATTGGAGGACAGACTGACAGATAACTTAGGCTATTATTATATAAGGTATTAATTATTAGTTTTGATTTCGTAGCTCAATTTTATTACTTGTTTTTCATGCAATTTTCTTAAAATAAAATTCAGTATGAGCAAAAGATACAGAAAAAATGTCACGACTGGCAAGAGCTTCGATTACTAGCTAGATCGTTACTGCAAGAAACGTTGAACAAGGAGTTAAGAACAATCCCATATGTTCTACATTACATCAATAGTTGCAAATCAACTCACTAAAGAGATGTAACCACTTTTATTTATTGCAACTCTGGTATGCTCTAGAGAAAACAATTTCGATTCAGAAGAAGAGCTTTATCGTTTAGAATAATCATGGAAATATACAAGCTCTGCACGCGTTGTTGCCTTAACCAAAGAAATACTGGGTTCTCAAGCTTATGTATAGAATATTACATGAAATATACAGGTAAATAACGTCTTTAATATAGAGGTAAGTTCACGTCTGGCCACCGCACTAATAAGTCTATTTTTATTTTTAAAATCTATATTAAAGACGTGTAATTTTCCAAAACCGAGAAAAAAAGAGAGTTGTTTCGATGTGCTTGAGGTTATTTAAACAACTAATAACGTTGTTAGCTTCTCCTCCCTCACGACTTAAGTTAGATTTTTTAAATGTGACTTCTCTTTTCTTTAGAAATTGAATTTTCTTATTTTAATTTTATTGTGCTTTTTTCGTAAATTTATATAAAAAAATAAATAAAAAATTATAAAAAGAAATTTCTAAATTTTATAAAATGGATGTTTTTTTTTCACAAAAATATTTTTTCCAAATTTTATTGTATAGTACTGTAACTGTAAACAATTTCTTCTTATCGTAAATTAATTTATTTTCTTAATTTTATGTAATTTAATGCTCTCTAGGGCTGTAAATACTTTCTTTTAATTTTTGTGACGTTATTTTTAATATTGTTTGCCCCCATAATATTTTAACTATCTCATGATGCACAAGTTGAATGAGTCTCTCACCAATCAAGATTGGGGATTCGGCTTCGAGCCCAGATTCTTCAAATAAACTATTACTTCAGAACTAATAACGTTGAAAATTTGAAGAAAAAACAAATATTCAGGAATTTGGAGTTGGTGGAACCACAGAGGGCAATTGGAGACGAGACAAAGCTCAAATATCAGCTTTTTCTTCAAAGATGGATTCGTCAAAGGCTCTACTTTTGTACAAGGGATCGCCAAATTGTCGCCAAGTGATGTTTACAATTTGTGCTTCGTTTTGTATTAATTTCAAGGCATATTTTGAACAAAAAATAATGAAATGGTGGAAATGTGTCTTAATTTGAATTAAATTAAGACACAATTTTGAATAAAAAAAGTTCAAAAAGCAGTACATAAAGAAATATAAATGTGAAATATAACATCACTTGTTATCCTTTGAAAATTAAGCATAAAATATAAAATAAATAAAGCACTTACCTAATTTAAGTATCCCGCGTTGTTGGTGGATATAAAAGCTTTATCTGATTTAAAATATCCTGAAAAGCGTCCTGCGAATTTTCTTTCATTTCCCTCTACATAAATTCACAAAGGTAAGAATCAAATTGATTTTCATACTTACGAACTGTGCAGAGGGATCTCTTAATTGAGCTCCACAAGCCCTCAGTTGTATTGGTGTGAGCTCCAGTATCAGGGTTTTGAAAGTAACACTATGATTAACTCTCAGATGATCAAAACCCTCATCTGAAAGACAATCATGGGCTTTCCAACAATCAGAAATGATCGTAGTAGCAGGATGCACATATTTTCCTATAACTACTAATACAGTATCACTATCCCTACGTTCTACTTCGTCAAAAAAACATTTATTTGTACCCCTCTCTATTCCCCAAAAAACCCATTTACCATCAACTCTTCTACCCTTTTAAGTTTACGTTTCCCAGATTTATTTTCATCAATTTCAACAATGATCTCCTCCCCCCCACCAATTTTAGAAGAAGAATTTAAAATAAAATCTATACAAACCTTCTTAGGGGAATACTTAAGAATTGGGTTCCACTTGGCTAATTTGGCGTAAATATTGGCGATATTTACTAAAACACAGAGATAAACCATCCAAACATTGTATTTCTTGCTTATTCTACCGACTTTAATTAATGCACAGTGCACCAACATAATATAATTATATACTCTTACTTAATTAAAGAAAACCACTTGAAAATCGAACATTTATATTTATGGGCAATTAATCCCTTAACAGTTTACAAACGCAACAACTCCAAATTATTAAAAATCAGCCATACTAAACCATTAATGGTTTGTTATATGTAATTTTTTCAGCATTGCACACTTTTAATATATAAGAAAAGAGTTACACAAGGAGAGTTGAATGCAAATATATAAATTATAATATAGATACAGATTGTTTAGACACGGTGATATCAGGAGAAAATGTTAAGCGACCATACTTAAATCATTATCGCCAAGTTAGCGAGGGAACCCAGTTCTTTAGTCAAGCCCTCCCTAGAAAAGCTGAACCAGTCAGTTACTATGTTTTTTGGAATTTATAATTCGTGAACGATATACTCCATAGGTAAATTATACACCCACATATAGGTTAACGTTAAAATTTTGGAGAGACTCAAATGACTCGTTTCAAACCAGCTTCCCTTTCTCACAGATATTTTCATCTGTTGCTCATTCACTCCTCTCTTACGACATTCCCATATATATCCGTCAATTGAGTCTCTTTCTACAAGGCGTATGGGGGATGTGCAAGTCGGGCATTCATAAATCCTGGCAAGCAAACCAACACCCATGTACCATTGCAGAATTGCCAAATTTCCCTGATCCCTTAAGTTCCTAAAAACTCAGAATCATACCTGAAAATATGTGCAGAAGTCATTCTCAATTTATAAAAAAGGTTTGTGAAACACTTAAGAAATTAAATTTAAAAAACGAAAAAAATACCACAAGAGCACAGGTGAAATGGACACGAAATGAACAAACCTCTAGAGCACTGCCGAAATGGACGCTTGAAAATCCAAATTCAGCGGTCTTGGAGTATTGTTAGTTACAGGAACCAATAAGGGTCAGATATTCAAATTACATGTCATTTCGTGTTCACGTTTCAAGTGTCATCAAGTAAAGGAAGGTTTACTAGAATTTGGCGACATCGCCCACGCTTGGCCTGCCCACTGAACCCCCTAAACTGAGATTGAGCCATGCCCTTGTTTCTAAGTGGTTTGGGTTAATTAAGTAAGAATATAATTTTTTTCACAATAGCGGACTCTGCATCAATTAAATTCGCCAATAAAAACAAGGAATACAGTGTTCGGATGTAATACCTTTGTGTTTTAGTAAAAGTCGCCAATAATTTCTCCAAATTTGCCAAAAGGCACTCTGTTTTGAAGTATTACCAATTTATCGATGTTTCGCGATTTATAGCCATATTGGTAAGAGATCTTTTACTGGAGTCAAACCATCCTTACCTGTCATTATTGACTCTTTACCAAAACGTATCATTGATTCTACTTCCTTGAATGATAAATTCTTGATGAACTCAAGAAATTGATAGCATTCCTCCGTTGTTGAATCTTCTTTAATTTTTGAAAATATTTCCAATACTCTTTCAAAGTTGTGTGGTATTTCGCTATTCATTTCGTAGCTGAACCTATCCAAAATGGATATTATTCTTATTTTCTGTATATCTTCAATGAATTTGTCAAAAGCAGTTACTATTCCTTTAGAAATAGGCGGATGACAGTTCATTTTTAAATAAGTTGTTTCGATTAAAGTAAAGTAATAGATTGGACAAAACTCAAATTCTGTAAGCTTTCGAACCTTCAATATCAACAAAACAGGTAACACTTGATAAATTCTGCCTCTTTTGAAAAATTTCATTCATGTTACGGAATGATTTTTTACCGACATAGCCGTAGATGTAGACGTAATTTGTTTCGTGGCTCCTGGGGGCTAAAAACCGTATGTCCACGACGTGTGAAAATGAAGTATATGGCATATCGACAATAAGGCGATTTCACGCAGTAGGGCAAATTCTCAAATTATGACAATTCTGGCTTTAGTTTCAAAAGGAAGGGCAGTTTATTGTTTGTCTATTGGCTGTTGTAAACATGAAAATGAATGAGAAGGGCATTATAGTAGTTCGTGACGTTGTGACAAATTGCCTTATACAACTTCTGACCCAGATGGAAAATAAAAATAGCGAAAACTTACTACACATTTTGAGAAAATACACAGAAACAAAAATTCATATAAATAAAGAATAAAAATTATTATTATTATTATTATTATTATTATTATCAATTATTCTCTTACACAGATATTGGTATTTAGGCAAGAAGGGAGAGCGATTGTTTTTTACTAAGATTATATTACTCATAATTTTATATATATAAAGAATTAAGTGTCACGGAGTTAATGAAAAAAATAGTGGCATATATTTCTGCTATGACTTGCCCCACTATGGGCCGATCTCACTAAAGTCGTTTAACAGCTAACCGCGCTAAATCAATGAAGGGACGCAATTCTCCGTTTAAACAAAGATTAATCGCGGTTACCCTTAAACGACTGTGTTGAGACCAGCCCTATGATCAACTACAGATTATCGTAGTTTAAACGCCATACATCATATTAGTTGGGAATAGATTTGTAATACGCCCCCGTTGTAGAGCTGTCGAAATTTAGCGAGGTTTCTGTGTATCTAATTTCAATAGTATTTATGTATTATGTATTACTACTATTTACTCATTAAAAAACTATTTATTTCTTCTTTATAATTGATAATTAATGTAATTAATTATTGATTATAAACCCAATTTAATTACTACTTATTAATTATAAAATAGTTACTTATTAATTATACATCAATTTAATTAAGTACTGATTATTAATTTTGACTCAAGTGAACCATTCTTGTAAAGGTTGGTTTGTAATTTTCAAAAATATATCCTTTTTCTAATTTCGATTTTATAATTTATGTTTTTCTATAATTCCATCTTTTAATTAATAGTTAATTTTTACTTCGTAATTTGATCTCTTTGTCATAATAGCTCTGTATTCCTTTAAATGTTACTGTACTGGTTTATAATACACTGTATATTAAATAATAGATATGTACCATACTGTCCTTTATTTTACAAGTTTTACAATGCGGGAAACAAGAACGCTACAACCATGGTCAGAAGTGTAAAAAAAAAAAAGTATTTTAAAGCAATCACAACTAAAAGACAGTTCAACAAAACACTTACATTTGAAAGATATCATTAACTTGCCTGCATTCTAAAGGAGAATATCGTAATTATACACAATAATCGTGATGCTTAAAAAATACTTCATATTTCACTCATTAATTAAAAATATACAAGCAAAACATTTCAAGGAAAATAACAGTTATAACATACTTACAGTTTATTATCTACAACAGAGTCTTGAAAAAACATTGTTTCGTGATTATAAATATGAGTATCAAAACGTAATCAAGCATTAGAGAGGAGAACTGATACAGAACAAAACTTTCTCATTATAACACACATTATCATTATACTAGCATTTAATTTCCGCGAGGGAAAAGTAGAGCCAATAACAATTGTACGGGAGAGGCGAGTCTGCTTAACACGTTATTCATATCACGTCTGGATAATTAAACAACGGTGGAGAGTCGCCGTTGACCATTGAAAACGCAACATCTCGTTTCGTCTCCAAACTAGTGTATCCTGCGCCAGTAAGAGCTGAACCGGTTAGGTTACAGTTACAGGCGCATCTCGCTCAACCAAGGAGTCTTGAGCTGACTAAGCGTCAGCAGTACCCCCCTTTCATGATAACATTAAGTCCAAAATCTTTCTGGGAACCTGGCATACTTGCCAGATCGAGATTGTCTGCGCTCCTCGTCTGCTGTTACTGTCTTGTCTTCATCGATGGTTGGAGAAATTGCCTTTGGCTCCCCTGATGGCGATTAGTTTTCTCCACCCTGAAGAAAAGCTGGTTTTAACCGGTAGATGGAGATAACTAGCTCTTTGGCCCTAAAACTGATGTTAAAGGTTTCATCAGCTTACTGCAAAACCAGAAATGGTTCTTCACAAGGAGGGGTCAGAGGTGGTTTGACTTGGTCAACCCGGACGAAAACGTGAGTATAAGTATAGAGTTCTTGTGGAACAAACGTTTCTCTTATTACTGTGGTTGCTCGTAGGTTGTGGGGCTAAAGTTTGTGTCTGAAGTACCTGCAGGAAAATGGCTAAGTTGACGTCCTCCTTGCTGGTTGCAAAAAAATTCCTCGGGAAATCGGAGAGTGGTAACATAGACCAGCTCTGCTGTGGTTGAACCGTTAGCAAGTTTTCCGACCACCTCTCGCTCCGACAAGCCTTTAAACCTGCTTTAAGTGGTCGGTGGGCATTTTCCATTAGCCCATTTTTCATCGGATGAAAAGAAGTAGTGGGGATATGCTTAACTCCTAACAATTTGGCTAAAGCTTTAAATAGAGTAGACTCAACGCCCTTGATCGATGGTTATGGTGGTTGGCGTTCCAAACCTAATGGGCTTAAAAAGCTCTAACAATAATGTTTGCCTTGACGTCAAGTAGCTGTATAGTCTCAATCCACCGAGTAAAACTATCTATCATAGGGAGACGATATTGATAGCCATCAGATGTTATTATTGTAGCCATCAGATGTTACTAAGTCTATGCAGATATTGTCGAAACGGTTATCTGGCACAGTAATTTTTTATATTGGGCTAGAGACGTACCGGTGAATTTTGGAGAGTTGTTATATGTCTTAGCCCACCTACGTGTATCCTTAGTTTTACCATAACAAATAAACCTACTAGTAAGAAGTTTAATAGGGTGGGAAAGACTGTGCACGATGTCAAAGGCAAGTTTCCTAAAGTCTGGAGGTATATAAGGACTAATCTTTGGAATTGATATGTCACAATACAATGGAATGTCAGAATCAGGGATGGTCTTCAACTTAATATTTAAGGACAAATCTGGGATGTGTTCTTGCAGTTCCTTATACTCTACCTGCGACTGGGTAACGTTTTTAAAATTTAGCACTTTAGGCAGATTAAGTGCCATAATACGCGATATTAAGTTGGCAGGGCCAATGTTTATCCCTTTGACATATCTCATGTCGGTACTGAACTGACCAATAAGATCCAAATGACGCATTTGCCAAGGTGAATATCTATCCAGTATTTGTTGGGGAAAAAAAAGTCAATGACTAATGGTCAGTGAATATTACTAAATTCCGGCCTACAAGCATATGTCGAAAGTGCTTAATAGCGGTATAAATTGAAAACAACTCCCGGTCGACAATGGACCAACTACGGGTTGCGACTGACCAAGTGTTCCAGAAAAAAAATTCCAACGGTTGCGTTACTTCTTGCTACTGGGCGCTGCTCCTAAACACTTGGTTTAATGATGTTCTAATGGCTGTATCACTTGCTTCAGTGAAAAGTGCCAATTCTGCCTGCGGATTCGGGTTCTCTTTACCGTAGGGATCATAAAACTACTGCACGAGGTAGAGAAAATGGCGGTGTGGCCATTTACGTTCGGCGTGATATAAATCTCTATGTTGTCACCGAACTCACTACGGATAATCTTGATTCTATCTCAATGATGGTTTTACCTGACCGCAATACCAAAATTCTCATTACCTCGGCTTATGTTCGTTGTAACAATAATTCTCTCTCCATTTCCGGCCTTAATAAAATTCTAACTTTTCATAGTAACTGTATTTTCGCAGGTGATTTCAATGCGCATAATACTGCTTGGAACTGCAAAGGTGTAAATAGAAAAGGCAGAGAGCTCCTTAATTTAATCGGTAGCACTCCTTATCTTAATTTACATTATCCAAATTCGTTCACCCATTTTCATCCTAACTGTAACCCCTCTGTTATCGATTATGCTCTCGCCCAGAATCTCCCTTATAAAATTACTTCCGAAACTCTTGATCTGTTTGACTCAGACCACTTTCCAGTATTAATGACAGTGGATACGAGAATCGAAGCTCTTGAGTCCCCCCCCCCTCTACTTACACCGATTGGCAGCAGTTCCAAGATACTCTTGCCTGTACTAAATTACTTTTCCCTGTAATTCGTAATAATAATGATATTGAACGTACAGTATCTAAACTTACTGACGAGGTAAATTCTGCCCTTATAAATTCGTCGAAGGTGGCAAAGAATACGCGGATTCATGAGCTCCCATCGCACATCAAAATCCTAATTAAAAAACGTAATGCTGCACGAAAATTGTACCAATTTCTTCTGACCCCTGTCTCTAGGAAAGAGTATATTGCTCTCAATAATTCTGTCAAGAGAGAAATTCGAGATCATCGAGATAAACGCTGGGAAGAGTTTATCTCCGGACTTAACGTTCACGACAATTCGATCTGGAAATTCCAAAGAAGATTGCGCGGTAAGTCCGCGTACCATTTCCCTCCCATAGATGGCGCCACAAGGACGCATTTCCATCCCTTCGGTAAAGAAGAAGCCTTTGCTACCGTTTATGAGCAGCAATTCGCTCCAAATTCTGATTTAGTGAACGTGGAGCATGATTCACACGTCAATGAGACCATCAGTAATTTTATGAACCTGCCAGTAACCTCAGTCATCCCCAAAACTAATATTGCTGAAGTTCGTGATATCATCAAGAATCTTAAAAACAGTAAAGCTCTCGGCATAGACAAAATAAATAATAGATGCATTAAAAACCTACCACCCAATATTCTTACCTACTTTACTGCCATAATTAACTACATCCTAAAATTTCATTATTTTCCAAACAATTGGAAAACAGCCATAGTTTGCCCTATCCCCAAACCGCAATGTAACCTGACTATGCCGGTAAATTATCGACCTATTAGTCTTTTAAGTTGCCTCAGTAAACTCACCGAGCGTGTAATACTCAACCGCCTACAGACTTTTCTAGGCGTAAACGACATTATTATTCCAGAGCAGTTTGGCTTTCGCCTTCAGCACAGTACAACACACCAGTTGCTTAGGGTTGTAGAACTCGCTAGCGAGGGATTACAAACCAAAAAGCCAACTGGAGCTCTATTCCTTGACATTGCAAAGGCTTTTGACCGCATCACACACGAAGGACTCATTTACAAGTTAATTAAGATCCGTGTGCCTGGTGCAATGATACATCTTTTAAAACACTACCTTTGCAATCGTTCCTTTAAAGTCCGTGTTAACAATACTTATTCCGACAACAGAACAATTACTGCTGGAGTACAGCAAGGCTCCATACTTGGCCCGACTTTGTTTAATATTTTCATTAATGATATCCCGATTTAACTTCACTTGCACTTTATGCTGATGACACGGCAATTCTAACTTCTGCCCCACACATAGACAGCGTCTCTGCATATTTGCAGAATCACATTTATGCTCTGGAAACCTGTTTTAATAATTGGAAGATTAAAATAAATCCTGGCAAATGTCAGGAAATTTATTTTAGTCAATCTTTTAAAATTCCTCCGCGGTTGTACTTATACGGCGAGGTGATTAGCTGGGATGACAGTGCTAAATTTTTAGGCATCACTCTTGACAAGAGACTTACTTTTAATAAGCACATAACAAATATTAAGAATGCTATGAATGGCAGGATATGCGATCTACGTTCACTACGTTATGGCCCCCATCTCTCCACTAATAATAAATTGCTCTTGTACAAAACAGTAGTTTTACCTACTGCTACGTACGCAGCCCCAATATGGTCGTTTGCATCCCAATCCAATATTGATATTCTTAATAGAATACATAACAAAACTCTCCGGAGAATCGCTCAGGCCCCCAGATATCTAACCAATAAAATTGTTCGAAGGGATTTGAACATGGATACCTTTAAAATCATTTGCACAAAGCTCTCTTCAAAATTTTACGGACGCGTGTATAGTCTATCTAATCAGACCATAGCCGAATTGCCGGACTATGATCATAGGAAAGCTAAACATCGCAAGCGGCCTAGAGCCGCCATGATTCCTTAAAATGTTAGGACTTCATCTCCCTTCTCAACGTTCCCCTTACACTTTCCGAAAGAACGAGGCCATCCAACAGATGGCGCCACAGAATCTAATCTGAGATTTCCTCGCTATCAATTTTAAGCTGAACTTAATTTTTAATCTTAACTTTTTCATCACTTCTGTTAGTTTATTTTTTCTTACTTAATTTAATTTTAATTTTAATTTTTTATCTTTTATTACTGTCTTGCACAGTACTTTCCTAATAAAAAAATTAAAAATGTTTTAAAAAACAAATAAAAATCCTTTGCTATCCTTAAACTTTCTTCTTATGTTTTTTAATTTTTTCATTTATCTTAATTGCTTAACTTGTTAAGGCCTAGTACTATTTTTTCCCAACTTAAAGACCTACATTTGTATATTTATTGTGTTTAAAGTTAAAAGAATGGACACCTGGTAATAAATTCATCAACTTGCTATAGGGGATAAGGCCTTCGGCCAAGGAACTCCAGAAAACCCTTCAACAGCTTTCAATTTTGGAGCCACCGATCCAGAGCATTAACGGGCAGATGCTGACTGGAACATTGTGGCAACAACTAGGTCACGGGGTAACTTGTGGCCACAACTTTATAGAGAATGTGCGCTTGACGTCAAGAGCTGGAAAAATTGCAGCTCAACTTCCTCGTTGGCAAAACATTTAAATTTCTACGGTGTGTGCTTGTTATTGGAGTTCTAATTTTGTCGATTATCTGAAAATGGTAACCAACTGTTGTATGGATGGCTGTACTAAACGTTTCAAAAAAATGTGAAAATATTGGATTTTATTGCTTTTCTAAAGATCTTACATGGAGAATACTTTAGATAAAAGCTTTGAAAAGGCAAGACTGGACTCCAAGTTCTTCTTCGAGAATTTGCCAACATTTTCAGAATGGTAATAAAACGTTAACCTTACTGTAATGTAACAGATTATATAAAATTATTATGATCTAAAAATTTTTTTATTATAACTAAATTGTGTTTTTTTCATATTTCTAATGTATTTTCTATGCTTTTATGAGAAGTAGTGTACCTATAAATGTAATTATTTTTTTGTCCTTAAAATGATCAGTTTTTGCACATTTTTATTAGATTCTTATTTATGTAATAGTTTATTGTGCCTGTTAACATAATCAAAGTAGTCATACTTTGATTATAATACTTAATAGTATTGTGTAAAGTGTTTATTTTTTTTAAATATATAATTTTGTAAGTGCTAAAAAAATCTGTTTTGAATTACTTGGCCAGTTTCTGATGTTTCCTTCCCTTTCCCTTAAGTAATATTTAGTTTTATTGTATACGCGATCCATGTCGAAGCTCATAAGAGACAATGAAAACAAGCAATGTTTTACCAACGAAAAGTTGAGTTGTAGTCAGAAATCGTATTCGTTTACAAACATGGGGCCCTACCATATTCACTCCAACAAGAGTCACGGACGACATAAACGTCATAATGACGTCACGAAGGGGAGGGAGTCACCAAGAATTGGAATTTGGTACCATATTCAACTAACGAACGACATAAGTCGTTCCATCTATCTCACTTTTAAGACATACCAGTCACCGAGTATTTGGTACGTGACATAGCGTATACAGTGTAGCAGTGAAAAAAAAAATAAAGATGGCAGCTCTCATGCAAGCATTTATTTATATGTAAAAGTTAAAATGTCGTGAGAAGCTATTTCCCCGTAGCTGTTCAAAAATTAAAAATACTTCCTAAATACCTGTATTTTGAAAAATTATGATATTATATGTAATTTTCAAAGCTTTTGGTAACAGTAAAACGATTTTATTTTAAAAACAACTGTGTATTAATCAAGAACTCATTTTAAAATAATAAACATTTACCATTCGAATTATACAAAATTCTGAAAATAATACAGCCTCAAGGAGGTTTATTAGGTATGTGCATTTGGAGTAAACACATACACTACTAAATTCCTATTAGGTAAACATACAAAATATTTTCATAAGCTAGAAGTGCATCAACAAAAACACAAAATAAAATACAATTGCTCAAAAATAACAAATTTAGAAGCTAGCAAA
Organism: Pardosa pseudoannulata; assembly: GCA_032207245.1. Lineage (NCBI taxonomy): Eukaryota > Metazoa > Arthropoda > Arachnida > Araneae > Lycosidae > Pardosa > Pardosa pseudoannulata. The sequence goes on from CM063511.1 coordinate 81,957,794, forward strand.
CATGATAAAATGAAATATCTAAAGCGCTTTTTTAAATTAATTTTATCAGTTAATAAAATATTGTAGATAGAAAAGTCCAGTAGTAAATAGAAATCTTTTTACTCTATAATATTCAAATTTAGAATTTTATAAAAGGAATTTAAGGATTTAAGAATATTTAATATTTCTTCTAAACATAAAATTGACAATTTAATAACTTCAGTAAATAATTTAATAACTTATACCAATGTATAACAAACGTTTAGATTATTCCGATAAGTTAATTAGGAAGGTATCAATTTTTAAAATGACATTTTGCAATCGCATATATGTACATAATCAGATGCCCAATCTTAAATTAATTACAAAAATTATACAGATGGATACACTTTAACATAATAAGCAATTAGATTACTACTTATATTTTTAATAGTAAATAAATCTTGTTACTTAATAACAATATCATGGATCTAATCAATTGCTTAATAAAGTATATTTTGGTAAATTGTCTTTTAATCTGTATAAAAAATATTTTCAGAAACAGTTATGTTGTTTATTCCTAAATCTAATATTCAATAATTAAATAAATTCATTCACAAGCAAAAAGAAAAAAAATTAGTATAATATGATCTATGTTAAATTTTAAAGGTTTTTTTTTTTAGATTCATAAAAGTGTTTAAAATCTTTTTAAACACTTCTTTGAGAAAATGAAACATTTATAAACAAAGACAATACTTAATATTTAATAGACTTTGCTTCCACTATGCATTTAAGATCTATCTAACACACACAAAATAAAATAATATAGAGACATATAGCATAACCATAACATATATAGTTGTATATAACATTTGCATAATAATTACAAAAATACTTTTATAATATAAGACGGAAAATAAAATTAATTTCCCCACTGCTACAGACGTTTATGCATAGCTTTACTAAAATTATAATTATTGTGTGGATAGAATAAAAACTGTTAAACTCCTTCAATACTTTGTGTTCATAGTTAATAACATACCAATGTAATTAGACATAAACAAATCATACTAAAAAATTAATATACTATAAACAGATATCATTTAGAAATACTTAAATGTAATCTATTAAACATTAATCAAAACAGTAAAATGAATAATTATCTTAAAATATGTATTAGTGACATTTCGAATTGAAAAAAAATTATAAATATGAAGCCAAAAGGAGATTCATTAGGTATGTGCATTTGAAGTAGACACATCATACACTATTGAATTTCTATTTAGCAAACTTCGATTTCAACATCTAAAACGTTTTTATAAGTTAGAATGTGCATATTAAGTATAAAAATACAAAATAAGATACCATAGCTCAAAATAATAAATATAGAAAAAATAAACCGCGACCAAATAAAATATCTAAATTACATTTTGTTAATTGCTTACAAATTAAATATAGAAAGCAAAAAAAAAAAAAAAAAAAATAAATAAATAAAATAAAAAAATATTAACTCGTGATTAAAACTTCATAATATTCACATTTAGAATTATATAAAAAAGGAAATGAACAATAACTTTTGAATAGAATAACTTTTTAAACATAAAACAATTTGTTTAAAGGAAGGATAAATAACCTGGTACATATATATATATATATATATATATATATATGAAAGCATATGTGATTAGTTACATATATATATATATATATATATATATATATATATATATATATGTGTGTGTGTGTGTGTGTGTGTGAGTGCATCAATAAAGCCCACTTAAACACTTTTCCATTGACATTTCATGATAAAAAGATGGTAAGTAATAAAAGTACTTGTTTTATTACAAGTACGAATATACAAAATACAATAAGATACAATAAATAAATAAGTGCGAATATGCAATTAGAAATATACAAATCACTATCAAAAAAGTTTCTTATAGACACCATATTATAAACTGCTGAGTAATAGATAAATAGTTTATAAAATAAAAAAACGACGGACAAGTTTGAAAATTGAAGCAATTATCTACATAGATTAAATGATAAAAAATTAAACTATACCTTTATTCTCCATCACTCTTTGGTATATATATATCCATAATCATATGAAACACATACTATCACAAAATTAATAATTATTAATCACAGAATTTATTAGACATGGCACCACACATTCAAACTAACTAGGACTAATACAAACGAGCACATGGTTCTGAAAATAAAACGCAGTTAATTTTTGCAGTTAAGAATATCTACACTGTTTCCAATTTTTTGATTGGTCAGTAGAGTGAAGATGACTACATCAATAAGCTCCGCCTTTATCAGAAACGTAATTGGGGGTGTAGCCGTAGTAGGAGGAGTCACAGACCAGTTACTATGTCACTGGATGGCAATATGGTATGAAATAGGGCCCTACCATATTCACTCCGACAAGAGTCACGGGTGAAATTGACGATCTTCAGAATCACTGTCGCACGCCTGGATTATGTCGGCCAAGCGACTATTTCATACCATATTGCCATGGAGTGACATAGTAACTGGTCTGTGACTCCTCCTACTACGGCTACACCCCCAATTACGTTTCTGATAAAGGCGGAGCTAATTGATGTAGTCATCTTCACTCTACTGACCAATCAAAAAATTGGAAACAGTGTAGATATTCTTAACTGCAAAAATTAACTGCGTTTTATTTTCAGAACCATGTGCTCGTTTGTATTAGTCCTAGTTAGTTTGAATGTGTGGTGCCATGTCTAATGAATTCTGTGATTAATAATTATTAATTTTGTGATAGTATGTGTTTCATATGATTATGGATATATACCAAAGAGTGATGGGGAATAAAGGTATAGTTTAATTTTTTATCATTTAATCTATGTAGATAATTGCTTCAATTTTCAAACTTGTCCGTCGTTTTTTTATTTTATAAACTATTTATCTATTACTCAGTAGTTTATAATATGGTGTCTATAAGAAACTTTTTTTATAGTGATTTGGATATTTCTAATTGCATATTCGCACTAATTTATTTATTGTATCTTATTGTATTTTGCATATTCGTACTTGTAATAAAACAAGTACTTTTATTACTTACCATCTTTTTATCTTGAAATGTCAATGGAAAAGTGATATTTCTAATTGCATATTCGCACTAATTTATTTATTGTATTTTATTGTATTTTGCATATTCGTACTTGTAATAAAACAAGTACTTTTATTACTTACCATCTTTTTATCGTGAAATGTCAATGGAAAAGTGTTTAAGTGGGCTTTATTGATGCGCGCACACACACACACACACACACACACATATATATATATATATATATATATATATATATATATATATATATATATATATATATATATATATATATATATATATATATATATATATATATATATATATATATATATATATATATATATATATATATATATATATATATATATATATATATATATATGCACCAGGTCCTTCCTTCAAACAAAAAATTTAAAATTTGACTTTTTATATGTTTTATACAACTTTGAAATTGTTTTATGTTTAAAAAGTTATTCTATTCAAAAGTTATTGTTCATTTCCTTTTTTATATAATTCTAAATGTGAATATTATGAAGTTTTAATCACGAGTTAAAAAATTTTGAAAACATTTGTTAATATTTTTTGATTTTTTTGCTTTCTATATTTTATTAGTAAGTAATTAACAAAATGTGATTTAGATATTTTATTGGGTCGCGGTTTATTGTTTCTATATTTATTATTTTGAGCTATGGTATCTTATTTTGTATTTTTATACTTAATATGCACATTCTAACTTATAAAAACGTTTTAGATGTTGAAATCGAAGTTTGCTAAATAGAAATTCAATAGTGTATGATGTGTCTACTTCAAATGCACATACCTAATGAATCTCCTTTTGGCTGCATATTTATAATTTTTTTTCAATTCGAAATGTCACTAATACATATTTTAAGATAATTATTCATTTTACTGTTTTGATTAATGTTTAATAAATTACATTTAAGTATTTCTAAATGATATCTGTTTGTAGTAAATTTTTTAGTATGATTTGTTTATGTCTAATTACATTGGTATGTTATTAACTATGAACACAAAGTATTGAAGGAGTTTAACAATTTTTATTCTATCTACACAATAATTATAGTTTTCGTAAAGCTATGCATAAACATCTGTAGCATTGGGGAAATTTTATTTTCCGTCTTATGTTATAAAATTAATTTTATAATTATTATGCAAATATTATATACAACTATATATGCTATGATTATTCTATATGTCTCTATATTACTTTATTTTGTGTGTGTTAGATAGATCTTAAATGCATAGTGGAAGCAAAGTCTATTAAATATTTAAGTATTGTCTTTGTTTATAAATGTTTCATTTTCTGAAAGAAGTGTTTAAAAAGATTTTAAACACTTTTACGAATCTAAAAAAAAAAAAAAAAAAAAAAAACATATAAAATTTAACATAGATCATATTATACTAATTTTTTTCTCTTTGCTTATGAATGAATTTATTTAATTATTGAATATTAAATTTAGGAATAAACAACATAACTGTTTCTGAAAATATTTTTTATACAGATTAAAAGACAATTTACCAAAATATACTTAAGCAATTGATGAAATCCATATTATTGTTATTAAGTAACAAGATTTAATTACAAGTGAAAAATATAAGTAGTAACCTAATTGCTTATTACGTTAAAGTGTATCCATCTGTATAATTTTTGTAATTAATTTAAGATTGGCCATCTAATTATGTACATACATGCGATTGCAAAATGTCATTTTAATAAAAATTGATACCTTCCTAATTAACTTATCGGAATAATGTAAACGTTTGTTATACATTACATTGGTATAAGATATTAAATTATTTACTGAAGTTATTAAATTGTCAATTTTATGTTTAGAAGAAATATTAAATATTCTTAAATCCTTAAATTCCTTTTATAAAATTCTAAATTAGAATATTATAGAGTAAAAAGATATCTTTTTAATCATGGGAAAATTTCATTAATACTTTTAAGATACTATGGAGATTCTATTTACTACTGGACTTTTCTATCTACAATATTTTATTAACTGATAAAATTAATTAACAAAAAGCGCTTTAGATATTTCATTTTATCATGTTTGTTAGCTTCTAAATTTGTTATTTTTGAGCAATTGTATTTTATTTTGTGTTTTTGTTGATGCACTTCTGGCTTATGAAAATATTTTGTATGTTTACCTAATAGGAATTTAATAGTGTATGTGTTTACTCCAAATGCACATACCTAATAAACCTCCTTGAGGCTGTATTATTTTCAGAATTTTGTATAATTCGAATGGTAAATGTTTATTATTTTAAAATGAGTTCTTGATTAATACACAGTTGTTTTTAAAATAAAATCGTTTTACTGTTACCAAAAGCTTTGAAAATTACATATAATATCATAAATTTTCAAAATACAGGTATTTAGGAAGTATTTTTAATTTTTGAACAGCTACGGGGAAATAGCTTCTCACGACGTTTTAACCTTTACATATAAATATATGCTTGCATGAGAGCTGCCATCTTTATTTTTGTTTTCACTGCTACACTGTATACGCTATGTCACGTACCAAATACTCGGTGACTGGTATGTCTTAAAAGTGAGATAGATGGAACGACTTATGTCGTTCGTTTGTTGAATATGGTACCAAATTCCAATTCTTGGTGACTCCCTCCCCTACGTGACGTCATTATGACGTTTATGTCGTCCACGACTCTTGTCGGAGTGAATATGGTAGGGCCCATAGTCGCTTGGCCGACATAATCCAGGCGTGCGACAGTGATTCTGAAGATCGTCATTTTCGTCCGTGACTCTTGTCGGAGTGAATATGGTAGGGCCCATGCACTTTCTCTATAAAATTTGGATGCTGACTAGAACATTTTCCGATGGCTGCGTCACAAAGGGCGCTACCATATTCACTACGACTTAGTCACGGTGAATATGCCGATCTTCAAAATCACTGTCACTCGCTTTAGAAGAATTAATTTGGATTTTCCATTTAACAAGCCACGATTCCAGAGTATCAAGATGATGTTGAATATAGGAAGGGACATAATTAATATACAGAGCCTGTTTGTAGATAGCCGTATCATCCGAAATAGCTTCTCACGACATTTTAACCTTTATATATCTATAAATGCTTGCACGAGAGCTCCTGTCATCTTTATTTTTGTTTTCACTGCTACAATGTATACGCTATGTCACGTACTAAATACTTGGTGACTTACTTGTATGTTCCGTAAGTGAAATAGATGGGATGACTTAAGTCCACTGGCGGTTCAATATGGTACCAAATTCCCCTTCTTGGTGACTTAAAACATCATTATGATGTTAATGTTTCGCGTGATATGGTGGCGCCCAAAGTTGTGGAAGATGTTTATGATTACTTTACGATACTGGCAACATCTATGCCAAGTTCACGTGACATTGTTTTGAAATTTCAAATATAAAATTAGAGGCCGGCCACTTTGCTGTAGTACAGTTCTGACAAATAGATCTAATAATAATGATAATAAAATTAGAGTATAAGATACTGTGTTTGCTTTAGGTATGCATTGTGTTGGTTATCATTTCTGAAACTTATAGATGAACTTCTTCATTTAATTATAAGAGTTTTCTTTTCCACATTTTAAAACGTGCATCATTACTATAAATAATCACGCAACATAAGTGATAAAAAGCAATATAAGTAATTGAGTGTTCTTGTGGAAAATCATTACTGGAGTAATACTGTTATTCAAATAAGGAAATATTAATCTATTATGGATGCAATTAATGAAACAGATTATTTCATATCTGAATTGAAAGAAAATGAGGGATATTTTGTTTGTCATGTATGCAACGAAACTTTCCCTACGAAAAAATTAATGGATGATCATTTAATCTCACATGTAGGCGACAAGCCTTTTGTTTGTGATATATGCAGTGAAAGATTTTGTGATGGTTACCAGCTAAAAAACCATTTAAATACACATATTAGAGAAAAACCTATTCTTCAGGATATAAGCAACAGAAGATATAGCAAAAGGTTTCATAACGAAAGTCAACCTACAGATGTTGGAAAAAAACCTTTTATTTGTAATATATGCAGCAAGAGATTTAGCAGTAATTCTTATCTTAAATGTCATATTTTTACACATACAGATATAAAACCCTTTGTTTGTCCTACATGTCACAAAGGGTTTTCTCTTAAAAATACCCTAAATTATCACCTTGCGACCCACAATGAAGAAAATCCTGTTGTTTGTTCAATATGTAATAAGAATTTTAAAACAGCCCAAACACTGAAAAATCATATTAATACCCATTTTGAAGTATTTACTTGTAATATTTGTGAAAAAAAGTTAACTACTAAGTATAGCCTTAAAGAACATTGTATGAGGAGACATATAAAAGAAAAGCCGTTTGTTTGTGATGATTGTAATAAAAGCTTTCATAAAAAGTCTGCATTGAAGAGTCATATATTGAAGTCTCATATGAAAGGAGAAAACTCAAAAGAAGATTTACGTACTCATTCAGAAGAAAACCATATTCAAAGTATCCATACAAGAAAAAAGCCATATGTATGTGATATATGTAAGAAGGGATTTATGTCAAAGTATACATTAACTTATCATCAATTTGTGCATACAGGACAAAAGCGATTTATTTGTGATGTATGTAAGAAGGGATTTATGACAAAGTCTACATTAACGTCTCATCAATTTATGCATAAAGGACAAAAGCCATTTGTTTGTGATGTATGTAAGAAGGGATTTATGACAAAGTCTGGATTAACTCATCATCAACTCACGCATACAGGAGAAAGAAATTTTATTTGCAATGTATGTGAAAAAGGGTTTTGTACAAAAGGTCAATTAAAACAACATCAACATACTCATTCAGGAAAAAATATTTGCAATGTTTGCAAGAAAGGATATACTACACCTTATTTACTAAAAAGACATATGCTTGTTCATGCAGAAGACAATCCATCAAAGTGTCAATATTGCAACAAAACTTTTTCTGATATTTATTACCTGAAAATTCATATACGTAAACATACAGGAGAAAAGCCTTATGTTTGTCGTACATGTAAGAGGGGATTTACCACAATGTCCCACTTAAATCACCATGTTTGTACCTATTCTAGAGGCAAAAATAAAAACAAGACAAAGGGAGAAAAAGTATAGACTGGTGCTAACTGATATCTGAAATTTCATCATATAAATTCCTATTACTTTTTAAAAAAAATATGCAGTGTCATCAACATACAAATGGAAATAACTATTTTCACTTAAATTAATTTGATGTACAAATTCAGTGCTTCTTGATATATATTTTCTAATTAATGTTAATAAAAAAAGGTTAAGACACTCAAAGATATGCAGAAATAAATGTAGAATACATTTAGTATTTATAGAACAATGAAAAATTTCAGAATTTTATGTTTTTTTTTCTAACGTTTTTGAATATTTTATCTTTGTTTTTATCATATTTTTGTTTTAAGGATAAAATATAAATTTGAACTACTATATTTCTAATGCAGTAAAATTTTTCTGGGATTTTAATTTTAAAGTGTTTCTCTTTAGCTTTTATTCTGAATGCATACTTTTAAATGAGGTAGTGTATTATTTTCAAAATATTTTTGTGTGTTATAAGTATGCTTCATGTAAATATTTGTGTGTTATTTTTAATTACTTGATTCATTACTACTAGCTTTTTAATAAATATATACTGTATATTTCCGAATTTAAGCCCATCCAAGTATAAGTTGAGAGTGTGATTTTATAAAAAATATTTGCCCAAAATTCAAAACCTGTATGTTAACAGAAATAAAAAAAAGTTCTGTAATGTTCAAATATGTTGGCAGACTGATAAAATGGGAGGATTATTTTCAATCAAAATGTTGTATAAAAACAATTGACCAAAGCGTTTTCTATAGATTTGTAATAAAGCTGATCTTCCATTTTAGGTCTATAAAAAACCCTGAAACTTCTCAGCTTATACATTGTGATATACAGTATTTGTAAAGTAATGTTTTTCAATAAATTACTTTGTCTTTTTAACTGTTTATAAGGTGTAATTATAAGTTAATTTTTTTTATATAGGGTATATATATTTATGTGTGTTTCTGTATTTATATAAAATTTAGTTACATTAAAAGTTACTTTATTTTAAAGAAATGAAATACCTTTTTTATTATAAAAGTTTTTTTATTATTATCCAAGCTACTTGTGTGTAAATACATTTTTTATAGTACAGAATCATAATAATAACCTGATTAATATCCTTAATCTTATCTAATAATTTCCTTAATCTTAAGATTATGATCATATGTTGAATAAATTTTATTATAACAGGGTTCCCGCGGTCCTTAAAAGTCCTTAAGAATTCCTTAATTTTAGCTTTCATTTTTAAGGGCCCTTAAAACTACTTAATTTTTATCAAAGGTCCTTAAAAACTCCTTAATTTAGAAAGTTTAACTCTATCAATTTCTTCCATGGAAAGATATAAAAGAAAAAGGAGCTGAGTTACATAAATTGAGCTAAAAAAAATTTCATACAAAAAAAGAAATCTGTTGAATTTTCAAGATGGAATTATTTATGTATGTGAATTTGCACTTTGGAAATTTCTTTGTAAATAGTGAATAAATATTTGTTAAAGTTCATAACATTCTTTTACATTTTCTAGCCAAAAGTGCAGTATTAATAGTAAAGAAAATCCTCAAGTACATATGTTGTCAGTTTATTACTGTAGTAATTCAAAATTCCTTTCCTTGATATCCTTAAAAAATTATGAAAGTACTTTTAGCTTATTAGTATTTTTTATGGTTACAAGCAAGAAAACTTATTTGACAAATAAATAATCTTTCACATACTGCAAAGGCTTAAAGTATAGAGTCAGCTGTCCTATTCTAATAGCTAACAGTCAAGCAGATTTTAACTAAACGAAGCATGGACGGTGGGGGTTTTGTAGATATTTCAGTTACTTATGGAAGTTTAATTTTCTTTCGATTGAATGTAATAGAAAAGCCAAAAACTTTCTTCTTTCCCAGGCAACGTCGGGTATAATCAGTTAGTATATAAAAACATATATCAGTCATTTTTAAACCCTCAGAAAGTACTGTTTATGGTATTGTATTTTATTCACAATTTGTTTTTAGTTTGATCACTCAAAAAACTGTAGATGTATGTTTTCAAAATTAGTTTTTGTAAATAGATTTATCTTATTAATTTTTATACATTTTTAAAAACTTAATTCTGAAATATTGTAGGGCATTTCTTGAACATGCCTTGTCTGTTTCCTAATCATTAAAATATGTTGCTCAGGAAATAGGGTTTATGTCATTATGCTGTGTATTTCAAGTGGGTCCTTATAAAAAATTACTTTGGTCCTTAGAAAGTCCTTAATTTTTCTTCTGGAAAAAGAGGGGGAATCCTGTATAACTTAAGGTTGTTGATGCCATAGATATGTGTGTTTTGTGAAGGAGTTAAAATATTACCTAATATGTGACTTTAATCAAAAGTTGCATTTTTTAAAAGCAGGAGCTGCTGAGTTGCTATTTATAAAGGCTTTTTTTATTTTCATATGCTGTACTCTCTGTTTTTTTTATAAGCAGCACTATTACTAGCCATTATTTGGATGAATAATATCAATGGACTGTCTCTTCTTCACCTCTATGCTGACCCTTTCTTTCTGCATCCTTTATCTGCGATCTTATTTGCAGAGTCCACTTAATTCTGCGAATTACATCTGTCTCTGTCTCTTTTACTGTCAGTTTTTGTTGTCTCTCTGAATATACAGAATTTAGATAAGTATATACATGGTTTCCGCGCACCTGAAAAGTCATGGAAAATTATGGATTTAGACAATGGATTAATTTTGTCATGGAAAGTCTTGATTTTTCAAGCAAAATGAGTAAAAGTCATGGATCCGCTAAACTACCGATTTAAAAAAAATGCATTGAATTGTTTAATTCTATTTTTACTTGTCATTTGGCTGAAGTTACTGAGTTCGGTATTTATGTATTATCCTATTGACCATATTGCCAAGTAAAATTTGTTCACCAAGGAAGCTCAAAGCAAGAAAGCTTAATGGGTGTAAATGTATATTATTCTGGTTTTTTTTTTTTTTTTTCTTAAATTGTAGATTAAAATTTTATTAATATAATAATAATTATTTTTAATAAAAATACTTAAGAATTTTGCACAAAATATAAGTTTATGTCTAGGGATATTGTATATAAACATTATAGGGTTATATTTGGCTATTATTCATGGTCACCTGGATAATACCAAAGTACCCTGAATTCAAATTTAAAACATTTTGATTGAAAAATTGCTACATGATTAAACTTAGGTATGTAGATACAAAATTTTATTTTATATATGTGAGTTTATTAACACTTATAAAGTAAGTTTATAGTTTTTTATGATAAAATTCCTGTAATTTTTCTAAAAGCATATATTTTATTTGTATGTACATCAGAAGTTTTATTCATATATATTGTTAACAAAAGCTTTTTAAAGTCATGGAAAATGATCTGTTAAATCAGGGAAAGTCATGAAAAGTCGGGGATTTGAAAAATTTTATTTTGGCAGATACCCTGTATATATGCACACACACATATATATATATATATATATGTATATTTATATATACATATATATATATATATATATATATATATATATATATATATATATGTATATTTATATATACATATATGCTGCAATATTATTTCTGTATTTGGAAGTACCCACATCTATGAGCATGTATTCTTTGATATGAAATATATTGTATCAAAATATAATAAGAACTCTATTAAAAAATTTACAGTCAAAAGTATAATTTGAACAGCAACAACAAAAAGTTATTAGGAATTATTGCCTGGCAATTGCATCCAAAAAGAGGTTGAAATTAAGATTTTTATGTTATTTAAAATAAAGTTTTTATATTTTCAGATTTTCTTATCTATCATTAGAATTTTTATTAACAAAATTTGTCGACTCTAATTTCTTCCTCTTTTGAATTGATAAAGTGAATTAAAAGATAAAGTGATCCCTAAAGATTTGCACTGCTTTATACTCAAATCTGTTTGTAAGTTGATTTTTACTAATTTAAAAAGTAACATGTGTCCTTAAAGAATCAAAATATACATCTTTTAATATAGATATTTCTTAAATATTTATTATGAAATAGCCTAAAGAACTGGGCTAGGGCCAAATAGACTTTCAGAGACTTGCTGATGATGGAACTGTTTGGGTTGAACATCTTGGTATGTTCATAGACATTCAGAATCCAGCCATCTAGTTGTAACACAGCTTTACTATTCCAAACCAAAATTAAGTAAGAAAAAAACAAAAGCTAATGTAAAAATTACATGCAGTTATTAGATTAAAATTTATATTTTAAAATATTTTTAAAAAGAGGATTAGATTTATAATCATAAAAATAGACAGGAGTGTATTTTAATCTCATATGTTTTCTTAAAGTTCTTTAGAATTATTAGTGTTAAGAGATTATTAATTTTTTTATTACAATAAAAGTATTAATGTTTTGTTAATTTACTCTTGTAAAACTGATCATGCTTATATCTTCACATTTGTACTTAAGATGCTTTCACCCATTGTTTAAAGATTTTGCTTTTTCTTTCATCTGTTTTACCATAAAAAAAAATAATGAGAAATATTTCTCATTATTTGTAGTTTCTTTTACTTGGCTTGAATTTTTTTCTTAAACGTCATAAAAAATTAAAGTTTCATATTTACTAACTTACAGTTAATGTTTACTTATTGTAAGTATAAAACACTAAGTTACTTATTTTAAGTCTAAAATTAAAAAAATTTAAATTAAACGAAATAAATATTAATGAAATTGCTTTTTTAATCTTGTACATTTAAAAAAAAGTTAAAGGCATAATGTATTTGTTTGTTTTGATATGATTAAAACAAGAAAACATTTTTAATTATGTAACATTACTGTATGCACTTACATATTATCCAATTTTAATTGAGTGTATGTTTGATTTTCTAATAATTAATGCAGTAAAATGTAACTGCAATATTCTTCCATATACGTATAAAAACACAGTTTAAAAAAAAAATGTTTTTTTTTTTGTTTATTTTGAATATATTTAGCCAAATATTTGTTACAAATATTACAACTTCTGTTACTGTTGTAGAATATGTTCAATTTGATGAGTGTAGTGTTATTTACATGGTTTCCGCGCACCTGGAAAGTCATGGAAAATCATGGATTAATTTTGTCATGGAAAGTCTTGATTTTTCAAGCAAAATGAGTAAAAGTCATGGATCCGCTAAACTACCAATTAAAAAAAAGGCATTGAATTGTTTAATTCTATTTTTACTTGTCATTTGACTGAAGTTACTGAGTTTGGTATTTATGTATTATCCTATTGACCATATTGCCAAGTAAAATTTGTTCACCAAGGAAACTCAAAGCAAGAAAGCTTAATGTGTGGGTAAATGTATATTATTCTTTTTTTTTTTTTTTTTTTCTTAAATTGTAGATTAAAATTTTATTAATATAATAATTATTTTTTAATAAAAATTAGTTAAGATTTTTGCACAAAATATAAGTTTATCTCTAGGGATATTGTATATAAACAGTATAGGGTTATATTTGGCTATTATTCATGGTCACCTGTATAATAGCAAAGTACCCTAAATTCAAATTGCAAACATTTTGATTGAAAAATTGCTATATGATTAAACTTAGGTATGTAGATAAAACAATTTATTTTTATGTGAGTTTATTAACACTTATAAAGTAAGTTTATAGTTTTTTTATGATAAAATTCCTGTAATTTCTCTAAAAGCATATATTTTATTTGTATGTACATCAGAAGTTTTATTCATATATACTTTTAACGAAAGCTTTTTAAAGTCACGGAAAATGATCTGCTAAATCAGGGAAAGTCATGGATTTGAAGAATTTCATTTTGGTAGATACACTGTAA
>CM063511.1:81971879-82084578 GCA_032207245.1 Pardosa pseudoannulata
CTGGTGCAATGATACATCTTTTAAAACATATTTCAATCGTTTAGTCCGTGTCAATTTATTCGACAAAGAACAAAACTGCTGGAGTAAAACTCATACTTTTTGTTTAAAATTTCATTAATGATATGATTTAACTTCACTTGCACTTTATCTGATGACACGGCAATCTACTTCTGATCTAGACAGCGTCTCTGCAATTTGCAGAATATTATGCTCTAAATGTTTTAATAATGGAAGATTAAAATAAAATCCATAAATGTAGGAAATTTATTTTATCGATCATTTTAAATTTTTTACTTATAAAGATTATTAAGTGCTAATATTATGTCATCTTGACAAAATTACTTTTAATAAGCACATCAAATATTAAGAATGCTTATCAGGATATACTATCACTATTTATTTTCTCTCCACTTGAAAAATTGCTCTTACATTATTTTATCTACTTAGCAGTATGGTCGTTTTAATCCAATATTGATTTCTTAATAGAATACAAACAAAACTAATCGATCAGGAGATTTAATAAAATTGTTCTTCTGATACCTTTAAAATCATTAGCTTTTATTTTATTATAGCTATCTAATCAGATCATAGCCAATTACCGGACTATGATCATAAAAGCTAAACATCGCAAGCTGTAGATGATTCCTTAAAATGTTAGGACTTCAATACTCATTACATTTTCCAAAAGAAAAAATGGCATCCAATAACGCCCACAGAATTGATCTGAGCTTTTGTACAATTTAACGAACTTAATAATCTTCTTCATCACTTCTGTTAAAATTTACTTAATTTAATTTAAAACAGATACACTTGCACAGTATTTCCTAATAAAAAAATTAAAATATGTAAAAAACAAATATCGGCAGACTTTCTTCATCTTTTTAATTTTTTCATTTATCTTAATTGCTTAATTAAATAGCTTTTTTCTTAAAATACATTTGTATATTTATTGTGTTTAAAGTTAAAAGAATGACACCAGTAATAAATTCATCAACTTTATAAAAATTGAAAAAATTCAACAGCTAATAAGTTCTTCGCAATTATAACATTGTAAACAACTAGGTACGTGGTGACTTTATTATTCTATTAGGTAAACATACAAAATATTTTTCATAAGCTAGAAGTGCATCAACAAAAACACAAAAATAAAATACAATTGCTCAAAAATAACAAATTTAGAAGCTAGCAACATGATAAAATGAAATATCTAAAGCGCTTTTTTAATTAATTTTATCAGTTAATAAAATATTGTAGATAGAAAAGTCCAGTAGTAAATAGAAATCTTTTTACTCTATAATATTCAAATTTAGAATTTTATAAAAGGAATTTAAGGATTTAAGAATATTTAATATTTCTTCTAAACATAAAATTGACAATTTAATAACTTCAGTAAATAATTTAATAACTTATACCAATGTATAACAAACGTTTAGATTATTCCGATAAGTTAATTAGGAAGGTATCAATTTTTAAAATGACATTTTGCAATCGCATATATGTACATAATCAGATGCCCAATCTTAAATTAATTACAAAAATTATACAGATGGATACACTTTAACATAATAAGCAATTAGATTACTACTTATATTTTTAATAGTAAATAAATCTTGTTACTTAATAACAATATCATGGATCTAATCAATTGCTTAATAAAGTATATTTTGGTAAATTGTCTTTTAATCTGTATAAAAAATATTTTCAGAAACAGTTATGTTGTTTATTCCTAAATCTAATATTCAATAATTAAATAAATTCATTCACAAGCAAAAAGAAAAAAAAATTAGTATAATATGATCTATGTTAAATTTTAAAGTTTTTTTTTTTTTTTTTTTTTTTTTTTTTTTTTTTTTTAGATTCATAAAAGTGTTTAAAATCTTTTTAAACACTTCTTTGAGAAAATGAAACATTTATAAACAAAGACAATACTTAATATTTAATAGACTTTGCTTCCACTATGCATTTAAGATCTATCTAACACACACAAAATAAAATAATATAGAGACATATAGCATATATAGTTGTATATAACATTTGCATAATAATTATAAAAATAATTTTATAACATAAGACGGAAAATAAAATTAATTTCCCCAATGCTACAGATGTTTATGCATAGCTTTACTAAAATTATAATTATTGTGTGGATAGAATAAAAACTGTTAAACTCCTTCAATACTTTGTGTTCATAGTTAATAACATACCAATGTAATTAGACATAAACAAATCATACTAAAAAATTAATATACTATAAACAGATATCATTTAGAAATACTTAAATGTAATTTATTAAACATTAATCAAAACAGTAAAATGAATAATTATCTTAAAATATGTATTAGTGACATTTCGAATTGAAAAAAAAATTATAAATATGAAGCCAAAAGGAGATTCATTAGGTATGTGCATTTGAAGTAGACACATCATACACTATTGAATTTCTATTTAGCAAACTTCGATTTCAACATCTAAAACGTTTTTATAAGTTAGAATGTGCATATTAAGTATAAAAATACAAAATAAGATACCATAGCTCAAAATAATAAATATAGAAAAAATAAACCGCGACCAAATAAAATATCTAAATCACATTTTGTTAATTGCTTACAAATTAAATATAGAAAGCAAAAAAAAAATAAATAAATAAAATAAAAAAATATTAACTCGTGATTAAAACTTCATAATATTCACATTTAGAATTATATAAAAAAGGAAATGAACAATAACTTTTGAATAGAATAACTTTTTAAACATAAAACAATTTGTTTAAAGGAAGGATAAATAACCTGGTACATATATATATATATATATATATATATATATATATATATGAAAGCATATGTGATTAGTTACATATATATATATATATATATATATATATATATATATATATATATATATATATATATATATATGTGTATGTGTGTATATATATATATATATATATATATATGTGTGTGTGTGTGTGTGTGTGTGTGTGTGCATCAATAAAGCCCACTTAAACACTTTTCCATTGACATTTCATGATAAAAAGATGGTAAGTAATAAAAGTACTTGTTTTATTACAAGTACGAATATACAAAATACAATAAGATACAATAAATAAATAAGTGCGAATATGCAATTAGAAATATACAAATCACTATCAAAAAAGTTTCTTATAGACACCATATTATAAACTGCTGAGTACTAGATAAATAGTTTATAAAATAAAAAAACGACGGACAAGTTTGAAAATTGAAGCAATTATCTACATAGATTAAATGATAAAAAATTAAACTATACCTTTATTCTCCATCACTCTTTGGTATATATATATCCATAATCATATGAAACACATACTATCACAAAATTAATAATTATTAATCACAGAATTCATTAGACATGGCACCACACATTCAAACTAACTAGGACTAATACAAACGAGCACATGGTTCTGAAAATAAAACGCAGTTAATTTTTGCAGTTAAGAATATCTACACTGTTTCCAATTTTTTGATTGGTCAGTAGAGTGAAGATGACTACATCAATAAGCTCCGCCTTTATCAGAAACGTAATTGGGGGTGTAGCCGTAGTAGGAGGAGTCACAGACCAGTTACTATGTCACTTGATGGCAATATGGTATGAAATAGGGCCCTACCATATTCACTCCGACAAGAGTCACGGGTGAAAATGACGATCTTCAGAATCACTGTCGCACGCCTGGATTATGTCGGCCAAGTGACTATTTCATACCATATTGCCATCGAGTGACATAGTAACTGGTCTGTGACTCCTCCTACTACGGCTACACCCCCAATTACGTTTCTGATAAAGGCGGAGCTAATTGATGTAGTCATCTTCACTCTACTGACCAATCAAAAAATTGGAAACAGTGTAGATATTCTTAACTGCAAAAATTAACTGCGTTTTATTTTCAGAACCATGTGCTCGTTTGTATTAGTCCTAGTTAGTTTGAATGTGTGGTGCCATGTCTAATGAATTCTGTGATTAATAATTTTATTTTTGTGATAGTATGTGTTTCATATGATTATGGATATATACCAAAGAGTGATGGGGAATAAAGGTATAGTTTAATTTTTTATCATTTAATCTATGTAGATAATTGCTTCAATTTTCAAACTTGTCCGTCGTTTTTTTATTTTATAAACTATTTATCTATTACTCAGCAGTTTATAATATGGTGTCTATAAGAAACTTTTTTATAGTGATTTGGATATTTCTAATTGCATATTCGCACTAATTTATTTATTGTATCTTATTGTATTTTGCATATTCGTACTTGTAATAAAACAAGTACTTTTATTACTTACCATCTTTTTATCTTGAAATGTCAATGGAAAAGTGATATTTCTAATTGCATATTCGCACTTATTTATTTATTGTATTTTCTTGTATTTTGCATATTCGTACTTGTAATAAAACAAGTACTTTTATTACTTACCATCTTTTTATCTTGAAATGTCAATGGAAAAGTGTTTAAGTGGGCTTTATTGATGCGCGCACACACACACACACACACATATATATATATATATATATATATATATATATATATATATATATATATATATATATATATATATATATATATATATATATATATATATATATATATATTATATATATATATATATATATATATATATATATATATATATATATATATATATATATATATATATATATATATATATATATATATATATATCTACCAGGTCCTTCCTTTAAACAAAAAATTTAAAATTTGACTTTTTATATGTTTTATACAACTTTAAAATTGTTTTATGTTTCAAAAGTTATTCTATTCAAAAGTTATTGTTCATTTCCTTTTTTATATAATTCTAAATGTGAATATTATGAAGTTTTAATCACGAGTTATAAAATTCTGAAAACTCTTGTTAATATTTTTGATTTTTTTTGCCTTCTATATTTTATTAGTAAGTAATTAACAAAATGTGATTTAGGTATTTTATTCGGTCGCGGTTTATTGTTTCTATATTTATTATTTTGAGCTATGGTATCTTATTTTGTATTTTTATACTTAATATGCACATTCTAACTTATAAAAACGTTTTAGATGTTGAAATCGAAGTTTGCTAAATAGAAATTCAATAGTGTATGATGTGTCTACTTCAAATGCACATACCTAATGAATCTCCTTTTGGCTGCATATTTATAATTTTTTTTCAATTCGAAATGTCACTAATACATATTTTAAGATAATTATTCATTTTACTGTTTTGATTAATGTTTAATAAATTACATTTAAGTATTTCTAAATGATATGTTTATAGTATATTAATTTTTTAGTATGATTTGTTTATGTCTAATTACATTGGTATGTTATTAACTATGAACACAAAGTATTGAAGGAGTTTAACAATTTTTATTCTATCTACACAATAATTATAGTTTTCGTAAAGCTATGCATAAACATCTGTAGCATTGGGGAAATTTTATTTTCCGTCTTATGTTATAAAATTAATTTTATAATTATTATGCAAATATTATATACAACTATATATGCTATGATTATTCTATATGTCTCTATATTACTTTATTTTGTGTGTGTTAGATAGATCTTAAATGCATAGTGGAAGCAAAGTCTATTAAATATTAAGTATTGTCTTTGTTTATAAATGTTTCATTTTCTCAAAGAAGTGTTTAAAAAGATTTTAAACACTTTTATGAATCTAAAAAAAAAAAAAAAAAAAAAACCTATAAAATTTAACATAGATCATATTATACTAATTTTTTTTCTCTTTGCTTGTAAATGAATTTATTTAATTATTGAATATTAAATTTAGGAATAAATAACATAACTGTTTCTGAAAATATTTTTTATACAGATTAAAAGACAATTTACCAAAATATACTTTATTAAGCAATTGATTAGATCCATGATATTGTTATTAAGTAACAAGATTTATTTACTACTAAAAATAAGTAGTAATCTAATTGCTTATTATGTTAAAGTGTATCCATCTGTATAATTTTTGTAATTAATTTAAGATTGGGCATCTGATTATGTACATATATGCGATTGCAAAATGTCATTTTAAAAATTGATACCTTCCTAATTAACTTATCGGAATAATCTAAACGTTTGTTATAACTAACGATAATATATAATGTATAACTTATATAATGTATAACAAACGATAAACGTTTGTTATACATTGGTATAAGTTATTAAATTATTTACTGAAGTTATTAAATTGTCAATTTTATGTTTAGAAGAAATATTAAATATTCTTAAATCCTTAAATTCCTTTTATAAAATTCTAAATTAGAATATTATAGAGTAAAAAGATATCTTTTTAATCATGGGAAAATTTCATTAATACTTTTAAGATACTATGGAGATTCTATTTACTACTGGACTTTTCTATCTACAATATTTTATTAACTGATAAAATTAATTAACAAAAAGCGCTTTAGATATTTCATTTTATCATGTTTGTTAGCTTCTAAATTTGTTATTTTTGAGCAATTGTATTTTATTTTGTGTTTTTGTTGATGCACTTCTGGCTTATGAAAATATTTTGTATGTTTACCTAATAGGAATTTAATAGTGTATGTGTTTACTCCAAATGCACATACCTAATAAACCTCCTTGAGGCTGTATTATTTTCAGAATTTTGTATAATTCGAATGGTAAATGTTTATTATTTTAAAATGAGTTCTTGATTAATACACAGTTGTTTTTAAAATAAAATCGTTTTACTGTTACCAAAAGCTTTGAAAATTACATATAATATAAATTTTCAAAATACAGGTATTTAGGAAGTATTTTTAATTTTTGAACAGCTACGGGGAAATAGCTTCTCACGACATTTTAACCTTTACATATAAATAAATGCTTGCATGAGAGCTGCCATCTTTATTTTTGTTTTCACTGCTACACTGTATACGCTATGTCACGTACCAAATACTCGGTGACTGGTATGTCGCAAAAGTGAGATAGATGGAACGACTTATGTCGTCCGTTTGTTGAATATGGTACCAAATTCCAATTCTTGGTGACTCCCTCCCCTACGTGACGTCATTATGACGTTTATGTCGTCCACGACTCTTGTCGGAGTGAATATGGTAGGGCCCATAGTCGCTTGGCCGACATAATCCAGGCGTGCGACAGTGATTCTGAAGATCGTCATTTTCGTCCGTGACTCTTGTCGGAGTGAATATGGTAGGGCCCATGCACTTTCTCTATAAAATTTGGATGCTGACTAGAACATTTTCCGATGGCTGCGTCACAGAGGGCGCTACCATATTCACTACGACTTAGTCACGGTGAATATGCCGATCTTCAAAATCACTGTCACTCGCTTTAGAAGAATTAATTTGGATTTTCCATTTAACAAGCCACGATTCCAGAGTATCAAGATGATGTTGAATATAGGAAGGGACATAATTAATATACAGAGCCTGTTTGTAGATAGCCGTATCATCCGAAATAGCTTCTCACGACATTTTAACCTTTATATATCTATAAATGCTTGCACGAGAGCTCCTGTCATCTTTATTTTTGTTTTCACTGCTACAATGTATACGCTATGTCACGTACTAAATACTTGGTGACTTACTTGTATGTTCCGTAAGTGAAATAGATGGGATGACTTAAGTCCACTGGCGGTTGAATATGGTACCAAATTCCCCTTCTTGGTGACTTAAAACATCATTATGATGTTAATGTTTCGCGTGATATGGTGGCGCCCAAAGTTGTGGAAGATGTTTATGATTACTTTATGATACTGGCAACATCTATGCCAAGTTCACGTGACATTGTTTTGAAATTTCAAATATAAAATTAGAGGCCGGCCACTTTGCTGTAGTACAGTCCTGACAAATAGATCTAATAATAATGATAATAAAATTAGAGTATAAGATACTGTGTTTGCTTTAGGTATGCATTGTGTTGGTTATCATTTCTGAAACTTATAGATGAACTTCTTCATTTAATTATAAGAGTTTTCTTTTCCACATTTTAAAACGTGCATCATTACTATAAATAATCACGCAACATAAGTGATAAAAAGCAATATAAGTAATTGAGTGTTCTTGTGGAAAATCATTACTGGAGTGATACTGTTATTCAAATAAGGAAATATTAATCTATTATGGATGCAATTAATGAAGCAGATTATTTCATATCTGAATTGAAAGAAAATGAGGGATATTTTGTTTGTCATGTATGCAACGAAACTTTCCCTACGAAAAAATTCATGGATGATCATTTAATCTCACATGTAGGCGACAAGCCTTTTGTTTGTGATATATGCAGTGAAAGATTTTGTGATGGTTACCAGCTAAAAAACCATTTAAATACACATATTAGAGAAAAACCTATTCTTCAGGATATAAGCAACAGAAGATATAGCAAAAGGTTTCATAATGAAAGTCAACCTACAGATGTTGGAACAAAACCTTTTATTTGTAATATATGCAGCAAGAGATTTAGCAATAATTCTTATCTTAAATGTCATATTTTTACACATACAGATATAAAACCCTTTGTTTGTCCTACATGTCACAAAGGGTTTTCTCTTAAAAATACCCTAAATTATCACCTTGCGACCCACAATGAAGAAAATCCTGTTGTTTGTTCAATATGTAATAAGAATTTTAAAACAGCCCAAACACTGAAAAATCATATTAATACCCATTTTGAAGTATTTACTTGTAATATTTGTGAAAAAAAGTTAACTACTAAGTATACCCTTAAAGAACATTGTAAGAGGAGACATATAAAAGAAAAGCCGTTTGTTTGTGATGATTGTAATAAAAGCTTTCATAAAAAGTCTGCATTGAAGAGTCATATATTGAAGTCTCATATGAAAGGAGAAAACTCAAAAGAAGATTTACGTACTCATTCAGAAGAAAACCATATTCAAAGTATCCATACAAGAAAAAAGCCATATGTATGTGATATATGTAAGAAGGGATTTATGTCAAAGTATACATTAACTTATCATCAATTTGTGCATACAGGACAAAAGCGATTTATTTGTGATGTATGTAAGAAGGGATTTATGACAAAGTCTACATTAACTTCTCATCAATTTATGCATAAAGGACAAAAGCCATTTGTTTGTGATGTATGTAAGAAGGGATTTATGACAAAGTCTGGATTAACTCATCATCAACTCACGCATACAGGAGAAAGAAATTTTATTTGCAATGTATGTGAAAAAGGGTTTTGTACAAAAGGTCAATTAAAACAACATCAACATACTCATTCAGGAAAAAATATTTGCAATGTTTGCAAGAAAGGATATACTACACCTTATTTACTAAAAAGACATATGCTTGTTCATGCAGAAGACAATCCATCAAAGTGTCAATATTGCAACAAAACTTTTTCTGATATTTATTACCTGAAAATTCATATACGTAAACATACAGGAGGAAAGCCTTATATTTGTCGTACATGTAAGAGGGGATTTACCACAATGTCCCACTTAAATCACCATGTTTGTACCTATTCTAGATGCAAAAATAAAAACAAGACAAAGGGAGAAAAAGTATAGACTGGTGCTAACTGATATCTGAAATTTCATCATATAAATTCCTATTACTTTTTAAAAAAAATATGCAGTGTCATCAACATACAAATGGAAATAACTATTTTCACTTAAATTAATTTGATGTACAAATTCAGTGCTTCTTGATATATATTTTCTAATTAATGTTAATAAAAAAAGGTTAAGACACTCAAAGATATGCAGAAATAAATGTAGAACACATTTAGTATTTATAGAACAATGAAAATTTTCAGAATTTTATGTTTTTTTTTTCTAACGTTTTTGAATATTTTATCTTTGTTTTTATCATATTTTTGTTTTAAGGATAAAATATAAATTTGTACTACTAAATTTCTAATGCAGTAAAATTTTTCTGGGGTTTTAATTTTAAAGTGTTTTTCTTTAGCTTTTATTCTGAATGCATACTTTTAAATGAGGTAGTGTATTATTTTCAAAATATTTTTGTGTGTTATAAGTATGCTTCATGTAAATATTTGTGTGTTATTTTTAATTACTTGATTCATTACTACTAACTTTTTAATAAATATATACTGTATATTTCCGAATTTAAGCCCATCCAAGTATAAGTTGAGAGTGTGATTTTATAAAAAATATTTGCCCAAAATTCAAAACTTGTATGTTAACAGAAATAAAAAAAAGTTCTGTAATGTTCAAATATGTTGGCAGACTGATAAAATGGGAGGATTATTTTCAATCAAAATGTTGTATAAAAACAATTGACCAAAGCGTTTTCTATAGATTTGTAATAAAGCTGATCTTCCATTTTAGGTCTATAAAAAACCCTGAAACTTCTCAGCTTATACATTGTGATATACAGTATTTGTAAAGTAATGTTTTTCAATAAATTACTTTGTCTTTTTAACTGTTTATAAGGTGTAATTATAAGTTAATTTTTTTTATATAGGGTATATATATTTCTGTGTGTTTCTGTATTTATATAAAATTTAGTTACATTAAAAGTTATTTTATTTTAAAGAAATGAAATACTTTTTTATTATAAAAGTTTTTTTATTATTATCCAAGCTACTTGTGTGTAAATACATTTTTTATAGTACAGAATCATAATAATAACCTGATTAATATCCTTAATCTTATCTAATAATTTCCTTAATCTTAAGATTATGATCATATGTTGAATAAATTTTATTATAACAGGGTTCCCGTGGTCCTTAAAAGTCCTTAAGAATTCCTTAATTTTAGCTTTCATTTTTAAGGGCCCTTAAAACTACTTAATTTTTATCAAAGGTCCTTAAAAACTCCTTAATTTAGAAAGTTTAACTCTATCAATTTCTTCCATGGAAAGATATAAAAGAAAAAGGAGCTGAGTTACATAAATTGAGCTAAAAAAATTTTCATACAAAAAAAGAAATCTGTTGAATTTTCAAGATGGAATTATTTATGTATGTAAATTTGCACTTTGGAAATTTCTTTGTAAATAGTGAATAAATATTTGTTAAAGTTCATAACATTCTTTTACATTTTCTAGCCAAAAGTGCAGTATTAATAGTAAAGAAAATCCTCAAGTACATATGTTGTCAGTTTATTACTGTAGTAATTCAAAATTCCTTTCCTTGATATCCTTAAAAAATTATGAAAGTACTTTTAGCTTATTAGTATTTTTTATGGTTACAAGCAAGAAAACTTATTTGACAAATAAATAATCTTTCACATACTGCAAAGGCTTAAAGTATAGAGTCAGCTGTCCTATTCTAATAGCTAACAGTCAAGCAGATTTTAACTAAACGAAGCATGGACGGTGGGGGTTTTGTAGATATTTCAGTTACTTATGGATGTTTAATTTTCTTTCGATTGAATGTAATAGAAAAGCCTAAAACTTTCTTCTTTCCCAAGCAACGTTGGGTATAATCAGCTAGTATATAAAAACATATATCAGTCATTTTTAAACCCTCAGAAAGTACTGTTTATTATATTGTATTTTATTCACAATTTGTTTTTAGTTTGATCACTCAAAAAACTGTAGATGTACGTTTTCAAAATTAGTTTTTGTAAATAGATATATCTTATTAATTTTTATACATTTTTAAAAACTTAATTCTGAAATATTGTAGGGCATTTCTTGAACATGCCTTGTCTGTTTCCTAATCATTAAAATATGTTGCTCAGGAAATAGGGTTTATGTCGTTATGCTGTGTATTTCAAGTGGGTCCTTATAAAAAATTACTTTGGTCCTTAGAAAGTCCTTAATTTTTCTTTTGGAAAAAGAGGGGGAACCCTGTATAACTTAAGGTTGTTGATGCCATAGATATGTGTGTTTTGTGAAGGAGTTAAAATATTACCTAATACATGGTTTCCGCGCACCTGGAAAATCAGGGAAAGTCGTGGAAAATTATGGATTTAGACAATGGATTAATTTTGTCATGGAAAGTCTTGATTTTTCAAGCAAAATGAGTAAAAGTCATGGATCCGCTAAACTACCGATTAAAAAAAATGCATTGAATTGTTTAATTCTATTTTTACTCGTCATTTGGCTGAAGTTACTGAGTTCGGTATTTATGTATTATCCTATTGACCATATTGCCAAGTAAAATTTGTTCACCAAGGAAGCTCAAAGCAAGAAAGCTTAATGGGTGTAAATGTATATTATTCTGGTTTTTTTTTTTTTTTTTTCTTAAATTGTAGATTAAAATTTTATTAATATAATAATAATTATTTTTAATAAGAATTAAGATTTTTGCACAAAATATAAGTTTATGTCTAGGGATATTGTATATAAACATTATAGGGTTATATTTGGCTATTATTCATGGTCACCTGGATAATACCAAAGTACCCTGAATTCAAATTTAAAACATTTTGATTGAAAAATTGCTACATGATTAAACTTAGGTATGTAGATACAAAATTTTATTTTATATATGTGAGTTTATTAACACTTATAAAGTAAGTTTAGTTTTTTATGATAAAATTCCTGTAATTTTTCTAAAAGCTTATATTTTATTTGTATGTACATCAGAAGTTTTATTCATATATATTTTAACGAAAGCTTTTTAAAGTCATGGAAAATGATCTGTTAAATCAGGGGAAGTCATGAAAAGTCAGGGATTTGAAAAATTTTATTTTGGCAGATACCCTGTATATATGCACACACACATACATATATATATATGTATATTTATATATACATATATGCTGCAATATTATTTCTGTATTTGGAAGTACCCACATCTATGAGCATGTATTCTTTGATATGAAATATATTGTATCAAAATATAATAAGAACTCTATTAAAAAATTTACAGTCAAAAGTATAATTTGAACAGCAACAACAAAAAGTTATTAGGAAAGTTATTGCCTGGCAATTGCATCCAAAAAGAGGTTGAAATTAAGATTTTTATGTTATTTAAAATAAAGTTTTTATATTTTCAGATTTTCTTATCTATCATCAGAATTTTTATTAACAAAATTTGTCGACTCTAATTTCTTCCTGTCTTGAATTGATAAAAGATAAAGTGATCCCTAAAGATTTGCACTGCTTTATACTCAAATCTTTTTGTAAGTTGATTTTTACTAATTTAAAAAGTAACAATGTGTCCTTAAAGAATCAAAATATATATCTTTTAATATAGATATTTCTTAAATATTTATTATGAAATAGCCTAAAGAACTGGGCTAGGGCCAAATAGACTTTCAGAGACTTGCTGATGATGGAACTGTTTGGGTTGAACATCTTGGTATGTTCATAGACATTCAGAATCCAGCCTTCTAGTTGTAACACAGCTTTACTATTTCAAACCAAAATTAAGTAAGAAAAAAAGCAAAACCTAAAAAGGTTAATAATGTCAAATTACAAGCAGTTATTAGATTGAAATTTATATTTTAAAATATTTTTAAAAAGAGGATAAGATTTATAATCATAAAAGTAGACAGGAGTGTATTTTAATCTTCTATGTTTTCTTAAAGTTCTGTAGAATTATTAGTGTTAAGAGATTATTAATTTTTTTATTACAATAAAAATATTAATATGTTTTGTTAATTTACTCTTGTAAAACTGATCATGCTTATATCTTCACATTTGTACTTAAGATGCTTTCACCCATTGTTTAAAGATTTTGCTCTTTCTTTCATCTGTTTTACCATAAAAAAAATAATGAGAAATATTTCTCATTATTTGTAGTTTCTTTTACTTGGCGTGAATTTTTTCTTAAACATCATAAAAAATTAAAGTTTCATATTTACTAACTTACAGTTTATGTTTACTTATTGTAAGTATAAAACACTAAGCTACTTATTTTAAGTTTAAAATTAAAAAAATTTAAATTAAACGAAATAAATATTAATGAAATTGCTTTTTTAATCTTGTACATTTAAAAAAAAATTTAAAGGCTTAATGTATTTATTTGTTTTGATATGATTAAAACAAGAAAACATTTTTAATTATGTAACATTACTGTATGCACTTACATATTATCCAATTTTAATTGAGTGTATGTTTGATTTTCTAATAATTAATGCAGTAAAATGTAACTGCAATATTCTTCCATATACGTATAAAAACACAGTTTTAAAAAAAATTGTTTTTTTGTTTATCTTGAGTATATTTAGCCAAATATTTGTTTCAAATATTACAACTTCTGTTACTGTTGTAGAATATGTTAAATTTGATGAGTGTAGTGTTAATAAGTTGTTGTTCCACTTAATGATGGGCCAATAGGAATTTATTAATTTGTACTTCAATTCATGTTGTGCTGGACAACGCATCTACTATAAATAGGAAGAGATATTAATTCATGACTGTTCCAACATTTGGAGGAATACACGGAAAAGGTGGACTTTTCATTACCTATATTTAGCTTCACTATTGTGTCAGTTAGTATCTTGTAATCAGTTTTTATTTTACTTTCTGACTAGCTAAAGATCTGAAATTTTTCATATAGGTTCATTTCTGGTGACAATAGAATATTCAACAGCAAAAATTAGATTAGAGGAAAAAAAATCCGTTTGGTAAATGCAGAATGCTGTACCTCTTTTATAGGCCAGCTGTTATGTACCTCCATAGAGGTAACCTACACACTTCTGGCTTTACTGTGCAAGTTCGAATCAACCCATGTTCTTTGTTTATACCCTAATTTTCTGCGTATAATCCGCGGATTATACGTTAAAAAAGTTTAAATTCCCTTTTAATGCGTATTATCTGCTGTTAAAATTTATTTTTATAATAAAATTTACAAACATCTTTCGTAAAGAATAATAGATGGCAGCACCTGCTGATATTTCGCAGAATTTTTTTTTTTTAAATTATATTCAGCCAAAGACAGCAGTTTGAATGAAAATACCCGATTAAATTAGTATATTCCATTTTGTATATTTATTCCTATCAAGAAAGAACACTTGTATAATCTAAAATAGCTGCATTTTGCTGCATTCTTCATTTTCTTTCAGTTTTAGCTCGCCAGATGGCGCCGAAACTGCAGTATAAAATTTTAATATAGATCGCAAATAACCATATTAAAATAAAATGAAAACATATATATTTAGAGAATTCTAAATTTTAACATCTTTTTTATTTAAATATGGGTTCCAATAATTTATTTGTATCATTTTTTCTGTACTCATTAATGTAAATATTTTGACTAAAGTTTTTACTGTGGTTAAATATAAATTTTTTTAAATCTATCCAAATTTTCACTTTATTAGATTACTTTTTTTAATTTACTTAATGATAACATTTTCTTTAAAGAGTTTAATTTAAGTTTTTTAACACTAAACGATATATTTTTTATCCATATACATTGAAAACTAAATCACATGAGATTAAAATGGAAATTTAATCTGCGGATTATAAAATGTTAGTCCTGAATTAAACATTGATAAATAAATTTTCTAAAAAAAAGTGGGATTAAAAGACTGATTTAAGTTCAGTTTATTTAATTTTTGATATGCATAATAGCATACAAAAACACCACAATTCATATTCTATAATTGATATCAGTAAATATATTTTCAAACTAACATTTAAGAATTTTTTTTAAACAGGGTGAAGGCAGCTTGTAATTCAGTCACTGGTTTCACTTTTTTCACTAGATATAGTCAAACAGAATACACTGAAATCAGAAAAATAAGCATTTGTGAGGAAAAAATATCCGAGTCTCTTTACATTATTTGGGAGTTCAGTACTTTTATTGAGTGCAAAACATATATTATAAAAAAAACCTATTAAATTGATCATAATATTAATTTACATGCAGCGAATTAAAACATAATTTATGTTTTAATGCAAAATTACATTGAAATGTTGATTTAAAACTTTTTTTCCCTTGACTGTTTTAAATGTTATACACTTTATTTGAAGAAATAATAATAATAAATAAATTTAACAGTTAAAATATTTATTTGTAAGTGTTCTAAAATATTCAGTCATTCAAACGTAACTTAATGTATTACTACAAACATATGCATATTTAAAACAGTCTAAAAGAAGAAATGAAACAATATTAATCTATACAAAATAATATTTCGTTATTTTTATTCAGTAGGATTGAGAGATTAACAGGGTTTATTTTATTTATCATTTAAGACTAGTTAGTATATATGGGTTAATTTTGCATACTAGATATAAACAAACACATCTTTCCGAGCAACTTAGAAACATATTAACAAATAAATTTTGTAGATACATAAGTTATCCTAAGCGCCAAAATAAAGATACGTAGCAAGCTATAACAACCATACCCTACCAAATGGTTGCCATTAGTGGTTTATTCGTGACCCATGTAGTCCTATATTGTAGAAGACTCACACAGCATTGCCAGGTTCACAAGTTTCAGTCAGTTAAAAAGAAGATTAAAATAATAAGACAAGGAGGAATTAAAAACTCAACACTCCCTCCAATTCCAACTTGTCCAAAAAAAAAAACAACAACATAATAAAACGTTATACACTTACAAAAAAATACACACCTAAAGAAAATCAATCATTAAAAAAATATCAATTTAACACTTAGCAAGACAGTTTATCAGAGTTTTAAATTTTTCAAATTTATCTCTAGGCAAAGCCTTTGTAAATATATCAGCCAACTGTTCATTATTATTGACATAGTCGATATTCACCGTTTTATCCTGGTATTTTTCACGGATAAAGTGATACTTCACATCAATGTGCTTAGTGCGTTTGTGAAGGATTTTTTTATTAGTTGGCTTGATTGAACGAGTGGGTCCACCCTGCCAAATGGGCGATAACGCGCCTAGTTTGGTAACCCCATCTCCTTTCTCATCTCCTCGCCGTGTTTTAATCACGTGCTCTCGTCACGCTACTCTTCTATTACGTATGAATTGCGCCTTTTTCTGATTGGCTGATAAATTGGTTAATTGGAAATGCGCCTCTTTCTAATTGGCTTACAAATAATTTAAATTCATTGGTTCTTTGACCAACGGCAAATTTTTTTAAATTTAAACAAGTTAAACTCGTTTTCAACCATTTTACCGTTGGATGTCCTTGAATGCACTTGTTGGATTGTTTCACATTTTACTTTTGTTCCATTCCCTCTGAGTGATGGCTACTGGTGGTAAGATTAACTCTGAGTTTTTCCATAATTTGAAGCTCTCCGGAATGAAAGCTGTGATAAATGGTGTATGAATGAGGGGCTTATCGCTAATAAATATGAATGCCCCAAGTGTAAGAAGGATGTGCATTTGGTCGAACGTAAAGATCGACCCGAGGGATATCAGTGGGTGTGTAGGGTGAAAAGAGCGAACCCCCATCATTTCAAAAGCAGTGTAAGGAAAGGTACATGGTTTGATGGAAGTAAATTAAGTATTATAGACATACTTAAATTTACTTACCTCTGGGTGTATGAGGCGTCCACCAGTCTTATTCTTCAAGAGCTCGACATTAGTGAGCATTCAATAGTTGATTGGCGTAACTTTTGTCGAGAGGTTTGCATTGATGCATGTGTCAATGCAAACCAAAAGATTGGTAGACCGGGAGTGGTTGTAGAAATAGACGAAAGCAAATTTGGTAAAAGAAAATATAATAAAGGGAAGATGGGTTTTTGGAGGGGTAGAAAGGGGTTCGAATAAATGTTTTTTTTTTTTTTTTTTTTTTTTTTTTTTTTAGGTGGGGGAGGATCGCACGAAGGAGACACTGTTGGATGCTATTCAGAGAAATATCTTGCCCGGATCAACGATCACGTCCGATTGCTGGAAATCGTATGATTGCCTCTCAGATCACGGTTTCGTGCATCTGAGTGTCAATCATTCAGTGACATCTAAGGATCCGGATACAGGTGCCCACACAAACACCATAGAGGGAATGTGGGGACTTATTAAGAAAGAGTTCCGGAAGCAGGGCCATCGGCAAACTAACATCTTATTTGATTCATATTTTGCTGAATTTATGTGGCGCCGCAGGTATAAAGACCATACTGAAGGTCTTTTTCGAGCCTTCTTATCCTGCGTAAAGACCCTATATTCGCCACATACTGCCGATGAAGAGAGTGCATCCAAGGAATGAAGTAAGTGTTTTAGTTATTTTATTTTAAAGGGATATTTTATTTTGTTTTCTGCACAAATTCTTTCGTGGGCATCGACGGAAGGTTTGGATCATTTATGTTGCTTTTTAATGAAGGGAGATAGATTTAAGCATTAGTTTTCTATATGTTGTTAGTATGTGTTTATTAAATTGTTTTTTATTAAAGAAGAGTAAATATCGCATTAAATTTATACTCAAATCTTTTAGATGAAGAGTAACTACATTTACGGGAGGTTTACGGGGATGGAGCCCCCCCCCTTAATTTAAAAACATTTTTTACATTAATATAAATAAAAAAGATTGACATTAAAAAAATTATCTACCAAAATTTGATCCGACAAATTTTTCAAAATTACTATTTTAATATATTTTGCAAATTTTAAAACAGAATTTAAGCCATTTGTTAAGATTACTTGAGCTATTGTTATATTTCTATTTCTGAAGTTTTCAGTTATATTTTTATTTCCAGAGTTTTCAGTTATATTTTCATTTCCCGAGCTTTCAGTTAGTATAGCTATGTCATTCCCGGCGAAAAACCACTCCCGCTCATCAGGTCAGGCTTGAGGTTGCCATGCAAAAGGTTTCGCTCTTGGCGCAAGTTAAAAATCGCCAAATAGAGGAGGGGGACCCGGTTCTTCAGTAGTACCGTTGACACAAAATATTACCTTGTAGTGTTCCAAGTAAAGGCACCATTCGATAACAAGAAAATATATCCAGTCGTGGACCTTCTGGTGTCAAAGTCACCAGCAAAGTCTGCATCAGAATAAGCCACAAGATGAGGACTTTCTGTTTCTGAGGTATACTGGATGCCATGGTATAAACAAGGATCTGCCATGCTCTGATTGAATCCATAACTTGTCAAGAAATCTGAAAACTTTTGGTTCCAACATCTTGATGACTGTTTTAGACCATATAAAGACTTTCTCAACTTGCATACCAAATTTGTATTAACATCTAGACCTGGAGGAGGCTGCATGTAAATTTCTTCCTCGATATCACCATGTAAAAATGCCGTTTTTATGTCACACTGCAGCATTTTCAACTTTTTTTTAGCAGCAATTGCCAGGACTGTCCGTATAGTGTTATATCTCGTTGTTGGTGAAAATGTTTCACTATAATCAACTCCCTCCACTTGTGAGAACCCTTTTGCACATAGGCGAGCTTTAAAACGTTCTATCTTTCCATCTGGTAAGTACTTTATGTTGAACACCCATTTTGATCCAACTATATTCTTCCCTACTGGACATTCTGCCAATTCCCAGGTATCATTTTTCTGCAGTGATTTGAGTTCTTCTCCTATTGCATCTTTCCACTCCTGTGATTGATGGGAGTTAATTGCCTCTTCATATGTTTTGGGAATCTCAGCAACATTTACTTCATAGCGGAGGGGAATTCTTAAGTTTTGCCTTGGTCTAAGATCATAAGGGGATTCTTCATCCTCTGAATTCTGTGATATATTAAGTGTATCACTTTCATTCGTTGGTGGGTCTGTTTCAGTCTCTAACTCATTGGCAATATTTTGGTACCCAGAGCTACTGAAAGAAATTGTCTCCTTTGAATGAATCTCTGGTGCATTTGCATCTTCATTAAATGAAACATTCCTTGAGATTTTTATTGATTTTGACTCGGGATCAAAGAGTCGATAATTTGGCGAATTTCTTTCATACCCAAGAATTGTTTTGATACTTTTGGGGAACAATTTCTTGCGCAACTGATCGGGTACGTGCATGTAAGCTTTTGAACCAAAGGTTCTTAAATACTTCAATGACACCTGCTTTCCAGTCCATAGTTCATATGGAGTAGACCCAGGTGACTGAATAGTTGGTACATGATTTAAGATATGCACAGCTGTATTAACTGCTTCAGCCCATAAAAACAATGATAAATTCTTACTGTGTAGCATTGATCGAGCACTTTCCATAATAGTTCTTATATTTCTCTCTGCTCTTCCATTCTGCTCAGGGGTGTAAGGAGCTATAATCTCAAGTTCTATGCCTTTTTTCTGGAGAAAGTCTTTGAAGTCACGGTTGATGTATTCTCTACCATTATATACTCAAAGGGCTTTCACTGTCACCGAAGGCTTGTTCTCACAAAGAGACACAAACTTCTTGAACTTTTCTAGAGTGTCACATTTATGTTTTAAAAATTCAACAGACACATAGCCACTGAAGTCATCTTTGAAAATCACAAAATAGTTGGCACCACCCAATAATGATGTTGACATGGGTCCACAAGTCACTGTAAATTAGTTCACCTGGTCTGCTAGACTTTTGTTTTCTATGGCCAAAAGAAAGTCTGTGTTGCTTGCCATAATGACAAGCCTCACAAAGGAATTTATCAGCATCAGAAAAATCGATTTTATCGATGACTCCTCTTTCACTTAACTCTCTTAGAGCTTTAAGATTAATGTGGCCCATTCTCTCTTGCCATAGTCTGATACTGTCTGTAGCAGCTGTATTTGCTTCAATGGGTTTTATCATTTTAAACAACATTTGATACAAGTTATTAGAAGTACGAATAGCTGAAACAATGAGGTCATCATCACGGTTATAAATTTTGGCACTATCACCAGATTTAACAATTTTCATCCCCTTGCTTGTTACAGTTCCTTCAGAGAACAAGTTTTTCTTTAAACTTGGCACATAAAGTACATTTGTTATTAACCCCTCAATCCAGGCATTGTTAATGAACTTTAAAATTCTTACCTCCCCTTTTCCTTTGATTGGGAGTTCTGTGTTATTTCCAAGACGGATTTTATCACTTCCATCTAACTCTTGAAAGTCACATAATGAGTGGAGATAAAAGTCATATGAGCTGATGCTCCACTATCAAGAATCCATCTGTCTTGTTTGCAGTTTTCAAATTCCTCTGCTTCAGCACTAAAGGCATTGTAACCTATGGAATCATTAGAGGTATCTGATTCAGGATTGTCTCTACCCCTTCTCTGTTGTTTTGATCGACACTCTCTGGCAAAATGTCCCTTCTTTCGGCAGAAATAGCATGTTATTTTTGATTTGTCCAGCTTGAGTTTTGATTTCTGGTTTCCTGAAGACTTTGCCTCCGGTAATTCGCAACGAATGCAGTTACTTCTCGCTCGTCTTCAACCAGATTCGCTTCCTCATCAATTAACGTGGTTGTTAGATTTGATATATTCTGTCTGCTGTCATTCATTGATAACCATAGTTGCCGAAAGTTACAGTATTTTGCTGGCAAAGTACCCAGAATTTTAGTAATAAGTGTGACATCATTGATGATTTCACCAGCGTTCTTAATTTGGTGAGCTAAGTTTTCTACTCTGGCGATGTACTAGACAACAGACTCATTCAAATCCATCTTTAATCCATGAAATTTGTCTAAAAGCAGCATCTTGTTTAAATCAGACTTCTGCTGAAATACCGAGTCTAGCTTTGTTAACATTTCACAGGATGTGGTGCAGCTTTCAATTAAAGTTATCTGCTTCATCTCCATAGCGGCGGTGATGGTGAACATGGCGATTGCGACATCTTTTTCCCATTTTTCGATGTCAGTTTCGACGGTGGGTTTATCTTTTAATCCACTCGCTACTTTAAATACACCTTTCGCCTTTAGTGCACAATTTATTTCGAAACGCCATTGGGAATAGTTCTTTCCATCAAATTTACTGATTGACGAAATATGAAGTCCAGCCATGATTCTTTATTCACACGTTACTGCAAACTTCGTTAGGCCTAATAACCGGCGTGAGTCTCGACACACGCCGGTGACGCAACAAATAGCTAGCAACAAATGCTACGAAAATAACTCTTAGGTTTAAAAAAAAATACAAACGATTATTAGTTGCTTGGGCGTAGACCTGGGCCCATAACCTATTCAATTTTAAATTAGTAACACATTCTTACACAAAGAATAAACTTTATTAGGTTACGCACGCTAGTACACACAGTACATCTCTATCAACTAACTGCCACACACAGCATTGCCAGGTTCACAAGTTTCAGTCAGTTAAAAAGAAGATTAAAATAATAAGACAAGGAGGAATTAAAAACTCAACAGATAACATATGATTTTATCTGAAAGTGTGGGGGGCGTTGCAGTGATTCACCTTTGTCGTACGGATTAGTTGGTGCGGTTCTGGGTATGAGCAACAGGGTGCTCGTACTTCGGTACTTCAACTAGGACAGTAATCAGCCTCCTCGGGACGCTCCCCGGGAACTAGGAGTGTTCCTCCTAGGCCAATGATTACCGTCTGCTCCTTACCGAAGTGTTCAATGGACCTCCATCTGGAGGTCCAGGCAGGATACTGCTGAATACTACTTGGTCGTGTCGGGGGTGACTCCTCGTCGACCTAAGATTAGAGCGAATACTGAAGTGTCCCGGCACTCTACGGGAATTAACACTCCTTGGTCGCGTCGGAGGTAAAACTTCGTCGACCTAAGTTCGCACGGACACGACCCCTGAAGTGTCCCTTCACTCCTTGGTCGTATCGGATTCGTTCGTCGACCTAAGTCTTGTTAGATACCGCCTGACTTCGGTCGGGACAGTGTCCGTCACTCGTCGCTATCTTTTGTCTGGAGGATAGGACACAGCTCTTTCTCCACTCTGCTGGGGCGTAGAGGGTTCCACCCCAGCAAAGCAGGATCTATTCGATAGTACAGTCTCCTCAAGGAGGGTATAACAACCTACGGGTGACATTACCCTCCAATTTAGGAGACGGTGTAGAACCCATCTATGATGGAGGCGACCCTCCGAACCAGGGGATCGTGACCGTAACTCATGTTTTCTCGTGATGTTACTCTCTTTTCCGTACGAGGACCTACGATGGTGAGCCGCATTCCATGTAGGAACGAGGGACGAGCCTCTGGCCTTCGGTAGGCCGCAATACAACCCTGCCCTCCAGGGTGGTGTCGAATGCGTTGCTGGGCTTCGCCCGGAACAGATCTCTATGAGGTACCTATAAGGAATGTTGTTGCAGGTTCTCGGAGGAGGAGTGTATGCCCTTTTCGGCAGGGCTCAAGTTTCCAGACAACCCCCTCCCCCCCGAAGAAGGAAGGGAGCTGTTGGAGTTCAGCAGAGGAGAGAGATTCGGGGAGTCGAGATTGGGTCGCCAGCGGAAAAACATCTCTCTGCGCTGATGTGGAAAGCTAGGACTGGCTCTCAGACTCAATTTTGATATGTCATTTTCTTTAATCATTGTTTTTTTTTAATGTTGTGTAAATAAATCTTTGTTTTGTCTGTCCAAGTTTCCGGAGAAATAATATTTTAGAAGTAATGCATTCCAGCGACAGTTTAAGAACGTACCTGCCCCAGTAAAGTAGGCGGGCAGGTCTCACGCTAAAAACGTAGCGCACCGGTAGTAAAGAGAGTGCGTTACATACGTGGTGTCAGATAGCGGGGTCTGTCACCTGGATGCGGAAAAAGGAAACGTCAGAAATTTGGAGACTACGGCAAGAAACTGGAGGTATCATCGGCAACTGCGAGAACGACACAGTGTCCCAGGAGTGAATCATCGGCAACGTCGCGGTAGTCCCCTAGATTTGGCAACTGGGACAGAGTCATCGGCCAAGGAGCGCCCGGGGGAGCAAGAGACGCAATCGGCAACTTCGCGGTAGTCCCCTGGATGCGGCAACTGTGACAGTCATCGGCCAAGGAGCGTTTGGGAAGCTGTGAAGAGAACTACGGACGCAAGATAACGTGCCATTCGTCGTAGTGATCGTGATGATCGTCAGAAAAGGTAGGCGCATGAACTGTGCTCGTTTTCTTCCCTGTTTTTCTCATGGCTAAGTTAATTCAGTGCAAAGGGTCGCGCGCGAATTAGGAAATGTTTTGTTTGGGGTAGGTTTCGCGTTTCTATTGTTGTGGTTATTTTTGTTTCTCAGTTTATTATTTCGGTGTGTGATGCATGTATTTAATGTTAACATTTATATATGAAATTATTTTCTCTTCAATATCCTGTTTTTCTTCTATTTAATGGTTAATTCTGCCATATGAGGTAACGTGTGATTGTTTTTAAGTGTATTTGCTCAAGTTGATGCTCTAGAATTATTCTCAAATAGCTGCGGGTTAGATAAGCATTTTACTATTAAAATGGCTTTTCTGAGCAGGGCCAAAAAGGCAGATCTTGTGCAGCTGGCACTGGAGATGGGGAAGGAAGCGTCGGGAGTGATGAACAAAACACAGCTTAGAAAAATCATAGAAGGAAGCGAGGATTTCGACGAGGAAATAACCAAGGGTTTGCTCGAAGGAATCGTGGGAGAAAGGGAGGAGAAGGAACTAAGGATACGCGAAGAGCAGGAGGATCTTAAGAGGCGCGAAGAACAGGAGAATTTAAAATTGCACGAGTTAGAAGTACTGCGATTAAAGATTGCTTTGTCGCAAAGTGAGAATGTAAGGGATCAGGGGGAAGCGGCAGGTTCCGGTCGGCGATCTCCGGTGAGCGAGTCGGGATCTAACCGAGTCAAAACAATTGACGAGATAATTAAAACGATAAAGCTCTTAACGGTGAGAATCCCATCAAAACCCGAGGGATGGAACTTCTTCTTCACTAGTCTGGAAAAAGCGTTCGCGAGTGAGGGGGTGGAAGAGGAACAGAAAGCAAAAGTATTGACATGTTTACTAGGAGAAAAGGCTGCAAATCTGTTCACCTATCTTGAATCGGATAAGTACAATGATTATGAGGCGGTAAAGAAGATAGTGTTGAGGGAGTTCGAGCCATCTCCGGAAACTTGCCTTGAAAACTTTCGCAGAGCTAGGAGAAATGTCGAGGAAAATTTCGCGCAGTACACCACAAGGTTAACATCGATGTGGGATTACTATTGCCAGCTGAGGGGGCTAGGGATGCGGAAACAATTAATCAATTGGTTGTTTCGGACAAGCTGATGTCGACTCTGGACAGTGAGACAGCATCCCACATTCTCGTTAGACAAGGTGAAACTTGGTTTAGGCCAAGGGAGCTGGCACAAGAGTGCGACAGATTCTTTGCGGCTAAGGGGAAAAACTACGCGTACACGGCGCGAAATGAACCGAGCGCGAAGGATAAGGAGAGGTTCAAATCGGTAGGAGAACCAAAGAGAGAGTTTGCTAGAAATAGGGAAACGAGGGGATGCTACATGTGTGGCTCTAAGGAACATTTTAAGAGGGACTGTCCTCAATTAAAGAAAGGTTCCAAGCGTCAAAGCGCAGACATCAGAGCGAGAGTTAACACAGCGAGAGAAACGGAAAAAGAGTCCGAAGTCACGAGCGAAGAACAAACGATCATTGCGAGGGTTAGCTCTTTAAACAAAAACGAAGCTTTGCCGTTCCGGGGAAAGCTCGAACGGGTACGTGTGACGGTGAACGGCAAAACAATAAATGCTCTTTTGGATTCTGGGAGCGAGATCACGGTGATACGGCAAGATATGCTGGGTGACTTTCCGAAAAAGGGGTTATCCAGCATATATTTGAAAGGTATTTTCGGGCCACCGGTGAAATGTCCATTGGTCCGGGTGAGATTGACGTTAAGGGAAGGCGAAAGCAAAAATCTGTTCCCAATGGAAATTATCTGTGCAGCGGCGAAGGACTTGTGCGAAGAGGCCCTCTTGCCTCCACAACTCTGGAAAGCGCTGGGCGGCGAGGTAACGGTAGATCGGGGAGAATCAGAGCTCGCGGGTCAAGCGGAGGAGAGGCTACCAAATAGGGATTTTTATCAGGGTAAGGGAGGAGACGATGAGGCCATCCCAAAAGCCCTCTCCGGTAGAAGTTTAGGGGACGCCCGAAAAACTACGGAGGAGGAGGTTCGTGGGGATAATTTTAAAACCAGTTTTTCCCTGGAGAGCGCGCCGGACGTCGATGCGATAGGGGAGAAAAACCTGGTTTCGCCGTCCGAGGGGGAGAAGAGGCGCGTTGTTGGTCTGAGGGAGGAAACCCCGATGAAAAACCAAAGGGGTGACACAGAGCTTACCGCGTCCGGGATGTTTTTAAGAGACCAGGAGCGGTGCGAGGAGCTAGAGAAGTATTGGGGGTTGGGAAAATTCTGTAAGGGAAACTATCTCATTTCGGGAGGGTTTTTGTATCACCGGGATAGAGTAGTAGGGGAGGAAATTTGTCAGCTGGTTTTGCCGAAGTCAAGGCGGGTCGAAGTGATGAAGCTTGCACACGACTCCGTGTTCGGGGGGCATATGGGATTCAGGAAAACAATGTTGAGGATACGGTACTCTTTTCATTGGCCAACTATGAGGAGGGAAGTCGAGGGATTTTGCCGATCGTGCGAGCAATGCCAACTGTTGAGGCCTATTAAAGTAAAGGATAGGACACCTATATCTCCGGTAGCGAGGCCCGAGTTACCGTTTCAAGTGGTAAATATCGATGCAATCGGACCCATTGATTCCCCTAGCACTAAAGGCCACAAATACATTTTGTGTTTAGTGGACCAGCACACCAGGTGGGCGAAGGCCGTGCCCTTAGGAAGTTTAACGGCAAGGAGCACCTGCGAGGCGCTGTTAGATATTTTTTCAAGGACAGGAATCACGACCGTCATTGCATCTGACAACGGGACGAATTTTAATTCGGCGCTCACAACCGAACTTGAAAGGAGACTGGGGGCAAGTCCCAGGTTTTCAACGCCCATGCATCCCCAGTCTAACGGGTTGGTGGAGAGATTTAATCGGACTCTGAAGAGTATGCTACATCACGTCATCCGAGCGGAGGGGCGAGCCTGGCACTTACAACTGCCTTATGTGTTATGGGCATATCGCGAGATACCGAATTCAACAACGGGGGTATCGCCGTTTCAACATTTGTACGGAAGGTCAGCTCAGGGACCCCTATATAGCTTAAAATCCACTTGGACGGGAGAAAACACGGGGGCGCAAATCTGCACTAAACCAATACCACAATATCTGTGTGATTTAAAGTCTATGTTAGAGAGGGCGGCGGAACAGGCGTAGGTGACGGCGCACTTACAACAAGAACGATGGCCCACCAGTACAATTTGAGGTCGAGCAGGAGAAAATTCAGGGAGGGAGACCAGGTAGTTGTGCTAATACCGGACTCCACGAATAAATTATACACGCGATGGCAAGGACCTGCCAAGGTAGAAAAACAGTTGAGACCACACTCGTTTTTGGTGAGAATGGAGGATGGAACGACTAAGCATGTTCATCAGAATAAAATGAGGGAATTTGTGATGAGAGCCAATGTAGGAAATGTCTTATTGGAAGGGGATGAAGAGTTCGGGGAAGTAGATACTCTGCCGACCCCTGAGCATGGAATTTCAACCTGGAGTGACCTATTAGACTCCATATCCACTCCGGAATTATCGGGAGAACGGGCCAGAGAATTGAGGGGGGTATTGACAAAATTTAGGTTACTATTTTCGAGAAATTTCCAACCTGCTAAGGTAGTGGAGCACAGAATTGAGTTGGTACCCAATGTGACAAGGCGCAAGCAACATTGTTATGGAATCCCGATGGTGTATAAGAGGGAAGTGGATAGACAGATCCGGGAACTGTTAGGTCTGAATTTGATCGAACCCTCAGAGGCAGATATAGCCCATCCGGTAGTTTGTGTCGCAAAAAAGGATGCAACGATACGCATGTGTACAGACTTTCGGGCACTAAATGCGGTGACCAAGGTTCCGTGTTTTCCTATGAAGGACATGCACGAGATGATCTACGATGCGGGGAAGTCAAACTGGCTTACTAGTCTGGATCTGTGTCGGGGCTACTGGCAAATACCAATGGAGGAGAAAAGTAAAATATTCACCGCGTTTACCACTCACAGCGGGACGTATCATTGGAACGTTATGCCATTCGGTTTGGCTGGGGCGTCGGGCACTTTTCAATGCGAGATGAATAGGGCGCTCAGGAACTGCAGCGGTTTTGCTCAGGCGTACATTGATGACATAGTGATTTTCTCGCAAAATTTTGAAGATCATTTAAAACACTTGGAAGCGGTTTTCAAGGTGCTGGATGGCTTGGGATTTTCCGTACGTCTTGAAAAATGCAAATTTGCGGCGAAACAAATAAATTACCTCGGACACAAAATTGGCGGGGGAAAACACGGGCCCGGGGAAGAAAAAATTGAGGCCATCAGGAAACTACAGCGACCTAGGAGTAAAAAGGAGGTGAGATCGGTGCTCGGATTAATGGGGTTCTACCGGACGTATATTCCCAATTATGCAACGGTAGCGGCTCCATTAACCGATCTTACTAAAAAAGGGCACCAAACAAAGTGAACTGGGGTGATGTGGAAGAAAGGGCTTTCGCGAATTTAAAGGAGGCTCTGTGCAGAGTTACCCAGCTGTCGACTCCCGATTTGTCTCAACCCTTTCAGGTACACGCGGACGCGTCGGATATAGGCGTGGGCGGGTGTCTGACTCAGAGAGACCCTAATGGGAATTTTAAACCTATCGCG
This sequence comes from Pardosa pseudoannulata, assembly GCA_032207245.1. NCBI lineage: Eukaryota > Metazoa > Arthropoda > Arachnida > Araneae > Lycosidae > Pardosa > Pardosa pseudoannulata. The sequence goes on from CM063511.1 coordinate 82,000,283, forward strand.
TTTGTCTCGCAAAAACTGTCCGGGGCACAGACGAATTGGGCGACGATAGAGAAGGAGGCATGGGCGATTTTATTCGCCCTGTCCAAGTTTGAAAAGTGGATATTTGGGACGAAAGTCGAAATTATCACCGATCACAATCCCCTGAAGTATTTGACTGAAACAACTCCCAAGAGCCCGAAGTTATGTCGTTGGTCTCTCGCAATACAACGCTTCGAATTTGTCATCTCTCATAAGCCAGGTGCACAACATCTTGCGGCTGACGCCATGTCTCGGTTGGTGAGCGAAGCTTAGTTGTAACTATTGTTTGGTATTTTAATTTTTTTTTAGTGCTCATATTTCTCTTAGTATGTGTGCTTCCTCACCAGATACTTTAATATTTTTTTTGTTGTCATTTATTTTGTTTGCTTAGTGTGTCTTAATTTTCTAAAGGTGTTTTGATATTGGTTTTTTATTTTTTTCTTATGTGCATGTATATATTGAAATTTAATTTTGATTAGGTTTAAGTTTTTTGTTTTGTGTAATACTTCTTGGCATATATAAGTTTTTACCTTTGCACCTTATCATGAGAAGGGCGGGGAAAACAGAGTTTCGGTTCTGCTGCCACCGTTTTGGTCGTGGGTGGTGTTGAAATTAGGCCCCTTTTGAGCGCTAATTTCAAGCCAGGGGGGGATGTAAGGAATTTGCACCCACGACTTTGTGTGCTCTGAATGACATTGGGAGAATCGCCCCATTTTGACCCCTTCCACGCGGCTTTTCTTAGGAGAAATAAGAAGCCGGCCGGCAAAGGGGGCTGATAACGTTTTTCGGAGGCACTGGTGGATGTTGTTGCAGGTTCTCGGAGGAGGAGTGTATGCCCTTTTCGGCAGGGCTCAAGTTTCCAGACACCCCCCCCCCCGAAGAAGGAAGGGGGCTGTTGGAGTTCAGCAGAGGAGAGAGATTGGGGGAGTCGAGATTGGGCCGCCAGCGGAAAAACATCTCTCTGCGCTGATGTGGAAAGCTAGGACTGGCTCTCAGACTCAATTTTGATATGTCATTTTCTTTAGGGCCAATCCCACCAAAGTCGTTTAACGCTAAGCGCGATTAATCTCGGTTTAAATGGAGAATTGTGTTCCCTCATTGGTTGGCGCCAGGGTTAATCGTGGCTAATCTTAGTTGGCCGTTAAACGACTTTGGTGGGATTGGCCCATAATCATTGTTTTTTTTAATGTTGTGTAAATAAATCTTTGTTTTGTCTGTCCAAGTTTCCGGAGAAATAATATTTTAGAAGTAATGCATCCCAGCGACAGTTTAAGAACGTACCTGCCCCAGTAAAGTAGGCGGGCAGGTCTCACGCTAAAAACGTAGCGCACCGGTAGTAAAGAGAGTGCGTTACAGTACCTATACCCCGCTGGTCGAGGACTGGCGAAAGGGGGTATCGGGGGGTACTCCGGGGTGGGTCCTTCATCTTTCGGGTGCCGCCTGATGCTAGGTTTAAATAAGCCGGCTACTTTCCGGTCGGCAGCCTTGAGATCTTGGTGGGCGGTGGACATGTTCGGTCTACCACCACCGATACTAATCGCTTTGTATGGTGCTTTGACGCTTCGGCGTTGGTGACGCTTCGGCGTCGAGTTTGTTGCTTTCTCTTATTTGCGAATCTGCTATTACTGCTTGCAGCCTGTGCTGAGATTAGCTTGACTCATACTCTTCTCTTCGGAGGAGGGGACGGTACTGTGGGGTTTGCCGACTGCGAGTGACTTTTCTTCCATTGCAGGGCAAAACCGCTGCAGGGTCGACATAAGTTCGGGGAACTGCATTCCCTGGACTACTGGTCGCGCATCCCTCGCCGCCGGGGAATTCTTCGGAATCAACCGGGGATGGCGTCCGGCCACCCAGTTCTTTTCCTCCGCCTTTGGGGGGGAGGTGATCACGATGGCCCCGGCTTGGCCCAGGAGAGCCAGTATACGAAGCTCCAGTGCGATGTACCAACGCCTCCTAAAAGAGCAAGCCGTAGTACGGGTTACCAACATGACGTATGACTTAGGTTACGTAGCCACAAGAAAAGCTACCTAAGGTTTCCACATTTTAACATTTATTATGTGGCGCGAATTGGCGTGAGTTTGGCTTCTTTGTAACTACATAATTTACTGCGGCAGACGATTGTATTTGGCGATGTTTTACTCGAAACCTGCGAGATTTCTGTGTCATGCATTCTACGAGTACAAGTTTGACGAAGTATTTTGCTCTAGCTTATTTTTGTTTTTGTAATGTTTCGTCTTGTTTTATTTTATAAAAAATATAAAAAACTGAAAAAGTGCTTAATAAAAATTTTAAAATTTTATAAAAACTAAAAATATATCTTTTTGTTAGTGCTGTCACTTTTGATAATTTTTATTTGCTGTACCAAGTTGCAATTTTTTTACAGTCCCTATTTTTGATAATTGTATTACTTACTTGTGTTATTTTATGAGCATCATGTTGTTGAATCTATGTATTGCTGATAACCATACCAAATGGTCATTTTCAAGGTTACAGTCTAAATATCCCATAATTAGACAACGCGTTGGTTACTCATAATTTTTTTTATGAGAACGTTCTCACCTCCTCGCTCTCTTATCAGCTGGAGTGTTTTAAATTTTTGTTTAGATTACTTTTTGCCTTGAGGCCTAAATTTATGTTTTGATCTGCTTACGTTCGGAGGTTAAAGTGAAGATCTTTCACTTCACTAGGTACTCCGTTAAACCCAATTACCTTGACCTTGAGTATTTTGCCATTGTATAATTATCTGTTAGAATCTTTGAATCTTCTATAAAATGGTATATAAATGCATTGTGCCTAAATGCAGAGGAAATTACAGCAAAGGACAGAAAGTGTCAACTTTCGGATTTCCAAAAAAGGAAGATTGATCTGCTTACCTTCGGAGGTTAAAGTGAAGATCTTCCACTTCACTAGGTACTCCGTTAAACCCAATTACCTTGACCTTGAGTATTTTGCCATTGTATAATTATCTGTTAGAATCTTTGAATCTTCTATAAAATGGTATATAAATGCATTGTGCCTAAATGCAGAGGAAATTACAGCAAAGGACAGAAAGTGTCAACTTTCGGATTTCCAAAAAAGGAAGATTTAAGAAAAAAAATGGATATCGGCGATTCCACGTGACTGCAATATTACAAAGAATTCCAGAGTAAGTATTTCTTATATATTTCCTTTGCTTAGTAACAAAATTAATTCAAAATATTATTCAATTACTTGGGTTTTACTAATTATAGCTTTTTTAAAATGTTTTTAAATATAATTTGAAAATATACGAATATTTCGATTTCCCTGATACATTGTTGCTTCATATTAATCTTTCTTTATTCATAAAGAATTATTTATAACATTGATATCTCCCTAAAAACAATTATTATACATAATGCAACTATTTCAAAAACAAAAATAATCCAATATTTGCCTTATTCTGATACAAAATTTTAAGAACAATTTTATATTTTACTTAAAATTAATTTTTTCTTTATTTACTGATCTTAGTAGTGCTACTTTACTGTAACTAGTCACTCCTGTATATTATGTAGTATAGTAGTATTATAAATTCATAAATTTATTAATTACCGGTAATCTTATTAATTTTAGGTATGTGAACTTCATTTTGCTGAACATGACATAAGACGTTCAACAGAATTTTTTTGTGGAAAAAGTGGGAAGAGGACAATAATACAGAAGGAGCAGCCAAGATTAAATGATGGAGCTATTCCTACTGTCTTTGAAGGGTGTCCGGAGTATGTATCAACACATAAAGTTTCAATAGAGGATCCAGATACCAAAAAAAAAAAAAATTGAATATGCACAGTTACATTTAGTTACAGAACAAAGCAAAAAGTCCTTTGATGATCATCTTCAGAAATTCAAAATTGATAGTATTTCTGACTTGGAGCATAAGATTTGTTTAATTGATATGCCTGATGGATTTAATTCTGTAAGTAACTCTAAAAATGGAAATTTTTCTTTCGTTAAAATAACTGTAATGGATAATATTCCTCACTATTTAATGTTAGTTATTGACGAAAATCTATGTGTAAATATTTTTAAAGGTAATTTAAAGTTATCAAAAGTTGACAAATTTTGCTTTCCGATGAATGTTAAAAATGTACAAGAAATTTCAAATATTTTAAGTGCTTTAAATCAGTATTGTGGTTGTAAATTAAATGAAAGAGAAAATTTAATTATTTCCTTAACTGACCTTTTGAATAAGTTAGAAAAAGTTTGTTCACCAAATGAAGCAATAAGTATTAGCTTTCTTAAAGAGCAAATCTCCCTAATTTTCACTCATAAAAAGCAAAATAGGTATAATTCTGATTTACTAATCCTGTCATCAGTTCTTTCTTCAATTTCTCCTCATTCTTATAATTTTTTGAGAAATAGTGGAGTTTTAATTCTACCTCACCCCTCAACTTTAAAAAAATTGTTTTGTCATTATAACATGAACATACTTTTATTAATTTGAACAAATTTATAAAGCCAATTGCTCTTGTATATGTTATTAAGTTTTTCTGTAAATTCGGTATTAAAATATGTAAATAGTTGTAATTTTTTGGTCATTTAACAAAGAATGGGGAAATATTTTTGCATAAAAATTACGTTTTAATTCATTATATTAACTAAACTGGTTTAAAGTATTCTTTTGATAATATAATAACTGTTATTTCTCATTACTTAGTTATAAGAAAATTGTTAACAAACTATGAATAAAAAATTTTGAAATTTCAAAATCAATGAGAAATTGCAGTGAGTGTTGTTTGTTATATTTTATCAGTAGAAGAAAGTATTTAATTTTTAAAATTTATAAGAATGACCATTCTTTCGAATTGTTATTAAAATTGTAAAAAAAAAGCCACTAACATATTGCTAAACAATTATTGTAAATTTAATAATAATAAAAATTTTATGCACCACATTCAAAAGCGAAAGAAAGGAAACTTTGATTAACTCGAAAGTTCCTGAAGGTTAATGTTATTTAATACCAGGTCACAATTGTTATGTATATATGTATACTTATATAATGCAACTGTTTTTGTAATGTTTCAATTTATTGTAAAATTCTCTGTCTGCAAAGGATTATGATTAAATAAATGAATTGGATACATTATTTTGTTTTGTTTTTCATTTGAAACAATAATACAATACTTTAATTGCTACTGTAATATTTAATGCATAGTAATAAAAAAATAAAAAGCCTTGTGATGAACAACATAATCTAAATAAAAAAAATTACAGGAATTTTTACTATGCAAGTGTGGACTTTTACTGCAAGTCATACTTAAATATACATATATATATATAAATCCTTTTTCTGTTTGGAAAGTTTTCAAAACATCATCAATGATAGTTTTATAAATCAAAGGAGGAATATAAAGTAATTTATTTCATGTAGATTTCCTTTCTAGTAATGAGAAATTTATTGAAGTAAATTATTTTATTAACATTTTCCTTTTAACTTGAGTAAATGTGTTTAATAACTACCAAATTTATGGGATTTTTAAACTGAAAAATGTGTATAAAATGTACTCCATAATTTTATGCAATATTAATGATACTTAAAAATGCTTTGGTAGAGAGAAACAGCCGAAAAATAATTCGTGGAAAAATCAGGAATGTGATATAACGCATTCTTTTGAAGACGTAGGCCTAGCTACGTGACGGCACATTTCTCGTACTACGGCTTGATCCTTTAGGAGGTGTTGGATGTACACGATGTTAAATACATGCACAAATACCTTCAGCGTCACGTTAATATATTAGATAGTTGGTTTGAGAGGTGGAGAATTAAAATTAGCCCCTCTAAAACTAAATCTATTTTCTTTAGTTTTAACAGGATTCCACCTCCCCCGAACTCGGTGTGTGGACAGTCGGTTTATTTCGAGAGGGAAGTTAAATATTTAGGAATATTTTTAGACAGTAGGTTAACTTGAAAAAGTAATACTAACTACACAATTGCAAAATTTTATAAAGCTAGGAAATCTATTGCCCACCTTCTGTACCACAATCAAATGGGAATGGGAAATAAAGTGTTATTATATAAGATGGTGCTTAGACCCATTCTCCTCTACGCAGCCCTGGTCTGGGGTTCGGCTTCCAACACTCAGATCCAGAGACTGCAAACTATTCAAAATAAAACCCTTAGAATGATAATCAAAGCTCACAGGTATGTCAGAAATGACATTATTCATAACACTCTTAATATCGAACCCATTCGGGACTTCATAGCAAAGCTATCCAATAACTTCTTTAATAATCTGAACAATATAAATAATGAAGAAATTTTCAACCTCCCCGATTATGATCCTGCAGAAAATCGGCGCAGGCCGAGAGCCACCACTTTATTATCGGGCATTCGCCCTCAGGTTTAAAATGTCAATTCTAATGTTGTAAATATATTCATGCAAAAAAAAAAAAAAAACCCTCTGAAATTCTCTTATTTGATTTATGTAATTTATTGTATATCAACCAATCTCTTGTTTCTAATCTTGTCTTATACTATGTTATTTAACTGATTTTGTATTGTACTCACCCTTTGTAAAGAGAATATTCAGAGTGGAAAAAAAATATGGGCAATGTTTATATCCTTATATAATTGTATATCTTGTTTACTTTTATTCTGCGCTGTGTTGTCTATGTTCTTTTCTCTTTTCCTTCCCCTCTCCTCTTTCCTTTTCTATATATATTATCCAAATATCAGCCAAAGGATTAGTTGTAATGTTGATCACATATATATGTCCAATACTGGGGATAAAGGGCCCTCGGCCCTAGGCGCCCCAAAATGTTCTTTCCAGTGTCCAGTGATGTACACGAAGAAAAATAAATGTTTTGTGCAAATGGCTTCCTTGACACTAATGTATGGTATTTTTATGTCAATGTTATAATTTTTGGATTTAGAATTCATAAATTATGTTTTAAGGTTGGCAGCACTGCGTACTTGTGCAACCGATTTTTTAACAGAACTTGCGCTGTATCTCCGTGCTTATTTATTTCTTGGCGGGAATACTGAGTTTCTGCGATTTTGATTTCTTTCAAATGTCGGTAAATATCGTCTATTTAAGGTGTTTATGTTTATTGTCATTAGCCTTCATCAATTTGTTAACGTGTATTATACGTGAGTAAGTATGCTGTGATCTGTTACTGTTGTGACATTTATTGAATTTTTTCATGAGCTGTTTTCCTGATACTTAAATACAGGTGACACGAATAATGTCGATTCCTACCCCCCGTAGAGGTAAATCTTCAGAAATTCCTGTTCAAAGACATGTAAGTTTGCGAAAATCTTCTAAAAATAAAGGAGCTACTGAAGTGTCTGTGAAAACTCCAAAAGGAGGGCTGACTAAAACACCTAAGAGAATTAGACGGAAATCTATAAAATTTGATAATATTTCCAAAGATTCCAAGTCTAAAAATTCTGACTGTTTTAGCAGTCCAAACATATTGGGTACTAGAACGGATGACAGAACATGTTCATTTTATAGAGAAACAGTGGGACCTAATGGTAGGCAATTTAGCCCATCTCTATTAAAATATTTTTTGAAAATAGATTCTCCAGAAGTAGAAAATTTAAGAAATAAACGTTTCAATACCAGCTTTTGTCGTGAAAGAAAGACAAATCGACATTCATTGAAAATTTTTACTGATGAAGAGCTTAAGGATGAGACAAGATGGCATCAAAATATACCAAATATTGTGTCCAGTTTACCAGATGTACCAGGATCTGAACACACAGATGTATTTGCATCTTTGCCTTCTATTGATTTTGATTTTAAACAAGGTATCAGTACAAGGAAATCTGTTCGTTGTACAGCATACAAGGGTAAGCCTCTTCCTGATGAACATTTATTGTTTGATTATTCTTCTGTATTTTGTTCTGAAACAAATGGGAGGAAGTTGAGAGTAGTCAAGAAGAAAAAGAAGTAGTAGTTGAGAATATCAGTGACTCTATGATGCAAGATATTAGTGATAATTTATTGTTCACAAAAGAAGATGAAAGTAAATATAAAGATATTTTAAAGAAAGAGGTTTCTGTTGTAGTGACAAAGCTACCAATTGAACCTTGTAAGTTACCATGTGAAGTCAAAAGTAATAGCCAAGACCTGATTCTGGAGTGAAAGGAAAAAGTATAGGCAAAGAGGTAAAACTGTCAAGTTTTTAATTATTAAATGACAGAACAGAAAATATAGTAATACTAAATCAAATGTTTTTATATGTGATTTGATGTGTAAATGTTTTTATTGCCATTTAGTGTTTTCAGATCGAAAAATCATTCATCTACTTTTGTGATAAAAGTTAAATTTATCTAGTAATTTTTTTAAATCATCATGTAATGCAGTTAAATGTTGTATTCAAATATAATCATGGTTTCCGTGCACCTGGAAAGTCATAGAAAATCATGGATTTAGTCAATGGATTAATTTTGTCATGGAAAGTCTTGATTTTTCAAGTAAAATGAGTAAAAGTCATGGATCCGCTAAACTACCGATTAAAAAAAATGCATTGAATTGTTTAATTCTATTTTTACTTGTCATTTGGCTGAAGTTACTGAGTTTGGTATTTATGTATTATCCTATTGATCATATTGCCAAGTAAAATTTGTTCACCAAGGAAACTCAAAGCAAGAAAGCTTAATGGGTGAGTAAATGTATATTATTCTGGTTTTTCTTAAATTGTAGATTAAAATTTTATTAATATAATAATTAATATTTTTTAATAAAAATTAGTTAAGATTTTTGCACAAAATATAAGTTTATCTCTAGGGATATTGTATATAAACATTATAGGGTTATATTTGGCTATTATTCATGGTCACCTGGATAATACCAAAGTACCCTGAATTCAAATTGAAAACATTTTGATTAAACTTGGGTATGTGGATACAACAATTTATTTTTATGTGTGTGAATTTATTAACACTTATAAAATAAGTTTATAGATTTTTATGATAAAATTCCTGTAATTTCTCTAAAAGCATATATTTTATTTGTATGTACATCAGAAGTTTTATTCATATATACTTTAACAAAAGCTTTTTAAAGTCATGGAAAATGGTCTGCTGAATAAGGGAAAGTCATGGATTTGAAAAATTGTATTTTGGCAGATACCCTGTATAATCTTCATGTATTTCAAATCTAGTTCATATTACTAGTTCAGACAGTTTTTATTTATTACATGTGTCATAAGTATTGAACTATGCCAGAGATGCACAAACTATGGCCTGCGGGCCAATTTTGGCCCACAGAGCCTTTTGAATTGGCCCACCAGTAGTTATTTTTAAAAAAAATTACTGAATCTTATGGTAAAAAATTCTTTGTATCCGAGAAAAATAAGTTGCAGACTCTACAAGCCATTTCAATGATTTAAATGTAAGACTACAGAGAAAAGATCAATTTATTTTTCAGCTTGTCAGTAATATAAATGCATTTACACGAAAGTTGAGCTTATTTCATGATCACCTGAAAAGCAAAAATTTTGCACACTTCCCCAACTGGAAAAAAATGCATGAAAAATTTTCACAAATGAAAATGCAATATGATGACCAAATACAAATTTTACTCAGTGCATTTGATAAGTATTTTTGGGATTTTAAAAAATGTAAAACAAAAATTGACTTATTTGCTTTGCCATTTTCTGACAATCTAAGTACAATACCTGAAAGTATGTAGTTGACTCTAATTGGCTTACAGAGCTCAGACTTCTATAAGAGTCAAGAAAAAAACAATACTGGAGTTTTATAAATCCTTACCTCAGGAATTTTCCAGATTAAAAAACAATGCAGCTGAATGTTCTATCTTTTTTGCAAGCACTTATATTTGTGAGCAAACTTTTTCACTGATGAATCTTAACAAGTCACAAACTAGAAACAGGGTTGATCCTAACATAAAATCAATAATTTCGAAAATTCAATCCCACCCATCTCATTAATGTGAGTAGTCATTTACATGCCAAATTTCTCTTCCCTGAACTTAAATTTTGTACATTTTCATGCCAAATTTTCTCTTCACTGAATTTATATTTTGTACTTTTACATTCCTAGTAAGAAAAAATTTTTAGCCTTGTGTTTAGCTATTTGTACGTATCATTAATGTGATTATTTTGCTTTTTTATTAGTTTATTTATAGCAATTTTTATTTCATAATTTGTGCATGAGTACAGTAATGATTAATACATGTAATTCATACCTATCTATTACCTTTAAATAAAAATTGAAATACACCCTATATTTTTAAGACTACAACGTTGTGCTACTTTGCCCCCCCCCCCAACATAATACTTTCTAATTTTTTGGCCCTTCATCACAAAAAGTTTGTGCATCACTGAACTATGCAATTTAATTTTGCATATCAGTCTTGAGTAAAACCAAACAGGGTACAGATGTAGTTTATTCCATTTTAATTGGCAGTCTTTCTTGATAATTTGTTAATGACACTTTTGATTTATAATATGCTTAAGTCAATGGTGTCAAAACTTTGTGATACCAATATATATATATATATATATATATATATATATATATATATATATATATATATATAATGAATAAAATAAGGTATGTAGATCACTATAGAAATAAAAAGTATTCAATATTTTCAGTAGGTTGAAGTTTTTAATATAAATGTAATGTTTATTAATAGTTTTTGTTAAATGATTATTAAAGGATTTAAATAATATTTACTTATAAATGACAAAATAAGAAGTATCAAAAGTGAGCATTAGTGATAAAAGTATTTATAAGTGAAAATTTGAAAAAGTTTTAAATTGCTTTATCAAGTGACCAATTTCAGTTTAAGTCACATTTGTCTGTAAATTCCAGAAGAAAAAAAAAATTCCTTAAATATTGCTACATAACTACATAAATTTTCTTTAATTTTAAACCTAATACCTAAATCTTTTAAAATTTCTGCTTTAAAAGTATGTCATGAAAAATACACTGAATCAAAAATGATCAGAGATTGAAACAAAAACAAATTCTTAAATAAGCAAGAAAAGTTGTTTATATAGTACAAGTGTATAAACTTACTCACTTAAGTTACTAAAAATCATTGCTAAACAGTATAAATGAGATCTTAAGTTGTAAAATGTTTATCCTTTTTATAGAATGTAATCTGTCATTTAGGCAGGAATTTTCGTCATTTCTGATTATGCAACAATTAATAAATTTGTTAGATAGAAATGGTATTAAAAGTAGAAATCCATATGTCCTAGTGGTGACTACTAATTTCAAATTTTATATAAATTAGTAACTTTAATATAGTATATAATTATGCTTTATTATGTATGTCATCTCATGACGAAATTTGTCTATGATTGTCTTCTCACATATTTTGTGTTCGTTAAATGTGTTTTTTAGTTTAAAAATTGTGGTTGCTGACTTAATTGGGTTCCCCCTGCCAAGTGACGATAAAGCGCCAAGTATGGTAACCTAGACAGCTTTCTCCTCTCCTCGCCACAGAATCTACAGAATGCAGAGTTATGCGACGCTGCCTGAGCCGAGCCCTCAAACGTCGCAGAACAAGTAAGCAGATCAGAAAAACCGAACAGTGTCAACACCTCCTAGAGAGAAGGCCTGAGCACTCTCAGTGTGACGTCACGAGATTAGGCTGGCTATCAACGCCGTTCAGTTGATGCTGTAGTTTTAACGGCAACAATAAAAAAATTGATTTATTATTTACTGATGATTATTTATAGCAAGTTAGTTTTCCTGATTAATATATAGAAAAAGAAAGCATCCTACAATTTTACTATATGCTTCTCTTACTATTAAAAAATGCATTCATAAAATTTTAAGAATATTCTACATTTACCACAGGAAATATATTTAAAACTACTTCATCTAACTTCAAGAATTAGAAAAATGTTCCCCAAATTTACACTATAAATAAAGTAAACACACATTTAAATGAAATTTTATTTCTCCAAAACAAAACAAAATTTTTTTTTTACATTTCATGTTAAAATTAAACAAGAACAATGATAATTTCATTATTGAATAACAGAGTAATAACTGTATTAATAGAAAATTAGACTTAAGTTTCCTTTCTTTACATGTGATTATAAAGTTATGCATAAACAATAAAAACATACATAATATACTTAAGAAAATTTTTTTCAAGATATATTAAAATCAGTTACAATATACAACCTATGAAACTATGTTAATTATTAAGTGTTTGGAGTTTTATTTTTTGATTCTGTCCTTTCTTGCGTTTTTCATCTAACATATTTTTTATTTTGCAAAAAATTTTTTAAAGTATATTTGTGGAAACCCAAATAATTTGTTTTGTGATATGATCACTTTCATGGTTTTTCATGCAACCATCTAAATCTAAACATATTTCTTTTGATGAAAGTATGTTTAAAGTAGTGTTTACTGCAAATAGGCGTTGATTTACTAACTTTAAAAATTCACATTCAAATTCTATTAACAATTTTGTCAAAATAATATAATTATGAATTATCATGCAAATGATTTTATCATGAGGATGACGTAGTAAACCTCGATCGAGATTCCTTATTAAAATATATTTTTCGCTAAAATCTAAGTACCTATTTATTGTTAATTTACCTTCACAGAAAGAGCAATTTTTTTCAAGACGGCAAAAACACAATATCCAGAGATATAAGTAAGAATTGGCAAAATATCTTGTACCTTTTCAAAATCACTATCATTAACAGAAACAAGTAAAGAGGTAAAAAAATTTTCTTTCAAGTTATTGTTTGATATATTTAAATCATTATACTCAATTGGCTGAAATTTTAATAATGGCATTAAATTTTGCATTCTTATTTTAGATTCATTTTCAAAAAGTTGAGCTATTGTTATGTTATACTTTGAACCTGAATACTGTCTATATTTACCGAATCTGTCTTCTAATGCATCTGTTTGAAATTTTCCTGTCAACAAGTAATTAAACTTTAATTCTTCAACACAATACTGTGTTGTATTTAGCATTGCGTTTAACGTTTGGGTTAGAGCTTGATGGGTTTTTTTACTTAGAGAGCCTGTATCCATTTTAAAATTTTCCCATGTATCTAACCAGTCTAACATGTTCTCAATAAATTGTATTTTTAAGTCATCAGTTGAAAAGGTTAATGGCTCCTGATATTTGTTGTTTTTCTGAAACCCTCCTTTAACAGGACTTCTTACATTAAAAATGTCCCACCACTTTGCAATAATTTTGATATAATTAGCTGTTCCCTCATAATTTTCCAAATTGTGTTTTTTGCCAAATATTATTAAACCCTCAACAAGATTTTCATTAAAAATTTGAATTGCTAGTTTTACATTTTGTCTTTCTAAATTTGTGGGATTTAAACTTTTTACTTTTAAAGTATACCAGGCTTGCAATTCCGTCACTTTTTTTATAATTGATCACTTTTTTAAGTAAACAGTCACTTTTTTCATGGTGTATCACAGCAAAGTCTGTTGTTGAAAAAAGAAAATCTGAATTAATAACAAAATATTTTAATAAAAGGCCAAAAATGTGATGCTCTAATTTTATTTTTCTTATTAAAATGTAATTAGTCATATGGTTTCCAGAATTTAGTGATTTTAAAAAGCTATAAAAAAGTTCCTGAAATCTACATTTGTACTGAAATGTACATTTAATACATTAAAGTAACTTACGTCAAAGCACACATTTCTCTTTTTCTTTTTCTTCGCAATTTTTATTTAGATACTCTAATCTAGCTATGTACATATTTCAAAACATCATTAATATATGCAGAAAATTGTGATTATAAAATTAATGTATTCTATGTTTTCAAATCTAATTTATAGATTTTCTTGAATTAAAAGCAATGTTGAGTTGTGTTAAACTAAATTTTTAACCTTTTTGTATTTGACGCTAAAATCATGTGCATAAATCATTTGATTTAGAATTAAAATAAATACAAAAATCTTAATAATAGCATGTGTAATCAAGAGGAGAAAAAAAAAATCGCTTTTTTTTCTCAATGTTTAGTCACTTATTCTGTATTATTTGTCACTTTTCTCACCTTTTTGAAAGTACCTCAACAGTTGCAAGCCTGAGTATAGCCATACTTTACAAAATTATTAGATTCTATTTCGTAAGTTTTTTAAGTGGTATCATTGAAGCTGTGCATATATTATTTTTATCTTTAGGGGTTTTATTATCATCAAACCATTTGGGGTAATACATATTCTTTTCAAAATTTTTTTGATTTAGCCAATTATTTCTAATACATTTCAGCAAATGAACAGAATCAATCATAAAAAATAAAGGTCTATTAGGATCAAGAGGATGAGGATACACATAATTATGACTATTGGTTTTTGAAAAGTATGACATTGCTTTTCTGTTTATTGAATTGTTGTCACTAATGACACAGAAAACCTTAAATCCTATACTTTCCAAACCACACGCAATTTTAAGTATATATGTATAAAGAGTATTTGAATCTATAGAATAAACTGGTAAGATATGTACAACATTTTTGTCTGAGCAAACACTTTGAATCATAAAAGCATAAGCAGATTTTGCTGCAGCTTTACAGTCAAATGAAAGTCCAATAATATTCCCACCCTTATAATCATAATATGGTTTTAAATGAATTTCATCCATAAGTAAAATTACATGTTTTTCATTATCTTTTAAATACGCAGCTTTCTGTTTTATGTAATTTAAAAAATTGTTGTCAGTTTGTTCTGTCACTGGAGTTAAGTTCATGGTTTCCACACACCTGGAAAATCAGGGAAAGTCATAGATTTAGGCAATGGATTAATTTTGTCATGGAAAGTGATGATTTTTCAAGTAAAATGAGTAAAAGTCATGGATCCGCTAAACTACCGATTAAATAAAATGCATTGAATTGTTTAATTCTATTTTTACTTTTCATTTGGCTGAAGTTTCTGTTTGGTATGTATTATCCTATTGACCCTATTGCCAATTAAAATTTGTTCACCAAGGAAACTCAAAGCAAGAAAGCTTAATAGGTGGGTAAATGTATATTATTCTGGTCTTTTCTTAAATTGTAGATTTAAATTTTATTAATATAATAATAACTATTTTTTAATAAAAATGAGTTAAGATTTTTGTACCCTGAATTCAAATTGGAAACATTTTGATTGAAAAATTGCTATATGATTGAACTTAGGTATGCAGATACAACAATTTATTTTTATGTATATGAGTTTATTAACACTTATAAAGTAAGTTTATAGTTTTCTATGATAAAATTCCTGTAATTTCTCTAAAAGCATATATTTTATTTGTATGTACATCAAAAGTGTAACGAAAGCTTTTTAAAGTCATGGAAAATGATCCGCTAAATCAGGAAAAGTCATGGATTTGAAAAATTTTATTTTGGCAGATACCCTGTAAGTTTTGTTTTAAAATTAAACGTTTTACTGTGCAAGGGTGTGGTATGATAATATTGCAACTACTACGTAAAAAGTTATATGCATGGGGAGATATTGAATATAAAAGTGAGTAAAATATTAGACTTTCACAACTATAAACTCTTCGATTGATATTTACATTAACTCAATTTGCTCAATTAAAAATGCCAGCATGTTTTTTCTCATCAAAATCTTCTTTTATATCTTTTAGAATGTCAACAATAATACCTAACCTTTAATCATTATTATTAACACTAGAGGAGTTGCATAGTTTCTTTAATACATCTAAGACATCAAATATGGATTTTAAGTCGGTCAAAACACAAAGAAAGTGATACCTATTTTGACCTACTTTGTTCAACTTTATATTTTTAAAAAACACTGATACACATAAATTTTCACCAACACAAAGGGAAGAAGTTATTTGGGGATTTGGCAACTCTATGTGCAAACACTATGTTATTTTTCATATCCAAAAATTGTCCAGTTCATTTTGGGATACACAAATAGAAAGATTAGCTAAAGAATTAAAAATATATTTGGAATTTTCCACAAATTCCAAGCTCTCTTTTATAGCTTTCGCAAATGCTTCTTCCTCTTTCCTAATAATAGAGGATGCAGTACTTTAGTATGTTACAAATAAAATAGTTTTTTAATATGTTTAAAAATAATTACCTAAACAGAAATTCACTCTACTTTTTACTAAAGCATTAAAAGGGGTACATCCATACGTCAACTTCAATGATATATATATATATATACTATATATTCATTTAGTTGCTTTATAAATGAAATTACAAAAATTTCAATATATAAGAATTATATATTGATATAATATAGGAATTATATATTAATATTCAATATATAATATAGGAATATTTTTAAACATTAAAAATTAATCAATTTATCATCAAAATGTCTAATTCTAATTGACGTTTTTAATGATATAACCGTTATATACTGTAATAATTAACTTTTTTACTCAATTTAGGAAAGAAACAAATATATTTAACATAAATATGTTTCAGTATAATTTTTATAATTTTAATTAAGTTGTAAGTTCTAAAAAAATTGTAATATATATTTTGCATATATACCTTAAATTTTTATCACCTCTGCTTTCACGGTGTGAAGTTTCCTTTGTCAAATATGATGGGCATCCTCTAAATATGGATGGAATTGCTCCTTCTCGCAATCTTGGTTTGTCTACAGTTATAGATATTCTATTACCAGTTGTTGATTCCAAAAAATTTGTTTCCCTTTGAATATCTGTTTCAGAAAAATGTAATTCACAGACCTAAAAATAAAACAAACTGGATTGTAAAATTTGCTCGTATTATTTATTTATGACAAACTATATTTTAAATAACAGCAGTTAATTAAAACTAATTTATATTATCTACCTATGCACACGTTTCTCTGTGTGTATATATATATATATATATATATATATATATATATATATATATATATATATATACACACACACACACACTGGTGTGCAAAAATTAAGGACGAGACCGTTTTTTCAATATAACTGTACAAAAGCTTTCCAAATCAACACATTTAATACCGTAAAATCCCCAATATGTAAGGACATGAGTAATGTAAGCAACACTTACTAAAAGAGAAATCAGAGGGATAAAAAGAAGCTTTATTGAAAAAGTAGCATGGAGCGCAGTGCGACTGAAGTCCGAAACATCCCTGTGATGGGTGTCCAGCAAGAAACATCCGGTCTTTAATAGGGGATATGATCTCCCCTGACTGCTAGGCAGGTTTCACAGCGTCTGACCATGCTGAGAATGAGGGTGTCAATGAGTTGTTGAGGTATTGCTGCCCATTCGTCTTGCAGCGCCAATCGAAGCTCCGGAATCGTTACTGGTGGTAAGGTACGAGCTGCCAAGCGTCTGCCTAGAAAATCCCATACATGCTCGATTGGATTGAGATCGGGAGATCGTGCCGGCCAATCAATACGTTCAATATCCTCACTCTCTAAGAGCTGTTCGGCAGCTACTGTGCGATGACATGGTGCATTGTCGTCCATGTAAAGGAACTGCGGACCCATAGCGCCTCTAAAAAGACGCACATATGGAAAAAAATCTCTTTACAATAACGGGTCCCGTTGACTGAACCTGCGTCGAAGATGTGAAGGTCTGTACGACTACCAAGCATGATGCCTCCCCAAACGAGAACACCGCCACCTCCATACTTGTCCCTTTCAATGATGTTCGAGGGATGATTGCGACTTCCCCGCTCTCTCCAGATGAGTATGCGATGAGAATCGCTACTCCGACTGAATCTGCTCTCATCTGTAAAGAGTACTCGTCCCCATTCATTGTCTCTCCATTTGCGGTGTTCCCGGCACCACAGAGAACGCCTTCTCCGATAGGCAGGCGTTAGAGGTACACACCGTACAGGGCGTCGTGCAAACAGACCACCACCGTGCAGTCTTCTGGCCACGGTAAAACGCGATATCGGTCATCCAGTCGCCTATGTTGTGTGTCTAGCGATTTCTCCCGCTGTCTGCCGCCTATTTCTTCTGGCCTGTAAGGCAATATACCGGTCATCTGCAGGTGTGGTTCCTCGTGGACGACCACTACCAACCCCCCGGATAGCTGTTCCTGTAGTTTGAAATTGTCTCCAAAGTCGTGAAACGATGCTGTGAGCAATTCCGAACTCTGCAGCCACATTTGTCACACTGCGGCCTTCCTCCAACTTCCCAATGATTCAACCTCGGGTAAAAGCATCCAGATGTCATCTAACAGATTGATTATTTGCCATTTCTCGCTGAGGCAGCAACTCGGTGTGATTTTAACTGCTATACGGCATGCAATCTCTTTACTAGAAATACTGATCTCTCTCTGGAAGGATTGGCAACAGTACTTCCTGGGCCGAGCCCTCTAGTACTGGGTTTGCTAATATTGGTAGTGCATGAACCTAAGAGTATTAGTTGGCAATAATATTAAAAAGGGAAATATGAGTTTGGGGAAGAAACGCGTGAGAAAATGCTTGAGTTTAGACGAACAGCAAAATGAAATAAGTAACAAATAGAAATACTGATCTTACACCGACAACATGCTTTATACTACTCAGACACTCCCCCATTACGTCTACCTGCATATCTGCGCATGTGCTACCGTACATCACCTTACTTAATCTCCTGATTGGTCTTTCTGTCCGCTCTGCCTCTTCGTTCAGCTGATATGCTAATTTTTCGACTTCGTCCTTAATTTTTGCACACCAGTGTATACACACACACACACACATATATATATATATATATATATATATATATATATATATTGTAACGATCCGTTACATGACCCCAAAAGAACGAAGAGCCCGAAGGTGACCTTTCGCCGTGGACTCACGATTAGCCTCGAATAGAACCAGGTGGTCTAAGCACCTTAATTGAAAACTGTTCGTTGCCGGCTCCTCATCGTCTGGGCATTGTAAACCTGCTGAATGGAACGACGCTGTGGAAAGAGTGTAAATAATTAGAGTGCACCTTGCCGCCCATTAGCGGTTACAAAAAAGGCCATTAAGTTGGTTAAGTCGATGGATCTGAGGAAATGCCTTTCGACCACATCTGGAAACAAAACAGCTGATCCGAGACTTGGGGAACCGCAAGATTACGTCACCCTGGTTCTGGAAGTTTCTCGAAGGACCGAGAAAAAGGGAGCGAGTGCCGCTATAAAAGGAAGGACAGGACTAGAACGGAGGCTTTTTGTTCTTCTCGAGGCTTCTACCTGATAGAGCCTGGTCGCTCAAGGACCGCTCGTATCTCCGTGTCTGGAGTTTTTTTTTTTTTTTTTTTTTTTTTTTTTTTTAGAGACCGCCAGCGTCTCTGTTGCTAGGAAGTCGACCTTCGACTTGGGAATTCCTTCCCCGTTATCTGCTAATTTTTAGTTAACTTCTTGCATAGAAGTAGGCAGCCGAGAGTGACTTTGCTCTCGAATTTGGATCGTCTTGCATCCTGAGTTTTTCTTCACGAATCCCAGCGTGATACGCACTCAGAACTTCCGAACCTTGCTATGAAAGCCAACTGTGCTAATCGACAGACGGAGTGTGATCGTGTCAGCATTAGTCCCGGCACTAATTAGTTCCCAACTCTTGTGATTGGAAGCCCTAGCCATACTGTTCCGGTATTCCACGCATCCTTGTGTGTGAATATCATCTCTGTACGAGATCCCCGAATGTTAACACCCTACTGAATTTGTACATAGCTGTACATAATTTACTCTATTGAATAAAATTAAATATTTTATTGGTATCCAGAATACCTAGGTTTCTAGCCTGTTTCATTGACGGCCTCGCCTATTTTATTCCCAGTACGTTACAATATATATATATATATATATATATATATATATATATATATATTGGGCTTCTTCTTTTGAAATAAGCTTCAGACTTCTTTGCTCCGAAATAATTTATTAAGACACTTTCTAGGGAGCACGTTACACACATAACATATATAATCATTTAAAAATGTGGCGAGCATCAAACAGTTCTCCGTCCGCATACGTTCTCGTCGTTATGCTCTATTTAGTCTTTTCTTATGTAAAAACTCGCGGCAAAAAGGCTTGGCGACGGCAGCGCCAATCGCATCGTCGTCGGAGAGGCGAGACCACAACACCACAATATAATATATATATATATATATATATATATATATATATATATATATATATATATGTATATATATATATAAAATTGTAATCACTATGCTGCCTGTAACTTTAGAAAACTCATTTTAAAATTTTTATTTCATCCTATATAAATTGCCTAATTTTGAAGAGGGCATGCTAGACTTAACCGTCGTTAGAAAGAAGCACATCATCGTCGTGATAACAAATTTTATATACCTATACTATTATGCATAAAAAAATAAACTGAGGAACCTATAAAGTAATTGTAATGCCAACCTTCTGCGAGAGACGGCTAAAACCCGTGTGTGGGAAAATGCTGAGGCAAGTGTTTTAGTTGCTTATAGAAAGTAACCTTTGACTCGAGCCATCTGCAAAGTGTGGCGTGTCAGAGGAGCATTATTGATCGTTACAAATTTTCATGGGAAAGTTATAACTTCCTCATTAAAATGCCAGCTATATCATTTTCTGTTTTGGGAATCATAGAAAGAATTTCGGGGTTCGGCTGAAGGAATGAAAACATCCTCATTTAAATTGGATGGCTGGGAAATATGGTTAATATAAAGAGATGAAATTAAGATCTAGAATAATGAATGGGGAAAAGGGATAATTTTGGAATACGCTTTAGGGCTTAGATATTGATATTATTTTACACACACACACACACACACACATATATATATATATATATATATATATATATATATATACCCAAACAACCACATAGAGCGAATAGCCGTCTATTAGAGCTCTAAATACATCCAAGACGTGCTATAGAACTCTATAAGATGAAAAAAATAGATGTCTAATAGTCGTGCATAATTTCGACGTCTTATAGATATCTTAGACGTGTTATGTACATCTATAAGACCTCTAAATTTCGATCTCTTTTAGATGAAGCCTGTACGGTTGACATCTATATAAGAGTCTGATATAGTCGTCTTATAGAGCTCTTTTAGAACTACCCCGTCTAAAGGCGCCATCTAATGGCAGATGAATTAACTATTGTTGCTGGCGTTTGAGTATCGTGTGCTTTATTGTTTCATTAGGATTTTTGTCTTTACCTTTAGCGGTTGGCAGCTTACCATAGGATTTTCTTTTGTCATCTATTACCTTTATTTGATTTAAGGTAAGTGCTATTCATTTTCTGTTTTGGGAATCATAGAAAGAATTTCGGGGTTCGGCTGAAGGAATGAAAACATCCTCATTTTAAATTGGATTGGCTGGGAAATATGGTTAATATAAAGAGATGAAATTAAGATTCTAGAATAATGAATGGGGAAAAGGGATAATTTTGGAATACGCTTTAGGGCTTAGATATTGATATTATTACACACACACACACACACACACACACACACACACACACATATATATATATATATATATATATATATATATATATTTTATGGCAAATGTCATCAGTGTCCTTTATACATCAAAGAAGCCTGAGATTTAAGAAAACACTGATAGAAGTAAAATATATCCAAACAGACAAATTATATGTATGTATATGTATTATGTGTGTATGTATGTCAGTTCTAAAATTTTTCTGATGAAAAAAAAGCATGCTCACAAAATATATTTTTTTTTCTATGCTGTGGCATTCAAAAGAATTTATATGCAGCTAAAGTGTTATTTTTTGAAGCACTTTTTATCATAAAATCTAATTTCACATAAAATGCATAAAATTCAAATGTATGGTGTGTACCAAAAGTCAGATTTTGTTTGTCCTAAAATCAACCAGGTTTTAGCTGTAAAATGTATAACTAGATTTTGTTCATTTGTCCTAAAGTCAAGCAAGTTTTGTTATCAAATATACAGGGAATCTCAGACATCCAGCAGCCCTAAAATATTTTATTCAGGATGAAATTTCTTCGGAAATAAATCTACATGTTTCCTGGTTTTTGATAAAGTGTGTGCAGAGTATAAAACCTAATGCTTTTGTGGGACCAATTATTTTTTCCAAATGAGAGCCATATTTTTAGTTTTACAGATTTTTATGTTAAACTTATATTTGGTTTTTTAAGGTGTGGTTTTTATTTAAAAATAAAATTAAATAAAACTTTGGTTTATATAATAAAAAAATATCTCATGCATTTTCCGAAACCAGGAAACTTTCTAGATTATTTGCAAATAAATTGCATTCTCAATGAGATATTTAAGCGTTGCTGGGATACTTTGTATATTTGATAACAAAATTTGGTTGATTTTAGGACTAAAACAAATTCTGGATATATATTTGACAATCAAATATTGTTAAATGTATGTAATTTGGACAAAATCGGGATGTACGTTTTTCATACAAATCTGATTGATTTTACGTAATATGGATAAAAAAGCGATGTACATTTTACATCCAAATCTGGTCGATTTTACGCGATAAGGATAAGATCGCGATGTACATTTTACATCCAGATCTCATTGATTTTAACGTATTTTGTACGTACATTTAGAGCTATCCGATGTAATAAGAGGTGACATTTGCACATAATATCTACGTAATCGGAATCAGTTATGGACGTACTAGAGACAAATAATTGGTCGAATGTACTCAACTTTCAACCTAATTGGGATGAAGTGTGTTGTGTGGGTAGTTGTTTTTAAAATAACATCGTTTTACAATTAACGAAAGCTTTGAAAATTACATATAATATCATAAATTTTGAAAGTACAGGCATTTAGGAGATTTTCTTAATTTTTTAACAGCTACGGGGAAATAGCTTCTCGTTCGAATTGTAGCTTGTTTGTGGCACCTGGGCTTGAGCCGAATTCCAAATGGTGAACTTGAGAAGTACTCTGAATGGTGTGTATCATGAAGTATGGAAATATATGATAAGTGAAAATAATTTGACTGAATAAAGTCTTAATGTAAAAGGAAAAATAATAAGGGTTCTAAATAGTTGAATTTAAGTAAACAATTAAATGTAAGTAAAAAGAAAGAAAAAAGAGAAAGTTTAGTATACTTTTAGTAGCTTACACTAATAATTTAAGTACTAAACAAATGTTTCTCGAGGATGCAAGCATCCAATATTTATATAAGTTTTATAATTTTTATTTAATTTTACATTTTTAAAATTATTTTTAGGATTAAAAGTAGGAAGTTTAACAAAATAGAGGAGAAGGAGAACTTAAGTAGAGAAATTAAGGATATACTATAAATAGCTTCCCACGACATTTTAAGGTTCATATATCAATAAATGCTTCCAAGCGAGCTCCTGCCATCTTTAATTTTGTTTTCACTGCTACAATTCTATGCTGTGTCACATACTAAATACTCGTAACTGGTATGTCAAAATTGAAATAGATGGGCCGACTTAAGCAACACCTCTTAAAAGAGATCCTATAAAAATTTTTATGCACCACATTCAAAAGCGAAAGAAAGGAAACTTTGACTAACTCGACAGTTCCTGAAGGTTAATGTTATTTAATACCAGGTCACAATTGTTATGTATATATGTATACTTATATAATGCAACTGTTTTTGTAATGTTTCATTTTATTGTAAAATTCTCTGTCTGCAAAGGATTATGATTAAATAAATGAATTGAATACATTGTTTTGTTTTTCATTCGAAACAATAATACAATACTTTAATTGCTACTGTAATATTTAATGCATAGTAATAAAAAAATAAAAGCCTTGTGATGAACAACATAATCTAAATAAAAAAAAATTACTGGAATTTTTACTATGCAAGTGTGGACTTTTACTGCAAGTCATACTTAAATTTAAGTATATATGTATATTAATATACATATATATTTAAATCCTTTTTCTGTTTGGAGAGTTTCCATAACATCGTCAATGATAGTTTCATAAATCAAAGGAGGAATATAAAGTAATTTATTTCATGTAGATTTCCTTTCTAGTAATGTGAAATTTATTGAAGTAAATTGTTTTATTAACATTTTCATTTTAACTTGAGTAAATGTGTTTAATAACTACCAAATTTATGGGATTTTTAAACTGAAAATTGTGTATAAAATGTATTTCATAATTTTATGCAATATTATGATACTTAAAAATGCTTTGGTAGAGAGAAAAAGGCCGAAAAATAATTCGTGGAAAAATCAGGAATGTGATATAACGCATTCTTTTGAAGACGTAGGCCTAGCTACGTGACGTCACATTTCTCGTACTACGGCTTGATCCTTTAGGAATTGTTGACTTAAGTCGGCCGTCGGTTGAATATTGATGGTTACTCTTGACGTCATTTGGATATGTACATCACGCGTGACTGTTTCGGAGTGAATTTGGTAGCGTCCTTTATTTCTCTTTTGAAAAGGTGTTCCCGATTACTCTATGATACTGGCAACATCTATGCTAGGTTCACGTGACATTATTTGGTTTGGTTTGGTTTGGTTTGGAGCGCTACGGTCTACTGTTTTGCACACGAGGGCTAATGAGACCGGGACCTACAGTTTAAAGCCGATTCCGAACGGCTACAAACATCCATGCCACCAGCGGGATTCGAACCCGCGAACTCCGGTTCCGAAGAGCAGCGCTCTACCATTCGGCCATCGTTCGGCTGACATTATTTGGAAATTTCAAATAAAATTGGAGGATGGCCACTTTGCGCATATTACAAAGATAGATCTAATAAGAATAATGAAATTAGAGTATAAAATATAGTGTTTGCTGTAGGTGTGTATTGCATTGATTATCATTTCTGACACAGACGAACTTCTTCAGTTAAATATAAGAACTTTCTTTTCCACATTTTAAAAAGTTCATCATTACTATAAATAATCATGCAACATCTAAGTGGAGAAAAGTAATTTAAGAATTTGAGTGTTCTTTCGGAAAATCAGTGCTGGTGTGATATTGTTAATGAAATAAGGAAATATTAATAAATCATGGATACAATTAATGAAACAGATTATTGCATACCTGAACTGAAAGAAAATGAAGGATATTTTGTTTGCCATATATGCAACGAAAGTTTCTCTACGAAGAAATTCATGGATGATCATTTAATCTCACATGTAGGCGACAAGCCTTTTGTTTGTGATATATGCAGTAAAAGATTTTGTGATGGTTACCAGCTAAAAACCCATTTAAGTACACATATTAGAGAAAAACCTATACTTCAGGATATAAGCAACAGAAGATATAGCAAAAGGCTTTATAACGAAAGTCAACCTATAGATGTTGGAAAAAAACCTTTTATTTGTAATATATGCAGCAAGAGATTTAGCAATAATTATTCTCTTAAATGTCATATTTTTACACATACAGATATAAAACCCTTTGTTTGTCCTACATGTCACAAAGGGTTTTCTCGTAAAGGTGCCCTAAATGATCACCTTACGACCCATAATGAAGAAAATCCTGTTGTTTGTTCAATGTGTAATAAGAATTTTAAAACAGCCCGATCACTGAAAACACATTTTAAGACCCATTTTGAAGTATTTACTTGTGATATTTGTGAAAAAAAGTGTTCTACTGAGAAAAGCCTTAAAGAGCATTGTATGAGGATCCATACAAAAGAAAAGCATTTTGTTTGTGATGTTTGTAATAAAAACTTTTATACAAAGCACGAATTGAAGACACATATAATCAAGTCTCATGTGGGAGGAGAAAACTCAAAATGCTTCATTTGTACTGTGTGCAATGATTCATTTTCTTCATCAAGTGCACTAAAACTTCATCAGTATATCCATTCAGGAAAGAAAGCTTTTGTTTGTGATATATGTAGCAAGAGTTTTATTCGACCTTCTGCACTAAATGAACATAAACTTGTCCATACAGGACAGAGAAATTTTGTTTGCAGTGTTTGTAAAAAGGGATTTTTTAAAAAAAGAACTCTTGTAGCTCACCAAAATATCCATTTAGGAAAACAATTTGTTTGTAATGTTTGTAACAAAAGCTATTCACGATCTGATAAATTAAAAGACCATTTACGAACTCATCCAGAAGAAAACCATATTCAAAGTAAAATATACAAGTGTGATTTTTGTAGCAAAACATTTACTCAAAGTCATAATCTAAAAGCTCATTTATTTATCCATACAGGAGAAAAGCCATATGTTTGTGATATATGTAAGAAGGGATTTATGTCAAAGTATACATTAACTTCTCATCAATTAGTGCATTCACAAAAGCCACTTGTTTGTGATTTATGCATGAAGGTGTTTAAATCAAGGAGAGGATTAACTCATCATCAACTTACACATACAGGAAAGAGAAGTTTTATTTGCAATGTATGTGAAAAGGGGTTTTATACAAAAAAAGATTTAACACGTCATCAATATACTCATTCAGGAAAGAACATTTGTAATGTTTGCAAGAAAGAATATTCTACACCTTATAGACTAAAAACACATTTACTTGTTCATGCAGAAGACAATCCATCGAAGTGTGAATATTGCAACAAAACTTTTTCTGATATTTATTGCCTGAAAATTCATATACGTAAACATACAGGAGAAAAGCCTTATGTTTGTCGTACATGTAAGAGGGGATTTACCACAATGTCCCACTTAAATTATCATCTTCGTACCTATTCTAGATGCAAAAAGAAAAACAAGACAAAGGGAAAACAAAGTATGGACTGGTGTTAACTGATATCTGAGGTTTTATTGTATAAATTCCTATTACTTTTTTTAAAAGAATATTATGCACTGTCATCATACAAATGGAAATAACTATTTTCATTTAAATTAATTTGATGTACTAATACAGTGCAGTTGAAGTTTGTTCGGGGCGCCTGAGCTGTACAGCTGTATCCCCCATCGTGAGAATGCAATGTTTTTAACAGGGTGAGCATCTGGAAATGGATTTTACATTTAAGATAAAAATACAATTTAAGGTTACATGAGAGGTTAAAACAATGTGGTCCTTGATAGCAAATAAAAGTTGTGAAAAGGGGAAAAAGTAATTAGAAGAGTAGGAAGTTTAAAAAGGATAGAGAGATATTTTTGCAGATGCAAGCATCCATTTTTAAAATTCTAATAATTTTTGAGTTTTTAACAATTTTATATATATATATATAAATTTTTTTAATTAAATAAAAGAGAGGGAGAGAAATTAGGGATAGGGGAAAGGAAGGATGAAAAAATGATAGCTAGGAAAACCTAACTTGAAATGAGGAGATGCAAGAGTCATTGTGGCGCCATCTAAAGTCGTCGCGAGAAATTAAT
The DNA here is from genome assembly GCA_032207245.1 of Pardosa pseudoannulata. Lineage (NCBI taxonomy): Eukaryota > Metazoa > Arthropoda > Arachnida > Araneae > Lycosidae > Pardosa > Pardosa pseudoannulata. The sequence goes on from CM063511.1 coordinate 82,027,453, forward strand.
TAAAGTTAGAATTTGGAAAAACTTAAATCTAAGTGAATTTGGAATAATGATGATTTTAGGGAAGCATGGTTGCTTGAGGCCACTTATGATTAGAGTTTTCCGTGAAATCATAGTCAGGAAGCTGTTTTAAGGATAAAATATAAATTTAAACTACTAAATTTCTAATGTAGTATAATTTTACTGGAATTTTAATCTAAAAGTATTTCTCTTTAGCTTTTACTCTGAATGCATAGTTAAAATGAAGTAGTATAATATTTTCAAAATATTTTGTTTGGTGCCATAAGTATACTTCAAGTAAATATTTATGTATTATTCTTTCATTTCTACTATCAATTTTTTAATTACTTGATTCATTACCACCAGCTTTATAATGAATATATACTGTGTATTTCTGAATTTAAGCAAATCCAAGTATAAGTTGAGAATGTGATTTTATAAAAATTATTTTGCCCAAAGTTCAAAACCTGTATGTAAGCTGAAATAAAAAAAAAAATAGTTCTGTAATTTTCAAATATGTTATCAGACTGATAAAATGGTAGAATTATTTTCCAATCAAAATGCTATATTTAAAAAAACACTAGACCAACATGTCTTCCATAGATCCACAAATAAACTGATCTCCCACTTAAGGTCTATTAAATGCCCCAAAAATTCTCAGCTTATACATTGTAATATACAGTATTTGTCAAATGTTTTTTAATTAATTTGTCTTTTGTCTTTTTAACTGTTTATAAGGTGTAATAAGTTAATTTTTCTTTATATAGGGTGTATATATATGTGTGTGTGTTTCTGAATTTATATGAAATTTAGTTATTAAAAGTTACTTTTTTTTTAAGAAATAAAATATCTTTTTTATTCAAGTTTTTTATTATTATCCAAGTTACTTATGTGCAAATACATTTTTAGAATACGTAATCACAATAATAATACCCTCAAGCTTCAGATTATGATATGTTGAATAATTATAATAACCTTAAGGTTGTTGATGCAATAATTATGTGTGTTTTGTGAAGGAGTTAAAATATTACCTAATACGTGACTTTAATCAAAAATTGCATTTTTTTTTTTCAGGAGCTGCTGAGTTATTATTTTTAAACGCTTTTTTGTTTTATTTTTCATATGCTGTACTCTCATTTTTTTATGAGCAGCACTATTACCAGCCATTATTTGGATGAATGCCATAATATGAATGGATTGTCTCTTCTTCACCTCTCCCCTAACTCTCTAACCTTTCACCTCTTTCTTTCTGCGATCTTATTCACAAATTCTGCTGACTGTTTCCTAGTTCGGTGGGGATGCTAAGTGTGGGAGATATCGCCAAATTCTAGAACCCTATTTTCTGGCAAACCTTGCTCTTCTTTTCGGACTTTTCCACCACCCCCTAAAGAAGGTGGGGGTGTCAATCGGCACCTATATTAAGGGTATTGGGGGAAATGACACGTGATTTGAATATCTGACCCTTATTGGTTCCTGTAACTAACAATACTCCAAGACCGCTGAATTTCGATTTTCTAGCGTCCATTTCAAGTCTTTGTCCATTTCGGCTGTGCTCTGGAGGTTTGTCCATTTTGGATGAGCTCTTGTGGTAATTTTTTTTCGTTTTTTAAATTTAATACTGGAGCTTACACCAATACATTTTGAGGGCTTGTGGAGTTCAGTTAATAGATCCGTCTGCACAGTTCGCAAGTGTGAAAATCAATTTCATTCGTACCTTTGTGAATTTATGTATAGGAAAATGAAAGAAAATCCTCAAGATGCTTTTCAGGATTTTTAAAATCAGATCAAACATGTATATCCACCATCAACTCAGGATACTTAAATTAGGTTAGCGTTTTATATTTATTTTATATTTTATGCATAATTTTCGAAGAGTGACAAGTGATGTTATAATTTACATTTATATTTACTGCTTTTTGAACTTTATTCAAAATCGTGTCTTAATTTAATACAAAATGAAGAAGAAATATTTTTAAACTATATTATTTTATTGTGTATTACATTGTTAAAAGTGATACGCTAAGTAATAAAAGTAATTTTATTACAACCCTCTACCATTATTGTTACGGAAGATCAAGGGGAGTTTTACCTCACTTAGATAAGAAAAATTATTTCACTTCCTTACTATCTTTAGAATTTTAAGCTAAAAATTTATTACTTATTTAAAACATTTACTCCGTTCTTATATTTCCATTTTAAGCTAATAATTTCTAGAAGTAATTTGTACCGTACTTTATAACTTTTTAATCTTTCGATAGTTTTAAAATAATTTCATTAAATAGCAACCATATTTTATAAATATAACTAAATATTTTATAAGCATAATTGCCTAAATATAACCAACTAATGCTTATATTTTGCTTAATTTACACTTATTGCAAACATTCTGAGCTGTTTAGTTTAATAAACAGTACAAAAGCACCTTTAAATACATTAAAAACTCAAATTTAAATTTGTATTCATCTTAACAAAATTTCAAACCCTTTTTTTTTTGTTCAAAATATGCTTTGAAATTGGGTATAAACTTAATACATAAATTGTAAACATCACTTGGCCACAATTTGGCGATCACTTGTACAAAAATAGAGCCAAAAGATGGCAGCAGGCCCCCAGAACTGGAAATTTACTATTCTGCTTATATCTGCAAGTTACATCTGTCTCTCTCCCTCTTTTATTGTCAGTTTTTGTTGTCACTCTGAATATACAAAATGTTGATAAGTATATATATGTATATGTATATATATATATTTCAATATATATATTATATTATATGTATATATATATATATTATATGTATATATATATTTCAATATATATATATATATATATATTATATATTATATATATATATTATATGTATATATATATTTCAATATATATATATATATATATATTATATGTATATATATATATTTAAATATTATTTCTATATTTGAAAGTACTTACATCTATGAGCATACATTCATTGATATGAAATATATCATTTCAAAATATAATAGAAACTCTATTTAAGAATTTAGAGTTAAATGTATAATTTGAACAGCAACAACAAAAAGTAATTGCCGGACAATTCCATCATAAAAGAGGTTGAAATTGAGATTTTTATGTTATGTAAAATAAAGTTTTTGTATTTTCAGATTTTTTTCATCTTTTACCAAAATTTGTCAACTTTAATTTCTTCCCAACTTTGTATCTTGAATTGATAAAGGGAATTAAAAGAGAAAGTGATCCATAAAGTCAGTTGAACAACTTTATGTGTATAGTATCAGCTGCATTAGGATAGAACTTTAGTTCAATTTCTCAGTACTCTGGGTTTTAAATATTTGTCATTTGTAAAACATCCTGTAATTGTCACATGTCCATTGCCAATTACATCCCTTTCTTTGTGTTATCCTATAGAAATTATATCCTGGACAATATGCAGTAAATATCCACTATAACCAGATTTTGCTGTTCTTATAGGATCAATTCAGGGGTTAATTCTGTTTTAAAAATAGAATCATAGTCTGCCTGCATTATGTTATGATACAGAAAAGGCCTCGCATCAGGTGACACCATAAAGAAGCTAGTATAAGCATCAGAAACAAAACATTTATATAAGAGGCTACATTTCAAAGATTTGCTTCAGAGTGAGAAACTTTCCAGTACCCTGTATATTCTATTAAAATTTATAGAAATATTCTCCCCTGTTATATAAAACCATATGGTCTGGATTTGCACTGCTTTATACTCAAATCTTTTTGTAAATAGATTTTTACTAATTTAAAGAGAAACAATGAATTAGAGAATCAAAATTCCTCTATTTTAATTTATATATTTTTTAAAGTATTTATTAGGAATCAGCAGACATACCAATTACTCCGGAGAAATGAGAAAATTTGATAAAATCCAGAAGCTTCTCATATTTCTCCGGAAAATAGCAAAACTTTTGAACAGCTAAAAGATTATAATTCAGCAATACAAAGTTTTGCAAAAAATACTGCTGAATATTACTCTTTTCACACAGTAATTCTGCCTGTTAAAAGTTTTCAGTGTTGTGCGGAAAACCAAACTAAATTTAGGTCAAATTTGAGTAGACGAACTCTAGAATCCCTGATAATAGAAAAATAGAAATATTTTAATCAGGCTCAATGCTGCTGTAAGAAGCACTGTTCTGAAAAATAAATTGTCAAAGCTAAAAAAGCTACTCATAAATTTTTTAATGCGTATATTTTAATTTACCTTTTACAATTTACAATTATGTAAAATTTTAATTTTAATTTAGAAACCAATAAGATATGTATTTAATCAGGCTTGCAATTCCGTCACTTTTCTCACTCTTAGTCACTTTTTTAAGTAAACAGTCACTTTTTTCATGGTGTATCATAGCAAAAGTGTGTTGTTGAAAAAAAATCTGAACAAAATATTTTAATAAATAACCAAAAATGTGATGCTGTAATCTTATTTTTCTTATTAAAATGTAATTAGTCATATGGTTTCCAGAATTTAGTAATTTTAAAAAGTCGTAAAGAAGTTCCTGAAATCTACATTTGTACTGAAATGTACATTTAATACATTAAAGTAATTTACGTCAAAGCACACATTTCTCTTTTTTTTCACAATTTTTGTTTAGATACTCTAATCTAGCTATGTACATATTTCAAAACATCATTAATATATGCAGAAAATTGTGATTATAAAATTAATGTATTGTATGTATTCAAATCTAATTTATAGATTTTCTTGAATAAAAAGCAATGTTGAGTTGTGTTAAACAAAATTTTTAACTTTTTTTGTATTTGACGCTAAAATCATGTCTTGCATGAATCATTTGATTTAGAGTTAAAATAAATAGAAAAATCTTGATAATAGCATCTGTAATCAAGAGGAGAGAAAAAAATCGCTTTTTTTTTCAATGTTTAGTCACTTATTTGTCACGTTTCTCACCTTTTTGAAAGTACCTCAGCAGTTGCAAGACTGATTTATGTATAATCTGTAATTAGCAGGCTAAAATTTCAAACCACGCTGTTGCTCTGGGCACAAGTGCCTGAATGTTGGCATGCCTGAATCAGCCTAAACAACTGGGCTAGGGCTGAATAGACTTTCAGAGATTTGCTGATGATGGAACTATTTGGGTCCAATATCTTGGGATTTTCATAGACATTCAGAATCAACTTTAAACTGTTGGTTCCAGCCTAATTACCCTTCTGGTTGTAACACAACTTTTTTGTTTGAAAACAAAACTAAGTAGGGTTATTCCATGTGAAATCAACACAATTTTAGAACAAATTCTACCTGACCTGAATGTATAGTAGAAATTATCAAAACACATAAAGCTTTCTATCAGTTTTAACTAAATAAGTAGCACCATCCATCAAAAGTAATGCACTTTAATGATTTTTCTTCATTCTAAAATCTTCACAAATGTTAAATGTACTATTTACTAGAGTATATGTCAATAAGGTAGTGTGTAAACATTAATGCCATCCTATACAACTGAATTACATTCAAAGTAATGAATGCAAGTTCTCATTTTCGTTATTCCAATAGTAAATATATCAAACAAAAACCTTTTGTAGCTTGGGATCCCATTATGATCCCAACATGAAACTTTGAGGATTAATTAACAATAATATGAGCAATTTTTGAGATTTTTTTCAAAATTTTAAAAACTTGGCTTTTTGAGAAATTTAAATTTTTAAAAAAATTTTCAAGTCATCATGTGTTGTATATCATATGAAAGCCCATTAAAAAAGGTTTAAAATAACACCTTGCACATATCTCTAGCTTAATTAGGTGAGTAGCAAGTGTAATTTAAAGGTATGCTGATAGTGTATTTTTTAGACAAATCTGGCAACTTTAAAGCCTTATAACTCCCAAACCAATTATTATTTGAACATAAGATTTGGGGATTTTCTTTATTACCATGAAGTCACTTACTATACCAAATTTAATCAAAATTGGAGGGGGTCAGGTAGAAACCTTGTGTTGATTTGGTATGGAATTACCCAGTAAGAAGAAAAGCAAAACCTAAAAAAGTTAAGTAAAAATTACAAGTAGTTATTACACTGAAATTTATATTTTTAAAGTTTTTTAAAAAAGAGGGTAAGATTTATAATCGTAAGAGCAGACAGAAATGTATTCTAATTTCATTTGTTTTATTAAAGTTCATTAGAATTATTAGTGTTAAGAGATTATTAATTTACTTTTTATTACAATATAAATATTAATATTTTTTGTTAATTTACTCTTGTATAAATGATCATGCTTATTTCTCCTCATTTGTATTTTTCCTCATAATGCAGTAAAATGTAATTTTTATAAATATGTGTAAAAGCACAGTTTTAAAATAAATGTGTTTTTTAATTATCTTGAATATATTTAGCCAAATATTGGTGCCAAACAACTGTATTTTTTTTTTCTTTTTTTTTAAAGAAAATTATATATATGTATATATTAGAGATAAGTGTAGCAATATTCCCATGTTTTCATGTCTGATGTGATTGATGACCGATTAATAATACTAAATACAGAAAATCTAAAAACGAACTAAGATGTCTCTATCCGAATTAGGATATCTGTGTATCAGAACTGAAGTCTGTGTGTTCACATCCCATTGCTTATACTGAGGTTTCATTTATTATGAATTGTACTTCATCTCAATATAATATGCAAGAGGTAAAATTGCCTTTATAATGGATTTATTATTTTAAATACATTTTTTAATAGTTTCCATTGATAACTCCTTATTCCTCTTTTATTTCAATCTAATTAATTTCCATATAAAAGAAGTTAGTTACTTTTACTTTAATCTAATTCATTCCCATTTTAAAAAATATATACTGATTTATACCTTTTACTTTCCATTTTTAATCTGAAAAAAAAAGTACATTTTAACTTTTAAAAAAAAAAAAAAAAAAAAAAAAAAAAAAAAAAAAAAAAAACACGATTTCAATGTCATAGTGTACCATAATGAGGAATTTGCACATGTGGGGATTCGAACAACTTAGTATTTTTCTGATAATTCAAGACCCGTAAATTCCAAAAATGTAAAAAACTGGGTCCATCATTTTAAAAATTAATTTTAAAGTTAAGCAAAAATCACGTGACATCAAAACGCTTCGTGATTGGTTGTGACGTCATCGTTCACGTTATCCAATATTTTCTTATTGCTTGTAAGCGTGCATTATTTCCCGATTTTGTTTTTGCAAGTTCTTGGAATTTTCTGGCTATCAAAATTTATTTTTATTTAAACCTGAAGGTTTATTTTAAAAATCTCGATAGCCTAATTATCTCAGTTTGTTATAAATGACTGTTCTACCAGGATTTACCAAAGGACAGTCGGACAACCTCCCAAAATTGACATGATGTCAATGTTTTCGTTCTTGGGAAAAAAAAACCGGATTTTATGGTGGTAGAAATACGGAGAACTAAAACCCAAAGGTATGTAAAATCATTTATATATTTATCCAGTTTTACTTAACATGTATTTATATTTTATTCATGCTAATCACAGCTCTACTGTTTGTAGACATAGATAAGTCAAATAAATATACATATATCATATACACACACTTTTGTAGTAACATCGCTTTTTATAAATAGGGATGGATGTAATATTCAAATAAAAATTAGAGAAGGTATTTATTGTGAGACCGGGAACGGGAGGTTCCGATCTCATTAGCCCTCGTGTTGCAAAATGTAGATCGTAGCGCTCCAAAACCAAACCAATTCTTAGATATTTTAAATTTGATGAAAAGAAATTTAAAATCTTTAAAAGGCTTTACTTATTTATATATTTTAAATAGCAATACAATTTTTATGCCTTTAATATTAATGTTAAATTAAAAAATGTATAAAGTTTCTGAAATTAAATTTAATTTTTAAAGTAATATCATTATTAAGTATTTTAAAAATATTATACTTTTTTCAAATTAGTTGCCAATTTAACCGAAAAATATCACTGAATTAATACACATAAGAAAGTACGCATCTCTGAAGAAAATATTTATAATACTTTGAAAGTACATAATCTTCCCCTCCCCCGAGTTATTTATTAGATAATTATATGCTTTAGATATCTGTATGTTTTACGATATTTATATGCTTTATCAAACATTTATTGTACTTGGAACTCTGATAATACTCGAAAATTAGCTAAATAGCACTGGTTAATAAACAGTCCTTTTAAAGGTATAGATGTATTTTTATATACTTTTAATTGTTCTAAATTTGTAATATTTAAACAAAAGCAAGCATTTACTTACCGAAAAATGATCTTCACAAACCCATAGAGATGATTTATATGATAATATGAGGTTTAATTTCTCAACCCTTTTTATCGCAGTTGTCCAGATTTTACGTGTATGTGGGTCTTTCGGAACGCTGAAAAATACCTACTCATTGCAATTATTTGTTGTATTTTTACAGAATGGCACAATACAATATTTATGATATGATTTTTCTATGCCAGACATAATAAAAAAATTTCTATTATATGCGATACTTTACACAGAAAGAAATTAAAAAGTCGCCTTTTAACATGTAAACAGCATAGGAGCTCGGTATCAACATGAACGATGACGTCACAAATTCGGCGGAGGAAAAGTATCGTTTTTGAGAGACGCTAAAGAGTTCGCTATAAAACCCATTAGAAATTACTAATTATGCCCCCAAATGAAAGAAAAATAGCTACTGTCCTGCTTACGTTTTTGTCTTCTATCGTTTAAAATTAAAATTAGAAAACTTAAAAATTCCTCATTGTAAATAACGCTCTTGTTAAGAAGCCAAGCTACAGCCAAACAGTAGTTGCTGTACCAGAAAAAAAAATTATCGTCTGATCGAAATTGGTTTGGCGAAATATCAGCGAAAATATACTTCTCACTGAGAAAGGAATGTAACAGATATCTGGACCAACCGTAGACGAGATAAAAAGAAAGCATGGTTACCTTATTTCAATACTTATCACCCAATGCAGTCCATAAAATCGCCAAGGTGATCGCTAGTTCCTCAGATCGATAGGTCAGCCCTTTCAATCTGATCTATATATAAAGTAATTAATGAAAGACTTAGAAAACCCGCATTTAATAATCAGCTATATAAACACACAATTCATGGCAACAGTTTGGTTACTAATTTGACCCTATCAATGTCGTTTAAGGCCAATATTATGATTAAGTTTGGCATTTGCTATGCCAAGCATATCAAGGGTTGCCATAGCATCTTTCGGTGAAACGGTACTGAAATAGTTCCTACGCATGCGCATTACAGCATGACCGTGAGCATGCGCACATAGTTAGGTACTATTCACCAATCAGAAGCTCCTGAAATTCCCGGCAGAGTTGAAACCAGAAGTAGGAGAAATTGTAGTACTTACAAACGTGGCGTTTAAAATGAAAAATAGCTACAAGTTCAAAATAGTAAAATGAATAATTATCTTAAAATATGTATTATTGATCTTTCGCATTAAAACAAAATTATATAAATGATACCGCCAAAAGGAGATACCATAGGTATGTGCATTTGAAGTAAACGCATTATTCACTATTGAATTTCTATTAAGTTAGAATGTGCATTAAGAAAAGTACAAAATAATGTACCATAGCTCAAAATAATAACAAATATAACAACAATAAACCGTGACCAAATAAAATATCTAAAGCACATTTTGTTAATTACTTAGTAATAAAATATAGAAGGCAAAAAAAATCCAAATTTGTAAAAATATTAACAAGTGTTTTCAAAATTTTATTTCTCGTGATTAAAAGTTCGTAATATTCACATTTAGAATTATATAAAAAGGAAATGAAGAATAACTTTTGAATAAAATATTTTTTAAACATAAAATAATATCAAACTTGTATACCAATACATAAAAATTCAAATTTAAAATTCTTTATATAAAAACGGACAAATACTCTAGCACATATAAATGAAAGCATATGTGAATGGTTATATATATATATATATATATATATATATATATATATATATATATATATATATATATATATATATATATATATATATATATATATATATATATATGCATCAATAAAACCCACTTTATGTCAGTTGAAAAATGTTAACTTGCTTAACTTATCTTTAAACACAACAACTCTTAAATCAAACATTCATAAACAAAGAAAATAATTTATATTACATATATTTATTCTAATACCATTTGCTCTTAGATTTACACGGCATTCATGATCTAACCAGCTCATGCACACAAAATAAAAGAAATAGTATATTTAATAACCATTTCTTAATTAGTTGCATACAGCACTTGAATATTTACTAAAAAAATTTTTTTAACTGAAGTCATAACTATACTACAACGAGAAATAAGTTTCCCTAAAGTTACAGATGTTTGTCTTCACAAAAGTTTTAATTGCACGTGTAGATAGAATTAAAATAGACAAATTGGTATCTAAATATTTAACACTTTTTTTCATTGATATTCCATGATAAATAAGGACGAATATGCAATTAGAAATATTCAAATCACTATATATACTGCATATTATAAATAGTTTTTTCTTATTTCTAATGACAAGGCAGGTTACAATTATAAAAATAACAATTGTGGAACAACTGTACAAGTAACAAAAGTAACATTGACCGAAGTCATTGCCTCAGGCGTTCTCTGGCTCTCCAATACAGGGTAGTCTCGGAGTCGGAAGAACCGCGAAGTGCCCCGCATCGACGCAGATGACCTCTATTTAAAGGCTCTCCAAGGTCACATAAAGAACAAAGAGGGGAGTCAAAAATGCCAATTCTATGGAGATGTTCGCTTAGGTAGTCATGTCCTGTCACTAACCGGAACAACGCCACTGCCTCACGTCGAGAACGATCAGAAAATCAGGAAGGTCGAGGATCGAGGGAATGTTGGCAAGGTCTTCGGCCCTCCAGGTCTTCAGTTTAACACGATCTTGCATTTGGGATTTGAATTTCATATTCAAAGCTTGTTTCCAAAAGAGCTTTTTTGAGTGAAAAGACAGTCCAGAAGCATTTGTTAGCTGTGCCTTTGTTGCACCTTTACGTGCAAGAAGATCAGCCTGATCATTCCCATAAATGCCGCAATGGCTGGGGATCCATTGTAACTTGATATATTTGTCTTTTCGACTAATACAATGCATCAATTCTCGGCATTGTAGGACCTCAGCAGAGATAGGAGCTTCAGTGAAGCCAATAGCCTGTATGGCTGCCTGCGAGTCCGAGAATAGGACAACCTTTTGGAATTTTCGAAGACAGTCCAGAAGTTTCTCCAATGCGATATGGATGGCCTCTACCTCTCCATCAAAGGCCGTTCTGTTTTTTCTCGCAGACGCAGAAAAGAAGAAGAGTTTAGAAAAGACTCCCGAGCCTGCAGATGCACAGCTTTCAGAGTGTGACCCATCCGTATACACATGCAGCCAGTCTTCCTCTGGATATTCAGTATAGATGGTCTCCAAAGCAGAACACCGAAGAATTTGTGGAGCAGTGTCTTTCTTGCATATTTTATTCAGGAGATTGAGATTAAATTCAACTTCATAAATCTCTAACAGATTTATGTGCTTCATAATCTTCTGTGGATTTTCTTGGAGCTGATCGTCTTGCAAAATATCGAACACTTTTTGAATAAATCCACACTGCGTCTTTAGATTTCTAGTTTGAATTTGATAGTTAGCTGAGAAGGGATCTCCAAGACGAATTAGTTTTTCATAGAGTAAGATAGACTTTTCCTCTATAATAGTCTTAATAGGCCTATTTTTCGTTAACAATAGCATGGAATCAATTGGTGTGGATTTGATAGAACCAGTAATAAGTCTCATAGCCTGATTTTGTAAAATATCCAATTTATCTAAAGCCTGAATACTTGCTGAAATAAGAGGTTCACAACAATAAGTTAATAAGGGCAATATGAAGTCCTTATATGTGTTGTTGATTGTAGATCTGGCACATCCCCAAAGGGAGCCAGCCAATGATTTTAAAATGGTCATTCGACTGTAACAGCGCTTAACCATTGAATCTACATGGGCTCTCCAATTTAGTTTGTTATCAAATGTAATGCCTAAATATTTAAATTCGTTGGTAGTAACAAGTGAAACATTCCTGTACTTTACTTCCGGTCGGAACGCCTGGTGCATCAACGAAAAAACTTTCAGGACAACTTCCGTTTTCCTCCTTCTCCTATCACCGTCTTAGAACTTTGGACGAAATTTAGAACGCATGCCAAAATTGTAGACCAGTTAGCCGTATAAATACGTTGCCCAGGGTACACCACGAGGAGGTAGGTCTACTTTGCACTCCTATTATAAATAGTTGAGTAATAGATAAATCTTTTTAAAATAAAAGATGATTAAATGATGAAAAATTAAACTATTCCTTTATTCATCATTGCGGTTCTTAGATGGATTTAAAGATCACTCTTTGGTACATTTCCATAATTTTATCTGAAACAAACTATCACAAAAGAAATAATTATTAATTATAGAAGTCATTGGACACGGCACCACAAATTCAAACTAACTAGCGGTGGCATTCAAACGGTTCCATCACTGATTTAGGAAATAGCAATCCAAGACAGCTCATTTAAGTTTGGGATTCAAATATTTGACATCGCTTTTGAACTTCGGCAAACTTCGGAAGATTTTTCCAGAACCCACATCTTTGAACCAATCACATTCCGAAATGGCCAAAAGAGTAAAGATCAACTGTTATAGCCTTTCCCCCTCCCCCACCAGATATGGAAATTTTGGTGAAACCACCACCATAGGATTTTGCTTTACTTAATAATATATTGTTTAATAATAACTAATTTACCTCTTATTATCAGTGCTAAGGATGCACTTTCTTCGAACCACGTCCCAGTGATTCTCACACTTGCCCTTAACTTTCCCCTTCCTGCCATTTAGCACGACCACCTTCACTGACTGGAACATTTATACTACGACGGTTGCTGAAATTTGGCTTCGTTCACTATTCTAAGTTGTAAATCTTTCGATATAATAGATATAAATTCATCCCATATTGTAGACGACAAATAGTTTATAGAACCGGTGCCGCAGATTGCATATTTTTTCATGTATTCCCGCAAAAATAGATCGAACTCGGATAAATATTCCAAAGCCCTTACTTATTACCAAAAAAAAAAACTACATTTTTACCACGAAATGCTAAAGAGTATAAAGAAATACACTGGTGTGCAAAACTTAAGAAACAGGTAGATATTTTACCATAACTCCACGAGGGATCATCTTAGAGACATGGAATTCAGAAATGAGGGATACTATTATGTACGTAAAGGATGACGAAACAAATAGTAACAAAAAATAACAACAGTTTAAGCAATACAAACATGGAATATAATTAAATTTACTCTTATTTTTAATTCCAATATTTGTAGCGATATTATTAATTGGCTCTATGTTTTTTTCTTTTTAGCCAGTTGGTATGCAGATTCTAAATTATCCTTCTTTTAGCAAATAAAAGATTTAACATTAGAAATGATATTTGGACTTATATAAATTTATTATGAGTACAATATTGATAATTCTGTATGGACTAACCTGGGAGGATACATACATTAGTTAATTCTAAGGCTTTTTTTTTTACATGACACATATCCATCACTCCGCACAGTTACTCACAGGAAAATCCTTTAAACTAACATTAAAAATTCCTGTTATTCTGTTCAAAAAGTTTCTGCAATTTGCCTTCGTATTATATTGCTCATTACTTAAGAAATTTTCCTATTCGGACAGGCCAATAAATACGTAAGTTTGGTAATTTTTCCTCTAATTTCTATTTTTTGAATCTTTGCATAGAAACCTGTATGCATAAAGTTAATAGGGACTCAGTTAACATACACTTCAATGTACACAGGTGTGCAAAACTTAAACAACAGGTGGGTTTTTTGAGCAAACTCCACGAGAAATCAGCTTAGAGACTTGAAATTCAGAAATGAGGGAGAGTATTATTAATGTGACCAGCCCTCGAGTTTTGAACGGGACTGTCCCTTTTTACAATTACGATTCCCGGTGTCCCCGAATGGACTGTGGGACGTAAAATTGTCCCATTTCTAGAAACCGCGAGAAAATTTGAGTAGCAGACGGCCGGCGACCGCCCTGCTTTTCTATTGTAATTGAATATATTTTATGTTTGCCTACTACAAATGCTCCAGTAGAAAGAGTATTTTCTATTATGAACAAATTCTGGACATCTGAGAAAACCCAGTTACAAATATCAGTTCTAAAGATGATGTTGATAATTAAGGTGAATATAAAAAAAAACTTGTCAAGAGTTCTTACTTGAAATCGTCACCAGCTATATTAAAACAAATTTTTTCTGATAAATATAAATATAACTAAACATTTTGGTACCTATATTTTATGATTCGTAACTTTTAAGCCAACTAACTTTTTCTGAATAAATAACTTTAAAAAAAATGTTGTTTTCTTTCATTATAAATAACTTTAAAAAAATGTTGTTTTCTTTCATTGACTACCTATGATTTGAACTAAATAAACCAATGTCCCGTTTTGAGTCAAAAAATAAATGGTCACGTTAAGTATTATATACGCTAAGGATGAGGAAAGTATCGGTGCTGGATAAGGAATACAATGCATACGGTATGGAATCAAACAAAAACAAGCTTTATTGAATGCATAGTATCTTGACTCATGATTGTCTATCTGTAGTGAATGGATTTTAATTTTGTTTTAAAATGCTAATATTGTAATGTAAATATTGTAAATAAATGGTGCTGATTGCAGTGGGGCGATGTATGTTGAAGAAAGGACTCTGTGTAGAGAGCGTGATGCGTTAACTAATGATCTGCCGCATAGGTAGAGATGTAAAAAACCCGGAATTTTGAAGAGGTGGGAATAAACCTGGGAATTTTGGGGAATAAACCCGGAATTTTGGGAAGAAATCATTTTAACAATGTTTATATTTATTTTTTCAACAGTGGCTATTTCAGAACTAGCATGTTATTACTAAGAGATTTTTTTAACTTTTGGCAATATATATATATATTCAAGAAATAATAGCAATGAGCATTTAAATGATTTTATAGTAGTACTTGTGTCATTAATGACCCTGTTAGTCTTATCAAACACATAACTGGTTGCTTCCATTTTAACTGCTAATATAATAATTATATACATTATTTTTGATCATTATTTATTATGTAAATTGCTTTATGCTAAACTTTTTCCCCTCCTTTTGTAATATAAAAATAATTATATTTAAATTTAAAATAACTGCTTGTTATATTTTGTAATGCATGTATCATTTAAAGGTGTCATCAAATGACACTGTTGCATTTTGTGTCCAATTCTTACAATATATATATATATATATATATATATATATATATATATATATATATATATATATATATATATATATAGAGAGAGAGAGAGAGAGAGAGAGATGTTATCCAAGAAAAATACTGATTTATGGGTTTTGTGACACTACAGATTATTGCCTAATATTTATGTAATAATAAAAATATTTGATATTTCTCAAAAGAAAAATATACTCATACTTTCAAACTAAACCTGATACCTTGCCAAATAGAGTTAGTTAATCCCAATTATTCAATTTTTTTCATAGCATATAATAGTTAAATTTGTGAAAATATTCACTTTTGAGGTCTACAACAAAAACAGAAAAAAATGGTGGTTCTCATTGTGTCATAGAAATTGGTGAAACTTCTCACATATATGAGAAAAGGAAAAAAATGCTAATAAAGGACACAATTTATGCAGTAAATGTTTTATTAACTATTACACTAAAATTTATAAGTAAAATTTTAAGTACTGATGAGACAATGGCTGTTAAAATATCAAATTATTTATGAAATGTAAAAATTGTCTTGTTCGATTAGGATAAAAGTATAAAAAATTCCCATGTTTTGGAAATTTTCAAAGTTCCCTTCCCAAAAAACCTGGTTTTTTCCCGGGTTTAAACCGGGTTTTTTCAACTGCTCACAACTCTACCCATAGGGCAGTTCATTAGTTAAAATTTTGTTATTATTTTGTTTTAAAATTTTACACTCTTATGGAACAGCTACGACATAGGCCCCTCCGCTAGAATCGAGTGCATTTTATTTTACATTTTCAAATTGAACTGTAAATCGAAAATTTGGATATCGTCCTAAGTTAGAATTTGCTATTGATGAGAATGGCATTTCTTGGGTGTGAGACGAAAGAAGTCTTAAAGGTTTTGTCGGAAGAACTTCGTGAAACTGTTTCACCAGAAATGAAAATAGTGGACATTAGGAAATTAATTATGGATAGTAAAACTTATGAAGAATTTGTGAAAAATCAAATCGCTGTTATTATAGAACAAACAAAAGAAAGGGAAGAAAGAAATTTTGAGCTTGAGAAATTGAAGCAGCAATTTTCAAGTCAATCACTTGAATATAGTTCACCTGTATATAAAATAGAACTGAGACATCTCCTGCAGAAGTTCGATGAAAAGGACAATGATATAAGTTTATACTTACTGCTGTTTTAGAGACAGGTGGAATGGGCACAAATTAAAAGAGAAGATTTAGGATTTCATTTGTTGAAATTACTTCCATCAGATATCACGGAACTTACAGCAAGGGAACCGATCGAGAAAATGAAAGATTACTAATACATAAAAAATCTACTTGTGAAAATATTTAAACTGAGCCCAGAAAAATTTAGACAAAAATTCATGAAACATCAAAAAAGACCAGAAATCACTTGGTGCGATTTCGCATACGGACTAAAAAATTATTTCGAACAATGGATTCAAGAATTGGAAGTAACAACTTTCGAAGGTTTAACTGACTTAATTATAACCTACCACAAAAGGCGAAGAGTTCTACTGGATATTAAAGAGCACTTTATTGACGTTTGGTCACAATTTAAAATTCCCAGTGAAACTGCGGGAAAATTAGATGATTACGAGAATGTCCAACCTAGTAATCACAAGAAAATAAAAGAACTGTACATTTAAACGTCTTGGTAATGATGATAAGGTAGAATCGAGAAATGCCTCTCTATCAAATTTTCAAAATCAGCGAAAAACAAAAACGAATGGTTCTCCAAGCCAATCGAAGTAATGGCCGCCGTTACAGATAGAAGACAGTGCATACTCCACCAGCTGTTTTCAACTTTCATGGAAAATGCACTGATAACGAATAACACATAGGTGACCCCCACCCGCCTCCACCGAAACGTGATTGGGAGGGGTGCCTTTTAAAGACTATTTTCAATGACTCACTGTTTTGCGCCGGGGTTGAAGAGGAAGCATCTTTTCCGTTGGAGAACGAGCTATTAGATAAGAAGATAAAACTATTTTGTTAAAGAAGGAACAAGGAAAATGCAAAACTTTGGATTAGGTGAGAAAGGAGTTAGCCCTTGGTAAAGGAAATTATTTTATGATGGATGGACTCATATTTCAAAGATAGAATATTAAATGAAAGGGTAAATCACCTAGTTTTTAAAGGTAAGTAAAAGACAAGTTCTTAAATTGGCTTACGAATCTGTTTTTGGAAGTCACAGGGAATTAAAAAAGACTAGGGAAAGGATAATATATAGTTTCTTTTGGCCGAACATGAAAAATGATATTTTAAGGAATAAAGTCATGTAAAGAATGTCAACTGAGAAGTCCGGAGAAGACAATAGGTAAAATTTCGATTACCCCAGTTCTTCGGCCAGAATTACCATTTGAAGTTGTGAATATGGATATTATTGTTCCCATTGATAGACCGTCAGCTAGAAGAAACAAATATGTATTATGTCTCATAGACCAACATTCACAATGGCCAAAAGCTATTCCGCTATTTAACTGCTAAAAGCGACTTGTAACGCATTACTGGATATTTTTATGCGAACTGGTATTCCCAATGTTAATGCGAATGATAATGGTTCCAATTTTACGTCGAAATTGACTCAAGAATTCTTCCCCTGGTTTTAATGTTCTCCAAGATTATTTTAGAAAAAAAAAAATGCTCTTACGGACGTGCAAACGAATGAGAACGAAATACGTTTTTGTTCGACCACGTTCGAGTACAGCAGTCGATATTGGCGTGCCGCGTGACCTGTGACGTTTCGGGCATTCTCTATACTTTGAAGTGTAACATGCTGTCTTGTGTGTAGCTAACAAGCACTTTTTTAATATTGACAAAGGTAACTTAAAGATATTTTTTGATAATTAAACCATTTCTGAAAAGAAGTTCTGAAGTTTATAAATAAAGTTTAAATTATTTTGTTCTAAAAGGTATTTTAACTTACTTAGAAGTATGCACCATATTGTCAAAACTTTGACACAAAATACACTATGATCTCAGAGTCATTTGTTGCTGTAGAGTCAGAATTGAAATATCTATCGTCATTTTTCGATATTTTTGCTCAATGCCAGCTACTAATTCAAGATGCGTCTTTTTTTCTATTTTTCGTAATATCTTGTTTATTCAAATTAAAAAAAACTTACCATTTTTAAGACGTATTAAAATATTTAAAAATTCACTTAATCACTATGTTATTAGGTTAGTTTGATATTTATGTTACATTAAAAATATGCAATACTAATATAGATATTGAGCATAAAAAAATGTTCGATGAATCAGCACACATAGATTAATCGTTTTATATTTTACAATGTTATGTTTATGATGGGACAGAATGTGACTATACTATACTGAATTTAAATTAATATTTCTATAATATATAAAAACTATACAGTTTTATGACAATGGACCTCAAAAATATTTCAGTGGACTTCATTAGGTTTCTGAATTTCTTAGTTTTGTAGGACCAACTAATGACAAAGTATAGTATATCTACAGTACAGGAGTCTACTCTTGTTCTATGTTAAATAATATTTTCTTTTAACTCAGACAATATATGTGTGCTAATGCACATGATAAATTCTGGGAACGAAAGGGGGAATCGTTGGGCACTCAACATATAGCAACTGAATGTCACATTAATATTTTAATATAAATATTCTCTTATGCAATTATGTCTGTATTGAAAATATATTACTTTGACACTTATTCTAATTTCGCACCATCTTTTATTTTTAGTTGCATAACCTATCATAACAACTGACCCTTTATCCTATAGAAGCTCCTCAAGTAATTTCTCTACAACAGCCTATTACAGTTTTCATATGGGAGCTTTTCACATAATTTCTTTTTATGCAGTGTTTTAAAATTATTGGAGTTCAACATACAACAATTAAATATCACACTTTCAGATAAAATCATATGTTATCAATAAGAATGAATTCCATTACCAGTTTTAAAAAGATGCTGTAAACGAAGAACGTAGGAGGGCCAGTTTACTTTTCAGTGCATTTTTCATTTTTTTATTGTTTTGTTAAATAAAAGCGGTTTTATAAAAAATAATACTGTGCAATATTAATTTTATTTTTGACTTTTTTAGTTTCACATTTTGAAATCAATTTTCCACCATAATTTTTTCAACTTATGTTGAATCAATTATCAGACACTTGAAATTTTATAAATTATTTTTTTCTTTATTAAGTGTAAACTTTAAATTTGAGGAAACAATGGTTAAAAGATTTTAAGAATTTCATCTTTTTTTTTAAGAAATAGGTAGCGGTGATAATTTATTTAAAAACTATTATCTTTCTTTTATATAATTAAAAATCATAAATATACAGCACATTTTCAGATAAAAGCATTTGTTATTACATAGAATAAATTCCATTACCATTTTAGTAAAAATCTGTAAGAAAAAGGTATTACCCTAATTTTCAGCATATAATCCGCAAATACGAGTTTCGCGATTTTTTCAGAGAAAAATAACGTATAATCCGCAAATTCAATTTTTATTTTAATCTCATGTGATTCAGTTTTTAATGTATATGGAAAAAAATATATCTTTTAGTGTTAAAAAACTTAAATTAAACTCTTTAAAGAATATGTTATCATTAAGTAAATTAAAAAGTAATCTAATAAAGTGAAAATTTGGATAGACTTAAAAAATTTTATATTTAACCACAGTAAAAACTATAGTCAAAATATTTACATTAATGAGCACAGAAACAATGATACAAATAAATTATTGGAATCCATATTTAAATAAAAAAGATGTTAAAATTTAGAATTCTCATAATATATCTTTTCATTTTATTTTAATATGGTTATTTGCGATCTGTATTAAAATTTTATACAGCAGTTTTGGCGCCATCTGGCGAGCTAACACAAACAAAAATGAAGAATGCAGCAAAATGCCGCTATTTCAGGTAATACAAGAGTTCTTTCTTAATAGGAATAAATATACAAATTGGAATATATTAATTTAATCGGGTATTTTCATCCAAAACACTGTGTCTTTGGCTGAATATAATTTTTAAACCTCATTTAAAAAAAAAAAAAAAAAAATGCTGCGTAAATATCAGCAGGTGCTGCCATCTATTATTCTTTATGAAAGATGTTTGTAAATTATATTATAAAAATAAATTTTAACAGCAGATAATACGCATTAAAAGGAAATTTAAACTTCTTTAACGTATAATCGGCGGATTATACGCAGAAAATTAGGGTTTAAACAAAGAACATGGGTTGATTCGAACTTGCACAGTAAAGCTAGTAGTGTGTAGGTTACCTCTATGGAGGTACATAACAGCTGGCATATAAGAGGTACAGCATTCTGCATTTACCAAACGGTTTTTTTTCCTTTAATTTTTGTAGTTGAATATTTTATTGTCACCAGAAATGAACCTATATGCAAAATTTCAGATCTCTAGCTAGTCAGGAAGTAAAATAAAAACTGATTACAAGATACTAACTGACACAATAGTGAAGTTAAATATAGGCAATGAAAAGTTTACCTTTTCTGTGTATTTCTCCAAATGTTGGAATAGTCGTGAATTAACATCTCAACCTATTTATGGTAGATGCGTTGTCCACCACAACATTCACCAATTAAACATAAAATTCCACAAATAATATTTTAGAATAATTTAATGAAGTACAAATTAATAAACTCCCACTTACCCATCATTAAATGGAGCAATAACTTATTAACACTACACTCATCAAATTGAACATACTCTATGAGAGTAGTAGACATTGTAATATGTTTAACAAATAATTGGCTAAATATATTGAAGATAATTAAAAAACATCCTTTTTTCCGTATTTATGGCAGAATATTGCAGTTCAATTTTACTGCATTAATTAGTAGAAAATCAAACACTGACTCAATTTAAATTTGATAATACATAAGTGCATATAATAATGTTGCATATTTAAAAATATTTTCTTGTTTTAATTATATCAAAATTAAAAAATACATTAACATTTTAAAAGATTTTTAAAAGTACAAGATTAAAAAAGCAATTTTATTAATATTTATTTCATTTTTAATTTAAATTTTGAAACCTTTTAATTTCAAACTTACAATTAAAAGACAGGTTTTACTTTTTTATTATTTAATTTCTTATTTAATTAATACTTCCAAATACAAAAATAATTTTGCAGTATATATATATATATATGTATATATAAATTATCAACATTTTGTATATTCAGAGTAAATAAGAAGTGAGAGAGACAAATGTAATTTGCAGAATTAAGCGGAGTCTGCGAATAAGATAGCAGATAAAGGTTGCAGTAAAAACAAATTTGGGTAGAAGTGAAGAAGAGACAGTCCATTGATATTATTCAACCAAATAATGGCTGGTAATAGTGCTGCTCATAAAGAGTGAAAGGAATGCAATTTTTGATTAAAGTCACATATTAGGTAATATTTTAAATCCTTCACAAAACACACATATCTATTGATCAACAACCCTAAAGTTATAATAATTGTTCAATATATTATCCTAAAGATTAAGTATATTATTAAGATTATTTACTCTGAAAAATGTATTTGTACACAAGTAGCTAGGATAATAATAAAAAAACTTTAATAATAAAAAAGGTATTTTATTTCTTTAAAATAAAGTAACTTTTAATATAACTAAATTTTATGTAAATACAGAAACACTCATACACATATATAAATACCCTATATAAGAAAAATTAACTTATTAAACCTTATAAACAGTTAAAAAGACAAAGCAATTTATTAAAATACGTTATTATACAAATACTATACATTAGATCATCGGTCGGGGAACTTTTTTAATCATTACCCCAAAATATTTTTGTGTAAGTTGATATTACTCCATGGCAAAGAGCCAAAAAAAAAAAAAAAAAAAAAAAAAGAAATCGCCTCTTTTTAGAATCTTTCATATTATAGCCCCCCATGATAATTTTGAAAAGAAAACAACTAAAAATTTTATTTAAACTTCATTTATTCAATTTATCAATGTAATACCTAGTAATCCATAACGGTATTGTAACAAATTATAATAATAATAATAAAACAAAAACAAACAATAATTAGAATTGAAAAAATTAAAAAAAAAGAATAATTGAAATTTTTTTTCACGTTTTGGAGAAATGGTGTTGTTTCATGTTCGATACAATTGCTTCAAAATTAGGACTTTTTGATGTAAGAGCGATTTGAATGCAGTCTTCGGCGTTTAATCGATTTCTGTTCTTCGTTTTTATGTTCATTAGAGTGGAAAAGCCTTGTTCACACAAATATGTTGTTCCAAATAGCAGCAACTTTTTAACCGCCTCTTCATGTGCAATTTTGAAAGCCTTTGCAGCTTTTGAAATCCAAAAAGACGTCAAATTTGATTTACTCTCAAATTGAATACGTGCTTCAGTATTAGATCGAAGTTCAAGAATTGCTTCTGCCAAACCTGAAAGTTCTTCTGGTATCATAGCAATATCACATTTAAAAGGATCTACAATCCAACTGATAGTACGTGTATCAAGATCTGGAAAGTAATCTGAAAACCGCTTTCTGAGTTTGATAAGATGACTTACAATTGTATCCTTGATGTCAGCAAAAGTAATATTTTCGCAATCTTCCAAAAACAAAGCTAATCTTGAAAAAGAAGCTATCTTGTTCTTTTCTACTTTCTGTCTCCAATATTGCAACTTTAATCTAAACGCTGACACTATTTCTCTCGCTGAAATGATATTGATATTCTTTCCTTGCAATTCTTTGTTTAATATATTTACACTCTCAAAAATGTCCGCTAAATATGCGAGATATGCAACCCAGGAAGAGTTTTTAAACTTATCTGCGAGAATATTTTTTTTTTTTGATCAACCATAAAAATTTCAGTTTTGAGGACTTCAGTTTTGAGAGTCCATACTCGATTTAGTACATTTACGCGAGAGAGCCACCTTATTTCTGTATAATAAAGTAGGTCCGTATATTCAGCTTCACCGTCCTGACAAAATTCATGAAATAGCCGCGTGTTTAGTGCATGTCCTTTGATAAAATTTACAATCTTGATGACATCATGCATGACAGCTTCCAGTGTAGGTTCTAAATATTTGACCATAAGGGCCTGGCGATGGATCATACAATGAATAACTCCAATATTTGGGTTATTTTTTTACGAAAGCCGAAAAACCATTAATATGACCCAGCATAGCTGGAGCTCCATCCAAAGATACAGAAATACAGTTTTCCCATTTTAAACTTTGCGCTATGGAGTATTCATTTACTTTATTGTTGACATCAATTCCACGAGATCTTAACTCGAGAGAACAAAACAGCAATTCCTCTTCAAAATTATCTGCACCTTTGTAGCGAACATATACCATTAGCTGTGAATTGCTACTACAATCAGTTGTCCCATCAAGCTGAATAGCAAAATATTTAGCCTGTTTTAATGCGAAAATAATCTGTTCTTTCACATTTTCTGCTAATATAGAAATTCGTTCTTTCACAATTTTTGCAGACAAGGGCACTGAATTCAGTTTCTTAGCTCCTTTTTGATCACACATAATCTCTGCCATTTTTACAGCCGCTGGTTTAACCAAATCTTCACCAACAGTGTATGGTTTCTTACTTCGAGCAATCAACCAGGCTACTTCAAAGCTAGCCCTTGATGCTGAACGCTGATCGAATGTACCAAACATGTTGCTATTCAATCTTTGTCTTTTAACAGATATTTCTAAATTTGCAAAGTATTCTCGCGGTTTGGAAGACAGGTGTGAATACAAATTATCTAAATATTTCTTCAATTGACTTTTTTTGAAAGATTCTGAAGTCAGTATCTTCATACATACAACACACTGTGGTTTCATTGTACCATTGTCTTCTATTTGTGTAAAACCGTAATTGAGGAATTCTTTTTGGTATGTTCTTTTTCTATTTGCTGCCATCTGAAGGGATAAATAATATTTGTAAAATATTTAAATTAAATTTCTAAATTGCGGCTTACCTTTATCGATATATCGATGATTAATGATAAAATCAGCAATTAACTAATAAAAATTCGCTCTCTGACTTGTCACTTTATTTGTACTCAATTTAAAGTAAAATAAAATGTGCTTTATTGCGCAAAGAGAACACTTTAGTGGTGGGTAGTGAGATGGCGTGGCCTGCATATGTCGCTAAATTGTTTAAGTTGAAAAAATACTAACAAGTTTATAAAATAGCAAATTAAAAATATATACTTTTTACTCAAAAAGTTTCATTTTTACCCCATTTGGGGTAATTTACCCCGGTTCCCCGACCGCTGCATTAGATGAATAAGCTGAGAATTTTCAGGGCTTATTATAGACCTTAAGTGGGAGATAAGCTTATTTGTGGATCTATGGAAGACGTGTTGCTCTAGTAATTTTTTATACATTTTGATTGGAAAATAATTCTACCATTTTATAAGTTTGGCAATATATTTGAAAATTACAGAACTTTTTTTTTATTTCAGCTTACATACAAGTTTTGAACTTTGGTCAAATATTTTATATAAAATCACACTCTCAACTTATACTTGGATTTGCTTAAATTCAGAAATATACAGAATATATTCATTATAAAGCTGGTGGTAATGAATCATGTAGGGGAGACCGGGGTAAAATGGATCACCCCGTATTATTTATTTTATTTATTATTTTTAATATTTAATATTTTGATACATAAATGACAGCACTGCAGTCTTGAAAATGAATGTGTAATTGTGTGTTTAGCTGACAATTTAGCCATTTTATTCTAGAAAGTTGATTTGTGGTAGTCAGAAGTAAATATTTTCATCATGACATATCTTCTTCTCTTCATTTAAATATTGTGATTTAGAGGATTTAACTTCTCACAATAAAGAGCTAAGATAATGTATTATTATATTTAATGTAGCAAAAACAATTTAATATAAGATTTGTTCCTTTTTTTGGACACTTTTTACCTAATTACACATGGGGTTAAATGAACCACCAGTACCTGGGGTGAAATGGACCATGGTCCATTTTCCAGGTTGTGTTTTTTTTTTTTAATTTCTGTATCCCATATGCCTTTCTAAGTTGATTTTATGTGTGATACTTTAAAAAACATGCAATCAGGATTGAAAGTAAGAGATATATGGCCATTCTATGAAAACATCTTTGAGGATATCCAATATCTCTCATCATATGTGACTGATTAACCATCACCAGATTTTGAATTACCAAGTACAACTGATTGTCAAACAAGCACAGGTGATTAGCAATCAATCGTAAGCATAGATGATCAGCAACCAAATACATTACAATCAGTACAAAGTGGAAATCATCAGTTTAAAACAATATCCCCTTCTGAATTACGCCCCTTAGCAAAAGCTAGTATACACAAGACAACAAACAAAAGGGTGCATCAAAAATTCTAATTGATACACCAGTGAAAACGATGATTGAAAAAGATGTCAAAGAGAAGGAAGAGAAAAAGTTAAAACAGAAAAATACTGCTTTAGTTAAAGCTAGGGAGAATTTAGAAAAAATGTGAGTCTTAACTATGCAGAAAAATGATAAATCTGTGCATTTTAAAGAAAATAAAGAAAACTTATGTGGATCAGAAAGTTCAAATGATTCGGAAAATATGTCATATAATTT
This sequence comes from Pardosa pseudoannulata, assembly GCA_032207245.1. Lineage (NCBI taxonomy): Eukaryota > Metazoa > Arthropoda > Arachnida > Araneae > Lycosidae > Pardosa > Pardosa pseudoannulata. The sequence goes on from CM063511.1 coordinate 82,053,365, forward strand.
TGATAATGAATTAAAAGTTAGCAAGTATGTTTTGGTTAAATTTTTGACAAAAAAGACAGTGGTTCAATTTGTTGGTTTAATAACAGGAAAAAATGATGATGATTACCTTCCTGTGAAATTTATAAGGCAAAAACGTAATCAAAATATATTCATTTTCCCTGACAATGTTGATGAATTGTTCGGAAATGTTCAAGAAATTGTAATGAATCTCCCAGACCCTACTGCTTCTCAAGAAAAGACTTTCAGTAACGCATAAATCTTATGGTATATCATTCATTAACTTCAATATTTGCTAATATTATGCTTTATATGTACAGATTGAAGCTATAGAAAATAAATATAACACATTTTATGTTTTGTACTATTAAATAATGTAATACATTTAAGTTATCTTTAGAAATTTTTTTGCGGTCCATTTTACCCCATGCCATGCACCATTTTACCCCGGGGTCGGGGTAAAATGGTCCACTTTGTCACTTGCTATTAAAAAAATTATAATAAAAAAAATATTTATAATAATTGGTTTTGACTGAGTGTAATATAAAGTCTAATATATAGGTAATATGCATATATATATTTTCAGATTAAAAAAATCATTAGTTTGAGAGTAAATACTAAAAATTCACAAAAGCGGACCATTTTACCCCAGTTTCCCCTAATTAAAAAATTGATGGTAGAAATGAAAGAATAATACATAAATATTTACTTGAAGTATATTTATGGTACCAAACAAAATATTTTGAAGATATTACACTATCTCATTTAAAATTACATTCAGAGTAAAAGTTAAAGAGAAATACTTTAAAATTAAAATCCCCGTAAAATTTTATTGAATTTGAAATTTAATTGTTCAAATTTATATTTTATCCTTAAAACAAAAATATCATAAAAGTAAAGATAAAGTATTCAAAAATATTAGTACAAAAGACATAAAATTCTGAAAACTTTAACACTTCTATAAATTCTAAATGTGTACTAAATTTATATCACTATCATATCTCATTAACACATTTGCTGCCAAACCCAGGCATTAAATGCATTTTCCCGTATGTTGATCACACGCTGGCGCGTGATCGGCAGCGAATGTGTTAATAGGAATTAGAAAATATATATCAAGAAGCACTGCATTCGTACATCAAATTAATTTAAATGAAAATAGTTATTTCCATATGTATGATGACAGTGCATAATATTTTTTTAAATAAGTAATGTAAAATACAATTGTAATAATATAATAATAATATTGTAAAATATATGTAAAATATAATTTTTACATATTAGTCAAATATTAGGTAATATTTTAAATCCTTCACTAAACACACATATCTATTGTATCAACTGTAAAATATATGTAAAATATAATTTTACATATTAGTCAAATATTAGTAATATTTTAAATCCTTCACTAAACACACATATCTATGTATGGATACTTTGAATTTGGTTTTCTTCTGAATGAGTACGTAAATGTTCTTTTAAGTTTTCTTCTGTCATATGAGACATCACTATATTTCTCTTCAATAAATACTTTGTATAAAAGCTTTAGAACAATCTTCACAAAAAAAATTCTTTTCTTTTGTATGGATCCTCAACAGTGCTCTTTCAAGCCATTCTTAGTAGGATACTTTTTTTAAAATATCACAAGTAAAACTTGAACAAATTCTTAAAATGATTTTTTTCAATATGGGTCACAAGATGTTTATTTAGGCTTGATTTAACAGAATACCCTTTGTGACATGTAGGACAAACAAAGGGTTTTATATCTGTATGTGTAAAAATATGACTTTTAAGATGACAATTATTGCTAAAACTCTTGCTGCATATATTACAAATAAAAGGTTTTTTTCCAACATCTATAGGTTGACTTTCGTTATGAAGCCTTTTGCTATATCTTCTGTTGCTTATATCCTGAAGTATAGGTTTTTCTCTCATATGTGTACTTAAATGGGTTTTTAGCTGGTAACCATCACAAAACCTTTTACTGCATATATTACAAACAAAAGGCTTGTCGCCTACATGTGAGATTAAATGATCATCCATGAATTTTTTCGTAAGGAAAGTTTCGTTGCATATATGACAAACAAAATATCCTTCATTTTCTTTCAGTTCAGGTATGCAATAATCTGTTTCATTAATAAATTCCATAATATATTAATATTTCCTTATTTCATTTACAGTATCACTCCAGCACTGATTTTCCGAAAGAACACTCAACTACTCAAATTGCTTTTCTCCACTTCATGTTGCATGATTATTTATAGTAATCATGAACTTTTTAAAATGTGGAAAAGAAAGCTCTTATATTAATGAAACAGGACTGAAGAAATTCGTCTGTAAGTATCAGAAATGATAATGTAATAAGCGCTACAGCAAAGTGGCCATCCTCCCATTTTATTTGAAATTTACAAATAATGTCACGTGAACCTAGCACAGATGTTGCCAGTTTCATAGAGTAATCGGGAACACCTTTTCAAAAGAGAAATAAAGGGCGCTACCATCAGAAGCGTCTGTGTCCAGCAAACTTCCAAACTCCAACGCATGCGCACTGTGAACGGAGGAGAGCTGGTTTTGAAGGGTTATGGGCCCTACCATATTCACTCCGACAAGAGTCACGGGTGAAAATGACGATCTTCAGAATCACTGTCGCACGCCTGGATTATGTCGGCCAAGCGACTATTTCATACCATATTGCCATCAAGTGACATAGTAACTGGTCTGTGACTCCTCCTACTACGGCTACACCCCCAATTACGTTTCTGATAAAGGCGGAGCTAATTGATGTAGTCATCTTCACTCTACTGACCAATCAAAAAATTGGAAACAGTGTAGATATTCTTAACTGCAAAAATTAACTGGGTTTTATTTTCAGAACTATGTGCTCGTATGTGTTAGTCCTAGTTAGTTTGAATGTGTGGTGCCATGTCTAATGAATTCTGTGATTAACTATTAATTTTGTGGTAGTATGTGTTTCATATGATTATGGATATATACCAAAGAGTGATGGGGAATAAAGGTATAGTTTAATATTTTATCATTTAATCTATGTAGATAAGTGCTTCAATTTTCAAACTTTTTTTTATTTTATAAACTATTTATCTATTACTCAGCAGTTTATAATATGGTGTCTATAAGAAACTTTTTTGATAGTGATTTGTATATTTCTAATTGCATATTCGCACTTATATATTTATTGTATCTTATTGTATTTTGCATATTCGTACTTGTAATAAAACAAGTACTTTTATTACTTACCATCTTTTTTATCATGAAATGTCAATGGGAAAAGTGTTTAAGTGGGCTTTATTGATGCACTCACTCACTCACTCACTCACTCACACACACACACACACACACACACACACACACACACACACATATGTATATATGTATATATATATATATATATATATATATATATATATATATATATATATATATATATATATATATATATATATATATATATATATATATATATATATATATATATATATATATATATATATATATATATATATACATATACACATACACATACACATATACATATACATATTTAACTATTCACATATGCTTTCATATATATATATGTACCAGGTTATTTATCCTTCCTTTAAACAAAAAATTTAAAATTTGACTTTTTATATGTTTTATACAACTTTGAAATTGTTTTATGTTTAAAAAGTTATTCTATTCAAAAGTTATTGTTCATTTCCTTTTTTATATAATTCTAAATGTGAATATTATGAAGTTTTAATCACGAGTTATAAAATTTTGAAAACATTTGTTAATATTTTTTGATTTTTTTTGCTTTCTATATTTTATTAGTAAGCAATTAACAAAATGTGATTTAGATATTTTATTTGGTCGCGGTTTATTGTTTCTATATTTATTATTTTGAGCTATGGTATCTTATTTTGTATTTTTATACTTAATATGCACATTCTAACTTATAAAAATGTTTTAGATGTTGAAATCGAAGTTTGCTAAATAGAAATTCAATAGTGTATGATGTGTCTACTTCAAATGCACATACCTAATGAATCTCCTTTTGGCTGCATATTTATAATTTTTTTTTAGTTCGAAATGTCACTAAAATATTTTAAGATAATTATTCATTTTACTGTTTTGATTAATGTTTAATAAATTACATTTAAGTATTTCTAAATGATATCTGTTTATAGTATATTAATTTTTTAGTATGATTTGTTTATGTCTAATTACATTGGTATGTTATTAACTATGAACACAAAGTATTGAAGGAGTTTAACAGTTTTATTCTATCCACACAATAATTATAATTTTAGTAAAGCTATGCATAAACATCTGTAGCATTGGGGAAATTAATTTTATTTTCCGTCTTATGTTATAAAATTATTTTTATAATTATTATGCAAATGTTATATACAACTATATATGCTATGATTATTCTATATGTCTCTATATTATTTTATTTTGTGTGTGTTAGATAGATCTTAAATGCATAGTGGAAGCAAAGTCTATTAAATATTAAGTATTGTCTTTGTTTATAAATGTTTCATTTTCTCAAAGAAGTGTTTAAAAAGATTTTAAACACTTTTATGAATCTAAAAAAAAAAAAAAAAAACCTTTAAAATTTAACATAGATCATATTATACTAATTTTTTTTCTCTTTGCTTGTGAATGAATTTATTTAATTATTGAATATTAGATTTAGGAATAAACAACATAACTGTTTCTGAAAATATTTTTTATACAGATTAAAAGACAATTTACCAAAATATACTTTATTAAGCAATTGATTAGATCCATGATATTGTTATTAAGTAACAAGATTTATTTACTATTAAAAATATAAGTAGTAATCTAATTGCTTATTATGTTAAAGTGTATCCATCTGTATAATTTTTGTAATTAATTTAAGATTGGGCATCTGATTATGTACATATATGCGATTGCAAAATGTCATTTTAAAAATTGATACCTTCCTAATTAACTTTTCGGAATAATCTAAACGTTTGTTATACATTGGTATAAGTTATTAAATTATTTACTGAAGTTATTAAATTGTCAATTTTATGTTTAGAATAAATATTAAATATTCTTAAATCCTTAAATTCCTTTTATAAAATTCTAAATTTGAATATTATAGAGTAAAAAAGATATCTTTTTAATCATGGGAAAATTTCATTAATACTTTTAAGATACTATGGAGATTCTATTTACTACTGGACTTTTCTATCTACAATATTTTATTAACTGATAAAATTAATTAACAAAAAGCGCTTTAGATATTTCATTTTATCATGTTTGTTAGCTTCTAAATTTGTTATTTTTGAGCAATTGTATTTTATTTTGTGTTTTTGTTGATGCACTTCTAGCTTATGAAAATATTTTGTATGTTTACCTAATAGGAATTTAATAGTGTATGTGTTTACTCCAAATGCACATACCTAATAAACCTCCTTGAGGCTGTATTATTTTCAGAATTTTGTATAATTCGAATGGTAAATGTTTATTATTTTAAAATGAGTTCTTGATTAATACACAGTTGTTTTTAAAATAAAATCGTTTTACTGTTACCAAAAGCTTTGAAAATTACATATAATATCATAAATTTTCAAAATACAGGTATTTAGGAAGTATTTTTAATTTTTGAACAGCTACGGGGAAATAGCTTCTCACGACATTTTAACCTTTACATATAAATAAATGCTTGCATGAGAGCTGCCATCTTTATTTTTGTTTTCACTGCTACACTGTATACGCTATGTCACGTACCAAATACTCGGTGACTGGTATGTCTTAAAAATAAGATAGATGGAACGACTTATGTCGTCCGTTTTTTGAATATGGAATTCCAATTCTTGGTGACTCCCTCCCCTTCGTGACGTCATTATGACGTTTATGTCGTCCGTGACTCTTGTTGGAGTGAATATGGTAGGGCTTTAGCGTCTAGGATGCTGTGCCAGTAGTGTAGTTCAGGAAAAACAGCTTTTTAAATTATATACATTTAATCATACTATTTACAGGAAACTAATAAAATGCTTTGACACAGCGAACAGCATCGATCACATTCACCATATCTTTGGAATGATCTTTCATGTTGCCAGATTCAACAGATACATTTTACATTTTCCAGGTGCAACAAATACCTTTAACATTTTAATAAATGAGTGGCTTGACGCTAGCACCGCCACACCATCCCCCTTCCTGGGAAAAAGAAATTTTGCTAAAATTTTTAAGAAATAAAATCCTGATACTTAGCAGGGAAATGCACCCTCCGACCAGCACGAGTACGTGTCGGTAATTTTTCAGGCATAGATTTTTGCTCTTTTTCCAAAGGCATGGGAGATGATGTGTCGGCCAAAGGAGATTCAACTTTACTTCCAGGAGTTGTTTCAAGACTGTCCGGCAATAGGTGAGCTGGTTTCAGTCTGTCGACAGTCACCGTCACTTTCTTGTTATCCTTATGTATGATGAAATTTTTATCTGCTCGTGACAGAACTTTGTAGGGCCCTGTGTACGGTGGCGACAAGGATGGATGTACAGCATCCACTCGCAGGAAGACATGGGAACAAACATTGAGATCCTTGTACACAAAGGTAGATCTTGCAGAGTGGTTAGATGTCGGAGTTGGTCGCAGTTGCTGAATATGAGCTTTTAGCTTTCTTATGAAACCATTCTCCGTAGCTGGTGGTTCGCGCTGGACGAAGAACTGGGAAGGTAAACAAAGATTTTCTCCATACACTATTTCAGCCGGGGAGCACTGCAGATCCTCTTTGTATACCGTTCGGAGACCAAGTAGAACAGCAGGTAAAGCTGCTACCCAGTGCACTGAAGTGTGGCACATAATAGCTGCTTTCAAGGTTCGATGCCATCTCTCAATTGCACCATTCGCCTGGGGATGATAAGACACAGTATGCGAGAGACGTATGCCGAAGGTTTTTGCCAACGAATGGAACACTTCACTTGTAAATTGTGAACCCCTGTCCGTGGAGATTCTCTGTGGAACGCCGAATCTGGAAATCCACCCACTATACAAGGCTTGAGTGACTGTTTCTGCCCGAATGTCAGGCAGAGGTATAGCTTCAGGCCACCTGGTAAATCTGTCAATTGCTGTCAAGCAATATGTGAAACCTTGCGATGGAGGGAGTGGGCCAATGATATCAATGTTGATGTGAAAAAATCGCTCATTTGGCACCTTGAACAGGCAATACAAGATCGTGTAAAATTCACAATATCTCGCCTCATGTTGGGCCATACGAAACGACTGCAAATGAGCCGGACTGTGGCTCGCACACCCGGATGGGCTAGGTCATGAAAGCTGCGAAACACTTGATGTCTATGAGACTTAGGAATGTATGGACGGATTACGTTTTCAGAAACATCACAATAGAGCATTTCAGTCCCATTTGGGACTTGTATTTTCCGCATAGTCAAGTCCGTGGGCTGCTGAAGTAAACTATGAAGCTCTTCATCGTTTTGTTGGCTACGAGCAATATCCTCGTAAGATAATGGGGAAGTGGAAATAACTTCGACCCGAGAAAGAGCATCAGCTACCACGTTGTCTTTTCCACTGATATGCCTGATGTCCACAGTAAATTGGGCAATGAAATTCAAATGATTTATCTGACGTGGTGACAATTTCTCAATTTTTTGGGAAAAGGCGTAAGTAATAGGTTTATGATCCGTTAAGATGGAAAATTTTGTACCTTCTAGTAAATGCCGAAAATACTTTATAGATGCAAATATAGCCAATAATTCGCGATCGTATGCACTGTACTTTTGCTCAGCCGTGCTGAGTTTTCGAGAGAAAAATCCTAATGGTTTCCAAGAACCATTCTCGCGTTGCTGGACACTGCCGCCAATAGCTCTGTCCGATGCGTCTGTCATTAAAACTATTGTTGCGTTTGCATTAGGATGAGCTAAATGAGTTGCTTCCTCCAGATCTTTAATGCAATCCCGGAAGGCTTGTTCTGATTCCGAAGTCCAATTAAGAGGTGTTTTGTCCCGTTTTTTACATTTTCCTAACATTTTTTGTAAAGGTAATTGCTTTTCTGCCGCCCGAGGCAAAAATCGACGGAAAAAATTTAACATGCCTAAAAAACGTCTTAAATCCTGGACTGTTTTTGGTTTGGAAAATTTTGCAATAGCTTCCACTTTTTCGGGCAATGGGGTAATTCCATGTTTATCAATCCTATGGCCGAGAAATGATAAATGTTCAACCGCAAAAACACATTTATCGCGATTCAAAACCAAACCAAATTTTCGAAGTCGGTCAAAAACTTGTCGTAAATGATCCAAATGTTCTTCCAATGAGGAAGATGCAATTAAAAGGTCATCAATGTAAACAAAACAAAAGTCGAGTCCTTGAAGTGCATTATCCATCAAGCGCTGCATTGTTTGAGCAGCATTTCGCAAACCAAAAGTCATAAAGTTAAATTGAAATAAACCGAAAGGGGTTATTATAGCAGTTTTCTGCTTATCGTCTTCATTCATTGGTACTTGATGGTAAGCACGCTTAAGATCAAGGGTGGTGAAAACCTTTTTACCGTGCAAATACGAAGTGAAATCGTGGATATGCCGAATAGGATATTTATATGGAACAGTTTGTGCATTCAGAACTCTGTAGTCTCCACATGGCCTCCAAGAACCATCAGATTTTTTAACCATAACCAAGGGACTCGCCCAACAACTGGTAGAACTGAGAAAGCACCACACCTGTGCGTGCATTTAAGACGCTTACCGGGGACCCCTACCGACTAGTAGTCGATAGCGATAGCTGAGACTGCTAACCGCTCGGAGAAGGGACTCCGACGCGGAGCACGAGTAGTACTGACACAGCGACAGAACGCAAAGCGGTCGCCGCAGAGAAACGGACTCTCAATACGCGCTACCGCAAGAGGATACCGTTCAGATTTTAGATGAGACCCCAACCACTACCACCTCGGGAGCGGAGCTCCCTAGTGACAGGAAACCTCCCTCTCGGGAGGTTGACCGGGACGTAGAGGCGCCCGTCTCTCCCACCGGTCAGGTCTAAGGTCCCGCTGCTCCCCCGATCGGAGGGTGTAAGCGGGTGTCATCCGCACGCCGGTTCCGGGCTTGCTCTGGATGTTGCGAGGACGTGCTTTCTCCTCCGGGAGTCCTACCCAGGCGGGTCGGGTCCGGATCAGAGATTCATCCCTAATTGCAACAGTGGTTGGGAGAGCTTCCCGATGAGCGACGCGACGGGGTGTAAGAGCCAACGAGGAATCCGGAGAATCCCAAGTCAACCCAGGAGGAATGGTCCTGATCTACGACGCGGCGCAGCTCGGATCCCCGTAAAAGTGGGGTTTATGGGTCGAGCTCGTCGAAGAGCAGCACGATCATTTTCCTCAGGCCCTCCCGAACCCGAGGTAATTGAACCAAGCTAGTGAGGCTCAGCGCTGTAATAGGACGGGAACTGATAGGGAAGTGGGTCTTCCGAATCTCACTGTTACGCCGACAGTGGTAGACCAGGTGGTCCACGGTTCCCGGTTCGTCATCGAACGGGCACAACCCGCTCTTACCGAACCTTTTTAATTGGAACTCAGGTATGATACCATGGCCAGTAAGTATCTGATTAAGGTAGAAGTCTCTCTCGCACCGTCCTAGGGAGACCTGAGGCAGCAGAGAGTGAGTCCACCGGCCGGTGATGGAGTTGTCCCAGCGTTCCTGCCACCACTTGAGTGCCGCCCTCTTCAACATCCCTCCGACGACAGCCCAAGAATATCTCATGCTGGCGTCGGTCTCCGACTTCAAGGTCGCGGATTTGGCGAGCGCGTCCGCTTCCTCGTTACCGGAGATGCCTGTGTGTGCCGTAACCCAACCAAAACTCACCTCAACGCCGCGTCCCCCTAGGATCGAGAGCGTGGTTTTGATGAGTACTACCCAGGGGTGGTAACTGGTTAGGTCCCGCAAGGCCAGCAGAGAGGATCGGCTATCTGAGTGAAGTCTCAGTTTTCCGTCCGAGAGATTCCTGAGGGCCCAGAGAAGAGCTTGGAGGATAGCGTAAAGCTCAGCGTCGAAGACCGAGTTGCGATCTGCAAGCCGGTAAACACCAAAGTATACCAACTCGGTATCCTGGTATGCGACGAACGCTGCCCCCACACGCGATCCGGCGTGCGGGGTATCCATCTTCGAGCCATCAGTGAAGATCTCCCATCCCTTGCTGGTAGGCGGGATGTCGTCGAAGTCGACAGAGACAAGGTCATACGGGTTCACCGTATGACCACGAGGTCCGTACACACAATCCCGAGAGAGAGAAAGTCCGAACAGATCGATGTCGGACACACCTCTTTTGCAAAGGTAGAGTGCTTGTCTGATTCTCGCGGAGTACTCCAGCGGCATTACACCTGCTAGTACTAGCAGGGCCTCATTCGAGACAGTCCTGTACGCCTTCGTTACCAAAAGCAGACAGGCCCGTTGGATCTGAGACAGTTTCAGATCATGCCGCCCGGTGTTCCGGTACCAGACTTCGCATCCGTAGAGGATTATCTTCTCCAGAACGGTGCAATACAGAGCCTTCATGGTCTTACCACCAAGTCCCCAAGTGGGTCGAGAAACCCTGGCCAGCTTCTGCAACACCTTCCTAGCCTTGCGATCCACAAGTTCGAGGTGTGCAGTGAATGAATGCCTATCATCGAATATTACCCCGAGGTACCGTATTTGCGTCGAGTTCCTGAAAGAACCGCCGTCCAGGTCGAACTTCAGCCTGTAGTTCCAGGGTCGGCGAGGCGACACGATGAGAAGTTGGGTTTTTCCCACGCTAAGTTTCAGGTGGTGTGATTTACACCACGCTGACATGAGCAGTGCAGCTCGTTTCGTCTTAGCTATGACCTCTTCCCGATTCCGGGCTTTGAGGACGAAGAGAAAGTCGTCCGCAAAGGCCACGAGCTTGTCGTGAGCAAAGAAGTCGCACCTCTCGAAGTGTCTAAGCAAGGAGTTTGCCACTATGATCCATAGTAGCGGCCCCGAGCAAGACCCCTGTGGAACTCCACAGTTGTATTCGACAGAGTGTCTGAACGATCGGCCACAGTATGTGGCCAAACGGTTATCCAGGAAGCTCCCATACAGATGGAAGAGTTCAAGGGGAATACCGAGACGGTAAAGCTCCCGGAGGACATCCGTCCATCGGACGGTGTCGAAGGCTCCTTTGATATCGAACGACAGTAGCACAGTATGCAGGCCATCACCGCGATTGGTGCGGATGAACCCGTCAACCAGCTGAAGTGCATCTACCGCACTCCGGTGCTTCCGGAATCCGAACTGGAATTCACTGAGCAACCCCCTGCTTTCGACAAAGTGCCTAAGCCGATTGTACATCAGCTTATCCAAGAGTTTTCCCCAAGAGCTCACCAAACTGAGTGGTCGGTACGAGTCGCAGGACGAAAGGTCCCTACCATGCTTGGCTATGAGAACACACCGCGCGTTCTTCCAATCTCTAGGAAACAACCGAGCATCTCGGCAGGCGTTCATGATCGCCGTCAGGAACTCCGGATCAGTGGAGTGAGCGAGCTTCAGGACTTCGATCGGGAGTCCATCTAAGCCGGCGGCCTTGTTATTCTGGAGTTCGCTTAGAGCTAGAGTGACTTCGTTCTCTGAGAAGGAAACTTCTTCCAAGTCGTGACTGGGAGCTTTCCTGAACCGAGGTTCGTTGACTCTGCGGAAGTGGTGAGCCATGATAGCTTTCACCGTCGTCACAGAGTCGGTTGTGTTCCCACGATAGGTGGTGACCGGCTCCAGTTTCGACTGAAAGTGTTCTCCTGCATGAACGACTTACACTCAGGGCTGAATCCAGCCTTGCTCGTGAGCTTATCCAGGTAGCCCCGAAAGGATCGGTGCTTTGCCACCTGCACCATCTTGGTAAAGACGGCTCGCTCTCGACGGTATAAGTTCACAAACGCCTCCCTCGTACTCGAGTCCCCCGAAGCTCGGAGTCGGCGACGGAGTGCTCTACATTTGGACTTCTGAATGGTTAGTTCATCGGTCCACCAGAGCACAGCGCTGCGTACAACGGCTCCTCTAGGATTCGATCGCGTAGCCAGATCGGTGGCACGCAGTAGGCTATCATTCAATCCATCGAGGGAGGAAATTAGAGTACGTGAATCCGTGGGTCGAGGGCACTCCTCGAAAATAGACTTTATAGACAACGCCAGTTTGGACTTGTCGACCCGCCTCCAGTTGATCCTCTTAGGTGCCGACAGGTTTCCCTGTCTAACAGTCAAACGGAGGTCCAACGTTACAAAGCGATGATCCGAGAGATTCTCGTCGTCCCAGACTCGCCACCCGTAGTAACGATCAGGACAGGAGGTCCTGAGGAGAGTTAGGTCTATCCAACTCTGCCCCCTTATACAGTCAAACGTGGGAATGCTGTTAGGGTCGTTTGCTACGAGGAGTCCGTGAGTAGCAATCCAGTCTTGGACCGCCCGACCACGAGAGTCTAACAAGTCGCCACCCCACATGGGGGATTTAGCGTTGAAGTCGCCCATGATCACCATCTCCGTCGCTCCTCCCCTCCCGAGAAGCCCAGACAGTACGTTCAGTACCTGGTCGACAGGCTCCGTCGGGGAGAGATAGACAGATACGGCCATGACTGAGCTCCTGGTGCTCAGTTGGAGATTCACCGCAGTGACGTCTCGGCTGCAGAACACCAAAAGACAGTCGAGGGAGTTGCGCACTAAGAGGCAGGCACGCGGGTCCTCTTCGTGCGCGTAGAGCTTAAATGGGGTTTTGGGGAATCCAGTAACTAAGTGCATGTAGGTGTACGGTTCCGATACGCAGATCACGTCACAGCTTCTCTCCACAGCAAATTGAGCACAGCAGGAATTCGCAGCCTTAGCGTGGTGCAAATTCCCCTGGAGAAACCGTATGGAGTTAACCATATCTGATCTGGTTTCTCAGACGGGCCAGCTCCCAGACTCGTGCTGGGCAGCTGCGGGCCGTCGCAGGGTGATCAGTACTGAACTTCTTGCCGTAGAGAGTATTTGCCGTAACACAACTCGCACATCGAAAAGCATTGGTACAACCCACGTGGTCGTGATGACCCGTGCACTTAGCGCAGATCTGCGCCTGGGTACAGTACTTCGAGGTGTGCCCGAACTGGTGACACCTATAGCACAGTGTGACCCCTCGGTACTTATGGATTAAATTTTGGAATTCCTGCTTGGCTGCTACTAATTTATCTGGGGGTAACCGCCGGGCCTTAGCACCCACAGGTGGACCTTTGGTTTGAATCACATGAGTAACATTATGAGATTGCAATGTAATGGGGAAGATTTCTTGGGTGTGAGACAAAAGAAGTTTTAAAAGGTTTTGACGGAAGAACTTCGTGAAACTGTTTCGCCAGAAATGAAAATAGTGAACGTAAAGAAATTAATTATGGATAGCAAAACTTATGAATAAGAATTTGTGAAAAATTAAATAGTTGTTATTATAGAACAAGGAAAAGAAAGGGAAGAAAGAAATTTTGAGTTTGAGAAATTGAAGCAGCAATTTTCAAGTCAATCAAGTGAATATAGTTAACCTGTACATAAAATAAAACTAAAACTGAGACATCTCATGCAGAAGTTCGATGAAAAGGACAATGATATAAGTTTATATTTACTGCTGTTTAAGAGACAGGCTGAAAGGGCACAAATTAAAAGAAGATTTCACGTTTCATTTGTTATGATTACTTCCATCAGATATCACGGAACTTATAGCACGGGAACCGATAGAGAAAATGAAAGATTACGACTACATAAAAAATCTGCTTGTGAAAAGATTTAAACTGAGCCCAGAAAAATTTATACAAAAATTCATGATACCTCAAAAAGACTAGAAATCACTTGGTGCTATTTCACTTGAGAAAGAAAAAATATTTCGAATAATGGGTTCAAGGACTGGAAGTAACAACTTTCGAGGATTTAACTGACTTAATTATAACCTACCACAAAAGGCGAAGAGTTCCACTGGATATTAAAGAGCTCTTTATTGACGTTTGGTCCCATTGACGGGCTCGGCCCATATGGTCCAGTTGCATCACCACCTTTGATGCCTTTGATACGTTTGGTCCCAATTTAAAGCTCCCAGTGAAATAGTAGAAAAATTAGATGATTACTCGAATGTGCAACCTAGTAATAACAAGAAAACGAAAGAACTTTATATTTAAACGTCACAATAATGATGAAAAGCAAGAATCGAGAAATGTACGAGAACGAAAGTACGTTCGATCCCTTCAACGAGAACTGAAAACTAAAAACTTCTACAAAGAAGAAACTTCAAATCATAGAAAAATAACCAAAGAATGTTATATATGTGGATTACCTCATTTTAAGAGAGATTACCAGGACAGATACATAAAACCAAGAACCGAAAGCGGAACTTATAAAATCAAAAAACGGGATATGTTAACGGACGATATCCAGTCAGATCTACATAAAGGTAATGAATCGCAATTAAATACCAGACCTTTAAAATATACTAATATTGTGATCGACAATCAAGAAATAAAAGCTTTGATAGACTCAGGTGTACAAATTCCAGTCTTAAATTCGAATGTTGTGTCGAATGCTAAGTGTGGACAAGGGAAAAATAATTTAAAAAGAAGCGGAGGGGTGCCGTTTGAAGAAATTATGGTCCATGACTCACTGTTTTGCACCGGGGTTGAAAAGAGGAGGAATCTTTGCCGGAGTAGAAAGATCTATTAGGAAAAAATATTTTGTTAAAAGAGGAACAAGCAATGTGCAAAACTTTGGATTCGGTGAAAAAAACAGTTATCCCTTTGTAAAGGAAATTATTTTATGAGGATGGACTCCTATTTCACAAAGATATCAGCTAGTTAAAGACAAGTTAAATTAAGTAAAAGACAAGTTCTTAAATTGGCTTACGAATCTGTCTTTGGAAGTCACATGGGATTAAAAAAGACTAGTGAAAGAATAAGATATAGTTTCTTTTAGCCGAACATGAAAAATGATATTAAGGAATTTTGCATGTCATGTAAAGAATGTCAACTGAGAAGTCCGGAGAAGACAATAGGTAAGATTTCGATCACCCTAGTTCTTCGCCCAGAATTGCCATTTGAAGTTGGGAAAGCGGATTTTATTGTTCCCATTGTAATACGTTATACTTTAAACGAAAACTAACGTATTTAAGCTAGCAGCGTATCAAAACTCTAATGGCTCTCAGAAATAAACCTTATCTTTAAAACGATTCTGTTTCTTAAAACACGAAAAACCACAAGCCGCTTTCGTATTCCATTGAACTTTTATTCGTAGAACAACACATACTCAAAATCTCGTTCGAAACAGTTACATAAATATTACAGTTAACATAAACAGTTACAGTTACAATGAATATGACAATTGATTCACCGTCAGCTAGAAGAAACAAATATGTATTATGTCTCGTAGACCAACATTCACGATGGCCAGAAGCTATTCCGCTACGTTCTTTAACTGCTAAAACGATTTGTGAAGCATTACTGGATACTTTTATGCGAACTGGCATGCCCAGTGTTATCACGAATGATAATTTTTCCAATTTTATGTCGAAATTGACTCAAGAATTCGGCCCCTGGTTGGGATGTTCTCCAAGATTTTCTACACCTGGATATGGTGCGAGTAATGGACTAGTTGAGCGGTACAACCAAGTTTTAAAAATTCACTTCATCACATAATTCGGGCAGATCCGAGCAACTAGGATAAATAACATTCCTTATATACTCTTTACTTACGAAGAAGTACCAAACTGTACGACGGATGTCTCACTTTTTAAAATGATGTATGGGCGTGAAGTGGACCCTTGAGTGTATTGAAGTCAAGTTGGTGTGGAAATATTTCCATCGCATTGATCATGGAACAGTCAGTAGTTGATTTCCTTCAAGAGCAAAAAATAAATTATGAAAGAGACGCTCCACATGCATGTATTATTGCTTCCGGGAAACAGCAGCCTATACTAATTACTTTAATCGTAGAACTGTGCTGAAGGAATTTCAAAGTGGCGAACAAGTTTATTTGTTGATACCAGTGGCTCCATTCTCCCTTTTCGTTACGTACCGAAATCGTCTACTCAGTGAACAATTTTACCGACAGTTTCAACGAAGATTCGACAGAAAGCGATTCCCCCCGTTTCGTTGCAAATCTTCGTTCACGCTTGTTCGCTGAAACGAGTTTGGGGTCGAGGCTTCGTTTTTCAACCAATCATATTCCCAGTTTATTCCCAGTCCCATTTCCCAGAAAGTTTGAGCGGATTATTTGTAAGCAAACGCACATGTGTATAGAGCAATAAGCTCTCTAGCTAGTTAGTGTTAAAAAAAAATTATTGGAAATTAATGAAAAAATGTTGAACGCTAAATTAACTCTGGATTTTACTGCAAATGATAAAGAAGAATTGTAGAATGCATTAACAAATCTACTAAATGCCGATGGATTGGAACCTATCAAATCGATATCAAAAGGGAAAAAAGTATATTTCTACATACTATATTTTGACAATATTAATTTATTAAATCATAAAATAGTCAAACTAAAGTTTGTTGCATGAGTGATTCTAATTTGAAAAATTGTATTTTAGACAAAATTTTCGGAACTTTATACAAATTTCTCTTTAAAAAAATGCTAATTTAAAATAAAAGATATTAATTAAAGGGAATTTTCAGATGTCGGTATTAGAGCTGGGCTACATCTGAGTTTTAATATTGTGATATAACATTCCTCAATTATAGATATTTCGATATATTAATATGTATTAATTCGTATATTATTTCCTTATGGAGTCGTAAATATATGCATGTTCTGTATAAAATTCAATCACAAGCATATATAAATGTGTGTTTATTATCCAGGAAGTAAACATTCAATTTCTTAATTTAACTTATTATACATGAATTTATATATTTATATATTGTTTTAAAAAATGAAAATCTATCTCTTGTATATCTGATCTAGCATGCATATTATTCAAAAGTTTCCCAAAATTAAAAAAGTTAATCAAATGACACAAGAAATGTTTTTACTTGATTCATGGCAGAAAAAAATGTGACAAGGCAATAAAGAAAAAAATGATAAGAAAAGAAAGACAGAAAAGTTTTATCTTCAAAATCATATATAAATATTATTTGAGGTAAAAGATGGCCTTTTTGTTTAGTTTTCAGAAAAAAAAACTTGTTTATTACAATTTTCAGTACAAACCCATATAAAATTTCATATCAGAAACACACCTGATTTATTGCTTGTTAGAAGCATTGTCTTAATTTCATTGAAAGAGCAAAATACATTTACAATTGTTAGATTTTATATCATCATTCAAATATTTATCAAAATACAGAATTGCAAACATAAAGAACTACTTATTCTCATTTTATCTAATTTAAAAGTTTTTACAAATGTTGTAATATATATAACATTAAAATAATAAATATAAATAGTTTAATCTTTATAGTTTCAGTTTCTAAATGCAATGCTGTGTAATGTGTCCCACACTGATTGTATAGTATTTTGTGGTACTTTTTATTGACAGAAAAATTACACTTAATCATTATCAAAAGAAGCTTTATTACATTTACATTTTTCATTTTACATCAAAAGTTTTATTATTTAATAATTACATTGGAATCTGCATTTAGTACCTCTGTTAATATACAAATATGCATATATATATATATATATATATATATATATATATATATATATATATATATATATATATATATATATATATATATATAATGCAAAAAGGAATCCAATTTAAAATTTCATAACAATATGCTTTAATAATGTTGTATAAACAATAGAAATATGAAGTTTGATTTAATTCCAGATCACAGCTCTGCCCAATTGCTCTGTGGTAGGAGCCTGTAGCATAAAATGCTAAAGCACAAATAATCTGGAATTTAAATAATTTATTTTACAATGCATAAAGCACAAGTACTAATATGAATTGTTCTTTTCCAAATATTTATTTAAAACTAGTATAGCTAATTTATAATAATTAAGTTATCACATACTATTATTAAATGAAATTTATTTAGATTACACTGTAAAATTTCAATATCTTAAATATTTTATACTAGCAACAAAAGTCTAGTCTAGAAGATTTTGATTCTAAAATGTATTTAAAGTTAATTTTTTTCTGAAATTATGATATTTTTGTTGAACTACTGCGTACGTTAAAAGCATAATAAGATTGAAATAAAATTATTGTGGAACAGTATAAAAGGAATAACTTTATTTAAATAAATTTAAATTATAAAAAAAAAAAACCTTAGTTTCAGTTGAAAGTGCTGCATGCACACTAGACAATCTTTTAATTCATGGTTGAGTTTGTTACATAAATTGACCACTAAATATTTTGGAAATCTATATAAATGAATAAAATACTTATTTGCCAACGAAAATGCATCAGTTCTCTTTTTAAATGTCCTCTCATTTCTTAAACTTTATCTGCTAATTTCATTCTGCAAGAAAGAAGCTGCTATATAGGTAGCCATGTCGTAAACGATCACCGACGACAGGTAACGACAGGGTAATGTTTTCGTTCAGTAGACGAAGCCGTAACGAACAGAAATTATTCCTTTGAGGATGGGAGAATCGCTCTTATCCCATCTTTTCGGTAAATGACGTCACTACTACCCCAAAACCGGTTGTAGGCGAACTTCGTTAGTCCAACGAAGAGGGGAGAATAGAGCCACAGATTCGTCAAATAAGCTATATGCAAGATGGACTGGACCTGGCAAAATTATAGAACACTGTTCTCGATCGAAAATGCTACGCTCGGATGCCTTGTCAAGACTGTTCCCAGGATGAGTGACTTAACTTTTTTTTTTTACTTGAATTTACTTTATGTTGTGTTGCAATCTGTTTTTAATTCAGTTCTATATTAAGTATTCTTATACATGTCTAAAGGATGAAATGTTAACACAAATGTTTACAAAATGTTTACCTCTTCACAATAGCAAGCAATCACCGGTTACAGAACCTCTGTCGAAAACGTGGAGCTCAGTTCGCCCGTTCAGCATAATGCCTCCTAAGACAAGAACTCCAGGACAACCGTAACGGTGTCTTTCTTTCATGTTTAGGATAAAACCGGGTACCGACTTCTCTCCAAATCAAAACGCGTTGAGAATCGCTTCTGGTACTGAACCGACTCTCATCCGTAAAAAGGATACGATTCCATTGATCAGTTGTCCAGTTTTTGGGATCTCTTCACCACTGTAAACGGTGACATTGGTGGCCAAATTTCAACGGGATGCAGCGTTCAGGACGGCCGGCGAATAGGCCCCCTTTGTGATGGCGTTTGGCCACAATAATGCAGACAATGAACGGCTACATCGGACGCTTGCTGTTGAGGAACTACTGGAAAGTGAAGCTATCATTCGAATGAATTGGCCACCGTATTCCCCTGATTTAAATCCCATCGAACATGTGTGGGATGCTTTAGGGAGACGCATTGCAGCACGTTTACATCCTCTGGAGATGTAACAACTCAAACAGATGTTGATTGTGGAATGGTCACTCGAACTGCAAGAAATGTTGGACCAGCTAGTTTTGAGTATGAGACAGTGCGAAGTAACCATTGCGGTTAGGGGAGGGCATATCCCATATTAAGGAACATCTGCTTGTTGTTCTTCCTCTTGGATAGACAATCATGAGTCACGATATTATGCGTTCAATAAAGCTTGTTTTTGTTTGATTCCATACCGTATACATTGTATTCCTTTTTCGTCATCCTTTACGTACACAATACTCTCCATTTCTGAATTTCATGTCTCTCAGATGATTTCTTGCGGAGTTATGGCCAAAAGCCCGCCTGTTGCTTAAGTTTCACACACCAACGTATTTCTTCATACTCTTCAGCGTTTCGTAGTAAAATTGAAGTATTTTTTAGTGGTAATTATGTTGCTACCACACTTTTAAGTACTTGCCTCCAATATTTTTTCTTTTATAATTTGTTTTCCCGTTCAGCGTCAATGCGTCCGGTTATTTTAAATCTTGTTATAAAAATTAAAATGGAGTTAATGTGGTTACTGGAGTTTTCATGCTGTGACAATTTTTTATGTAAATTTTTCAATCATTCTTGTCTTTTGTCATTATCGTTGTTTGCTTGGAAAATAATTTACAAACGTAACAGTACAATGAGTTGTTGGTTCAAGTATAAGCCAACCAATCTGTTTTAACATTTTCTCCACTATTAATGGTTCTGAAGAAGGAGGCAATAGATAATTGTCTTGTTATTTGGATAGAAGATTATTCCACAGATCCATTTATTGATTTTGGTTATTTTTTTATATAATACTCTGGCATGGCGCCTGTTAAGTATTTCACGCATTATCTCATGTCAGAGTGGCACGCTCGGTAGCGTGCCGCTCAATTCTACACTCTCTTGTGGTTGATGGTTCGATCCCTGGCGACGACCACAACCGGCAATTTTTCCAATTTTTCTGATTTTAAGTGTATTAATCTTTTAAATTGTTTTCACCTATTTTTTATTTGTGAAGTACCGTTTTCTTTATTTTTTGGCTCTTTATGAACATTGACATGGAAAAATCCGTTTTTAAGGTCTATGGTACTGAAAATACGCGCATTCTGAAGCTTGTCTAATAAATCGTCAATTAGAGGCAAAGGGTATCGATCTTTAACTATATGTTTATTTAATTGTCTATAGTCGACACAAAGTCGTGGAGTTCCGTCTTTCTTTTTAACAAGAACAACTTGACTGGAGTAATCTGATGAACAGGGCTCTATAATACCGTCCTTAATCCAAGTATCAACCTGTTTATCTACAATATCTCTCTCAGTAAATGGTAAACGTCGTGGTCTGTGACGGACGGGAGTCGAACTATCGAACTGGATAGTCATTTCGATATTAGTAGTTTTGACTTTATTAGGTCTGTAATTTGTAACTAATTGCTGAATGGTATCTCGCTGGTGTTTGGTGGCAGTAGGGCCTATATCGGGGCTAAAATCATCTGTTACAGATATGTTACTAATAAAGGTAACGTCTTCGTTCATTGCGACATCTAAATGTCTATGAATAGAAAGTCCGGCTGGAGTGATCGTCAGTTCAGCCTGTGACAGGACATTCATACCGATTATCAAATCTACTGGCATGGTGCCATCATCAACAACACAAACATCCGTGGTAAATATTTGACTATCAATAGTAATTCGGGATTCGAAATAACCAAGCGGTTTAATTTTGCCATTGCCAAAAGCAGTAAGCATTGTGCTACACTCATGAAGAGCAGGGGATCCAATTTTTAAATAAGCTCGTTTTAATAAAATTGTAGCTTGTGAACCTGTGTCAATTAACGCGTTGAAGGAAACGTGTTCGAGTGTAACAGTTTTATACATTAAATGGGAAATAGTCGAATTCAATGCATTAACATGAGTTTCTCCAGTTGTGTGTACATCAGTAGATTTGTGACAGGCAGTTGATTTATGACCAAAATTTCCACAAGATAGGCATTTTGGGCCACGATTTTTGTCAGGACAAAATTTTGATAAATGTCCAAAATCATTACAATTATAACAAACGATTTGTTTATTTGGTGCATGAGGACGGAATGTTTCGGATTTTGCCTCACGTCTTGGGTTAGAAATTTTATGATGCACGTCATCACGTTTACGATTTACGTAGCTAGAACCGAAATGTTCAGTTGAAGATTTATATCTATGCCTTTCAAAAATCTTTTCATAAATTTTGAGTTTTTGTTTGAATTCCGAAATATTAGTACAACCATATAAAATTAATTTGTTACAGGGAGCGTCAGGAATATTATTTATGCAATATTCTATAATACTTGCATCATCAATCATAAAATCACTTCCTTGCGCGGCTAATTCACGAAGAGCAATAAGATATTCTAAAAGAGATTCAGACGGTTTTAACTTTCTATTCCTTAACTGTCTATGCAAGTCTGCGCTAGTGATTTTCGCGCCAAATTCCTCAATTAGTGCATTCTTCAAAGCACTCCAAGTTTTGAGATTTCGTTGGCTTTGAATAAACAATTTAGCTGGTCCGGCAAGATTATTTTTAACAAAAATTACTTTATGCTGATCTGTTAACGGCGGTAAAAGATATAAATTGTCTTCAATCTCTCTCAAAAAGGTGTTTACAGTATACGAATTATTGCCAGAGAACTTCCGGATTGAGTGGGAAACCTCTCTGATAATCAACCATAAATTTGCGTGCTCAGCAAAACTTTCGTTTTCGAAGAGTTGTTTATTGCTTCCGTTAGGTGCCTGCGTACAAGTGGCGAGACTCGCTGTCTCTGTTTGGGAATCTGAGTGGAACGTCAGGGCGGGTAATTCATCATCATCGTCAAATAATACAGAGGTTGGCTGAAAAGAAGTTAAATTGGAAAGTGCATCGAAAATTTTGTCACATAGTACGGTAGCTGAACCTTCAGAATCAATATGTAAGATATTAGCAACGCATATGAAATCATTTAATGAAAACGTTTTGAGAATATTTTCCTTTCGAGATTTTAAATCGAAAGTAGGTGGGAAATTTTGAAAATTGCGTAATTTCGTTCGAGAGGAGCGATCAAACGTATCATTAAAACAAATCGAAAATAATAACTTAACACTTTTGGTTGGAACACATTTGAGTGCCTGGCATATCGGCGGAAAGTCTTTAAGCGAAACTGAACTCATACTGAAAACAAAAATGGTACTTACTGGTTGCAGACTTCTAAAGAGAATAAGTCAAAATGCGTAAATTCGTGAAACGTCGTGAAAAACACATAATCTTCGGCACGTCAGGGAGGTAAATCAGGACACACATAATCTTCTGCATGACAAATGTATCACAAAGCATCCGTTGTACAGTCAGTTGAAACCATTTTCAGTTCAGGCGTCCGAATCGTAGAACAATCGTAGCGAAATATTTCAGGCGGGTTATCTAGGGGAATTTTAAGGGAAAAGGAGGCCAAGCCCCCATTTGTGGGAATCGTCGGGGATTAAATGAGACATTTATATTTAATAACGTTTATTTATAAATGGGGAAAACTATTTACAGGGGGAACTGACATAAAAGGAAGGTTAATCATTTAATTAGCGCGCAACACACAACTTGCGCATACGTCTCACAGCTCGTCTGTCGTCCGTCTGACTTTCGCCGCAGGCGCTCGCTAGGTGGCGCTCAGCGGGAGTTATAGCAAGAGTATGGACGTTACCGTCCTATATATATATATATATATATATATATATATATATATATATATTTTGAAAAAAGGAATCCAATTTAAAATTTCATAACAATATGCTTTAATAATGTTGTATAAACAATAGAAATATGAAGTTTGACTTAATCCCAGATCACAGCTCTGCCCAATTGCTCTGTGGTAGGAGCCTGTAGCATAAAATGCTAAAGCACAAATAATCTGGAATTTAAATAATTTATTTTACAATGCATAAAGCACAAGTACTAATATGAATTGTTCTTTTCCAAATATTTATTTAAAACTAGCATAGCTAATTTATAATAAGAAAAATTAAGTTATCACATACTATTATTAAATGAAATTTATTTAAATTACACTGTAAAATTTCAATATCTTAAATATTTTACACTAGCAACAAAAGTCTAGTCTAGAAGATTTTGATTCTAAAATGTATTTAAAGTTAATTTTTTTCTGAAATGATAAATGATATTTTTGTTGAACTACTGCGTACGTTAAAAGCATAATAAGATTGAAATAAAATTATTGTGGAACAGTATAAAAGGAATAACTTTATTTAAATAAATTTAAATTATAAAAAAAACCTTAGTTTCAGTTGAAAGTGCTGCATGCACACTAGACAATCTTTCAATTCATGGTTGAGTTTGTTACATAAATTGACCACTAAATATTTTGGAAATCTATATAAATGAATAAAATACTTATTTGCCAACGAAAATGCATCAGTTCTCTTTTTAAATGTCCTCTCATTTCTTAAACTTTATCTGCTAATTTCATTCTGCAAGAAAGAAGCTGCTATATAGGTAGCCATGTCGTAAACGATCACCGACGACAGGTAACGACAGGGTAATGTTTTCGTTCAGTAGACGAAGCCGTAACGAACAGAAATTATTCCTTTGAGGATGGGAGAATCGCTCTTATCCCATCTTTTCGGTAAATGACGTCACTACTACCCCAAAACCGGTTGTAGGCGAACTTCGTTAGTCCAACGAAGAGGGGAGAATAGAGCCACAGATTCGTCAAATAAGCTATATGCAAGATGGACTGGACCTGGCAAAATTATAAAACACTGTTCTCGATCGAAAATGCTACGCTCGGATGCCTTGTCAAGACTGTTCCTAGGATGAGTGACTTAACTTTTTTTACTTGAATTTACTTTATGTTGTGTTGCAATCTGTTTTTAATTCAGTTCTATATTAAGTATTCTTATACATGTCTAAAGGATGAAATGTTTACACAAATGTTTACAAAATGTTTACCTCTTCACAATAGCAATCACCGGTTACAGAACCTCTGTCGAAAACGTGGAGCTCAGTTCGCCCGTTCAGCATAATGCCTCCTAAGACAAAAATTCCAGGACAACCGTAACGGTGTCTTTCTTTCATGTTTAGGATAAAACCGGGTACCGACCTCTCTCCAAATCAAAACACGTTGAGAATCGCTTCTGGTACTGAACAGACTCTCATCCGTAAAAAGGATACGATTCCATTGATCAGTTGTCCAGTTTTTGGGATCTCTTCACCACTGTAAACGGTGACATTGTTGGCCAAATTTCAACGGGATGCAGCGTTCAGGACGGCCGGCGAATAGGCCCCCTTTGTGATGGCGTTTGGCCACAATAATGCAGACAATGAACGGCTACATCGGACGCTTGCTGTTGAGGAACTACTGGAAAGTGAAGCTATCATTCGAATGAATTGGCCACCGTATTCCCCTGATTTAAATCCCATCGAACATGTGTGGGATGCTTTAGGGAGACGCATTGCAGCACGTTTACATCCTCTGGAGATGTAACAACTCAAACAGATGTTGATTGTGGAATGGTCACTCGAACTGCAAGAAATGTTGGACCAGCTAGTTTTGAGTATGAGACAGTGCGAAGTAACCATTGCGGTTAGGGGAGGGCATATCCCATATTAAGGAACATCTGCTTGCTGTTCTTCCTCTTGGATAGACAATCATGAGTCACGATATTATGCGTTCAATAAAGCTTGTTTTTGTTTGATTCCATACCGTATACATTGTATTCCTTTTTCGTCATCCTTTACGTACACAATACTCTCCATTTCTGAATTTCATGTCTCTCAGATGATTTCTTGCGAAGTTATGGCAAAAAGCCCGCCTGTTGCTTAAGCTTCACACACCAGCGTATTTCTTCATACTCTTCAGCGTTTCGTAGTAAAAATGAAGTATTTTTTAGTGGTAATTATGTTGCTACCACACTTTTAAGTACTTGCCTCCAATATTTTTTCTTTTATAATTTGTTTTCCCGTTCAGCGTCAATGCGTCCGGTTATTTTAAATCTTGTTATAAAAATTAAAATGGAGTTAATGTGGTTACTGGAGTTTTCATGCTGTGACAATTTTTTATGTAAATTTTTCAATCATTCTTGTCTTTTGTCATTATCGTTGTTTGCTTGGAAAATAATTTACAAACGTAACAGTACAATGAGTTGTTGGTTCAAGTATAAGCCAACCAATCTGTTTTAACATTTTCTCCACTATTAATGGTTCTGAAGAAGGAGGCAATAGATAATTGTCTTGTTATTTGGATAGAAGATTATTCCACAGATCCATTTATTGATTTTGGTTATTTTTTTATATAATACTCTGGCATGGCGCCTGTTAAGTATTTCACGCATTATCTCATGTCAGAGTGGCACGCTCGGTAGCGTGCCGCTCAATTCTACACTCTCTTGTGGTTGATGGTTCGATCCCTGGCGACGACCACAACCGGCAATTTTTCCAATTTTTCTGATTTTAAGTGTATTAATCTTTTAAATTGTTTTCACCTATTTTTTATTTGTGAAGTACCGTTTTCTTTATTTTTTGGCTTATTTTATTTAATTTTTCCAATTTTTTTGGTATCATATCGTTCCGCTACTTTGTTTTAGCTTATTTTGTTTTTGTAATGTATCGTCTTGTTTTATGTTATAAAAAATATAAAAAACTGAAAAAATGCCTAATAAAAATTAAAAATTTTTATAAAAACCAAAAACATATCTTTTTGTTAGTGCTGTCACTTTTGCTAATTTTTATTTGTTGTACCAAGTTGCATTTCTTATAGTCCCTATTTTTGTTTATTGTTTTACCTATCTATATAATTTTTGAGCAACATGTTGTAGAATCTGTATGACTCTGTTAACCATCCCTAATGGTCACTGTCAAGGTTACAGTCTAATTATCCTTTAATTAGACAACGCGTTGGTTACTCATAATTTTTTATGAGAACGTTCTCGCCTCCTCGCTCTCTTGTGAGCTGGATCGTATTAAATTTTTGTTTGGATTACTTTTTGCCTAGAGGCCTAAATTTATGTTTTGATCTATTCACGTTCGGAGGTTAAAGTGAAGACGTTTCCATTTCGCTAGGTACTCTGTTAACCCAATTACCTTGACCTTGACCCTGTTAAGTATTTTGACCATAATGTAATATCGTTTACAAAACTTTTGGTTTCATCATCACTTTGAGATGATTTATATATTTTCCTTTTGTTTCATCGTCTCAACCGGGATTTCTTGGGTTTTCCTGCTAGTCATTTTGCAGAATAATTTCGGACACAAATGATGTTACTGGAGTTTGAGCAAATGAAATTTTTGAAAATGATTCATGTAAATGTTCTCCTTCTACAGTTAAAAATTTGTCCAACGATATTTTTATTTCTTTTGTCACTTTATCTGGATCTGATTTTCGTTTTCTTTTTTAACTTCTACTTAAATGTTTATAAGAACTCATTTTAAAGACCACGTACTAAAAAGAAAGTAGAAAATGATCTTCAAATAAACTTATTTTTACTCAATATCACAATCACAATTAAATCCCAATTTGTGGTATTTTATATTATATATTATATTAATTAAATAATGTAATACTTTTATAAAAATTTATGTACCAGAGTATTTATTAGTTCTTTATACAAAAAATTGAAAATTTGAGTTTTTATATGTTGGTATACAACTGTGATATTGTTTTATATTTAAAAAATTATACTATTCAAAAGTTATTTTTCATTTCCTTTCTTATATAATTTTAAATGTGAATATTATGAAGTTTTAATCACGAGAAATAAAATATTGAAAACATTTGTTAATATTTTTAAAAACTTGGTTTTTTTTTGCTTTCTAAATTCTATTAGTAAGTAATTAACAAAATGTGTTTTAGATATTTTATTTGGTCGCGGTTTATTGTTTCTATATTTGTTATTATTTTGAGCTGTTGTATATATATATATATATATATATATATATTGTATTTTAGTACTTATAATGCACATTCTAACTTATGAAAACGTTTTAGATTTTTTTAATCAAAGTTTGTTAAATAGAAATTCAATTATAGTATATGATGTGTTTACTTCAAATGCACATACCTAATGAATCTCCTTTTGGCTGCATTTTCATAATTTTGTTTCAATGCGAAAGGTCACTAATACATATTTTAAGATAATTTTTCATTTTACTTCTTCGAACTCTTAATTACATTTAACTAATTCTGAATGATTTCTGTTTATAGTATATTAATTTTTTAGTAGGATTTGTTTATGTCTAATTTTATTGTTATGTTACTAACTATGAAACACAGAAGGTGTTGAATGAGTTTAACAATTTTATTCTATCCACACAATAATTATAACTTTTGTAAAGGTATGCATAAAGATTAGTAGCATTCGGTAAACAAATTTCATTTTCCGTCTTATGTTATAAAATATTTTTTATAATTATTATTCAAATGGTAGAAACAACTATATATGCCATGTTTATTCTATATTCCATTATTTTACTTTTATTTATTTTGTATGCGTATGTGTTAGATAGATCTTAAATGCATCATAGAAGTATTGCCTTTGTTTATAAATGTTTAATTCTCTGAAAGAAGTGTTTAAAAAGAATTTAAACAGTTTTATGAATATAAAAAAATGACCTACAAAATTTAACAAAGATCATATTTTGCTGATCTTTTTCTTTTCTTTGCTTGTGAATGAATTTGTTTATTTAAGTTATTAAATATTAGATTTAGATATAAAAGTTTAACAACATAAACAACTGTTTCTGAAATTATTTTTTATACAGATTAAAAGAAGTTTACCAAAATAATCTTTATTAAGCAATTGATTAGATCCATGATATTGTTTTTAAGTAACAAAATTTATTTATTAGTAAAAATATAAATAGTAACCTAATTGCTTATTACATTTAAAGTGTATTCATCTCTGTAATTTTTGTAATTAATTTAAGATTGGGCATCTGATTATGTATATATGCAGCTATCCACATATGCTTAGATTTGCGATTGAAAAAGGTAATTTTAATAAAGATTTAAAAAATTGATACCTTCCTAATTCACTCATCGAAATAATCTAAAAGTTTTTATACATTGGTATAACACTTTGACGTTCTTAATTTGTCAATTTTATGTTTAGAAAAAATATTAAATATTCTTAAATCCTTAAATTCCTGATATAAAATTCTAAATGTGAATATTATAGAGTAAAAAGATATCTTTTAGTGCTATCCAACTGTAAAGAGCCCACGGGCCAGAATTAAGGTCACTGATCACCTGGCGAGCAGCAGTTTGAAAAAGTTGAACAATAACCTTATACCTCTTATACAATAACAATTAATAGTTGAATTATTAATTGCAAAACAATGGAACAGAAGGATTATAAAACAATTTGCTTACATTTTAATGGGAAAACTGAGGCCGATCTCCCTTCTTTACAAGAGCAGGAATGTCAACAGGACTGTTTGTCGTTGGCAGCCGAAGAAGGTCTAACAATAAACTGTTGGAGAGAGAGCTCCTGTGACGATTCTTGATAAATTTCATTGCCGAAAAAGCACTTTCGCATAAATATATTCTCCCAAACATGGAAGTTATATTCAGTCGTAAGTCAAGCAGATTTGGAAACTGTTCAGTTGGAAGAAACTTGAAGAACTCGGGTCCCCTTTTGGTTCTTGTTTGAAAGAATGGATCAGCCTGGAGATCACAGACATCTAATTGTAGGTTGGCAGGTTGTTCTTCAATGCTTGTTGTGACTGGGTTACTAAACAGAGCCACGTCTTTCTTGATTCTCTCAAAATCTGAAAATCTCGTGTTGGATTTATCAATAATAGGCTGTAACAGGGCAAAATTCAGAAAAATCCAGCACTTCCACACACTCTGACGCCAAACGACTGCAGCTGTCGAAGTGAGATAAATTATTTTTTCTCAAAGTTTCATGGAAAATTTTCAGCTTTTTTCTAAACCCATTGATGTGTACCATTAGGTCAGACACCAGTTGGCCTCTCCTTGTAGTTTTAAGATCACATCGTTGAGGTGTCCAGTAATATCAGTGAAAAATGCCAGGTGCCGTGAAAAATCCATGCTTAAAAGTTCTTGTTCAAGGTTTTCTGATGGAGAAAACTAATGAAGGAAAAGAGGGATTTCTTATCTCAACTCGAAAAATACCTTGAGGCAGTTTTCGGCACTAAGCCATCTACCTTGATTGCACATAACCAGGTCTGAGTAGTCTGCTTCAATTTCTTCCAAAAAGTTAAGGAACTGCCGATGCTTAAGACCCCTGTAGCCACCTCTGATCATGTTGATGACTTTCAAAACTTTTTTGTAGGTTTCAGTTTGCTTCACCCATTTCCCTCATAAAGCATGCTGGTGATGCAATGAAGTGCAGGGCATTTCATTCCATTTTCACTCAAACATCCAATCAATCCTATCTTTGGTCCTACCATTGCTTTTTCACCGTCTGTAGCTAGGACGAAACACTTTTCAAATCCTCCGACACTGTTGACTGCTTTCATCACTGCTTCAAATATATCCCTACCCTTTGTTGTGGAGTGAAGAGAAACACACAAAGGTAGGAACTCCTCTTTGGTCTCAAAGTCTTCCTTAATAATGCGAATGAAAATCAAGAGTTAACTAACGTCCGACTGGTCTGTACTCTCGTCGATACACAAGGAGAAATAGCAGCATTTTTCAGTCTCGCAGGACAATTTCTGTTGTATTTGGTTACCCATTTCGGCAACTCTTTGTTGGATGGTGTTACGAATTGTGAACTATAGGTGGCGCTACGCCACAAATGTAAAAAAAAGAGTTGAACAATGGAATTTGGAAGTAGTGGTGGTGTGGTCGCTAGCTAGTAAATAAATTCAGTTTTATTAGTGCAAATGTGTGTTAGTTGGAATTTTTAGTAAGAAGACAGTGTTTATTATGACACTAATTTCCATGGTCCGTCGAGAAGCCGCAGCCAGCAATTGGCAAGAATAGAGTGAAATCGAAAACGCAAACTCCTTTGTGTTTGTGTTACCTAGTGAAGAATAGAGTGTTTGGATATACCCTTATTAGGATTCATAGAAGTCAAAGGGTAAGTACCCTTATTAGAAAGATTTATTTGTTTAGTAATTAAG
Organism: Pardosa pseudoannulata; assembly: GCA_032207245.1. Classification (NCBI taxonomy): domain Eukaryota; kingdom Metazoa; phylum Arthropoda; class Arachnida; order Araneae; family Lycosidae; genus Pardosa; species Pardosa pseudoannulata. Next base: position 82,083,923 of record CM063511.1, read on the forward strand.
ACGATACTTAATTTAAAATGTCTCTGAAAGGGCATTTGGCCAAAAAGCGAACTTTGAAAACTCAACTAACAAAGTTAAGACAGAAAATAGCAGAAACAGATGTACAAAAATCTGACTTAGAAGTGTTATCAAGTAAATTTAAAGTTATAGAGGTTGAGTTAAATGATATTTTTAATGCAGTGTTTGAGTTAGCTGACGTAGAAAATATAGATGAATACACAAAAGAAAAAGAAGAGATTGATGAAACACTTTTAGAAACAGAATTTGAAATTAAGCGTAAATTAGAAAAAATCGCAAAGACAGATAAAATTGAAAAGTGTAATATAAATAGTATAAGCTCTGAAAATAATGTTAAATTGCCTAAAATTACGTTACCCACATTTTCGGGAAACTTACATGAATGGCTTTCATTTAAAGATATTTTTAAAGCTAGTGTGGATCAAAATTCAAATTTAACAGATGCTGTCAAACTGCAATACTTAAAATCGGCCTTGAGAGGGGATGCATACCGCATCATACAGTCAGTCTCTATAGTTGATTCAAATTATAAGTTGGCTTTTTCTTTGCTAGAAGAAAGGTTCTCGAATCAGAGAGAACAAGTGTATGCTCATCTGAAACGGTTTATGAACATGCAGCCTATGCAAAATGAATCGGCA
>CM063511.1:82084678-82180048 GCA_032207245.1 Pardosa pseudoannulata
AACATTTATATAAGAGGCTACATTTCAAAGATTTGCTTCAGAGTGAGAAAATTTCCAGTACCCAGTATATTCTATTAAAATTTATAGAAATATTCTCCCCTGTTATAAAATAACCATATGGTCTGGATTTGCACTACTTTATACTCAAATCTTTTTGTAAATAGATTTTTACTAATTTAAAGAGAAACAATAAATTAGAGAATCAAAATTCCTCTATTTTAATTTATATATTTTTTAAAGTATTTATTAGGAATCAGCAGACATACCAATTACTCTGGAGAAATGAGAAAATTTGATAAAATCCAGAAGCTTCTCATATTTCTCCGGAAAATAGCAAAACTTTTGAACAGCTAAAAGATTATAATTCAGCAATACAAAGTTTTGCAAAAAATACTGCTGAATATTACTCTTTTCACACAGTAATTCTGCCTGTTAAAAGTTTTCAGTATTGTGCGGAAAACCAAACTAAATTTAGGTCAAATTTGAGTAGACGAACTCTAGAATCCGTGATAATAGAAAAATAGAAATATTTTAATCAGGTTCAATGCTGCTGTAAGAAGCACTGTTCTGAAAAATAAATTGTCAAAGCTAAAAAAGCTACTCATAAATTTTTTAATGCATATATTTTAATTTACCTTTTACAATTGTGTAAAATTTTAATTTTAATTTAGAATCAAATAAGATATGTATTTAATCAGGCTTGCAATTCCGTCACTTTTCTCACTCTTAGTCACTTTTTTAAGTAAACAGTCACTTTTTTCATGGTGTATCACAGCAAAAGTGTGTTGTTGAAAAAAGAAATCTGAACAAAATATTTTAATAAAAAACCAAACATGTGATGCTGTAATCTTATTTTTCTTATTAAAATGTAATTAGTCATATGGTTTCCAGAATTTAGTAATTTTAAAAAGTCGTAAAGAAGTTCCTGAAATCTACATTTGTACTGAAATGTACATTTAATACATTAAAGTAATTTATGTCAAAGCACACATTTCTCTTTTTCTTTTACTTCACAATTTTTGTTTAGATACTCTAATCTAGCTATGTACATATTTCAAAACATCATTAATATATGCAGACAATTGTGATTATAAAATTAATGTATTATATGTATTCAAATCTAATTTATAGATTTTCTTGAATAAAAAGCAATGTTGAGTTGTGTTAAACAAAATTTTTAACTTTTTTTGTATTTGACGCTAAAATCATGTCTTGCATGAATCATTTGATTTAGAGTTAAAATAAATAGAAAAATCTTAATAATAGCATCTGTAATCAAGAGGAGAAAAAAAAATCGCTTTGTTTTTCAATGTTTAGTCACTTATTCTGTATTATTTGTCACTTTTCTCACCTTTTTGAAAGTACCTCAGCAGTTGCAAGCCTGATTTATGTATAATTGTAATTAGCAGGCTAATATTTCAAACCACGCTGTTGCTCCAGGCACAAGTGTCTTAATGTTGACGTCTGAATGAGCTGGGCAACTGGGCTAGGGCTGAATAGACTTTCAGAGATTTGCTGATGATGGAACTATTTGTGTCAAATATCTTGGGATTTTCATAGACATTCAGAATCAACTTTAAACTGTTGGTTCTAGCCTAATTACCCTTCTGGTTGTAACACAACTTTACTGTTTGAAAACAAAACTAAGTAGGGTTATTCCATGTGAAATCAACACAATTTTAGAACAAATTCTACCTGACCTGAATGTATAGTAGAAATTCTCAAAACACATAAAGCTTTCTATCAGTTTCAACTAAATAAGTAGCACCATCCATCAAAAGTAATGCACTTTAATGATTTTTCTTCATTCTAAAATCTTCACAAATGTTAAATGTACTATTTACTAGAGTATATGTCAATAAGGTAGTGTGTAAACATTAATGCCATCCTATACAACTGAATTACATTCAAAGTAATGAATGCAAGTTCTCATTTTCGTTATTCCAATAGTAAATATATCAAACAAAAACCTTTTGTAGCTTGGGATCCCATTATGATCCCAACATGAAACTTTGAGGATTAATTAACAATAATATGAGCAATTTTTGAGATTTTTTTCAAAATTTTAAAAACTTGGCTTTTTGAGAAATTTAAATTTTAAATTTAAATTTTTAAAAAAATTTCCAAGTCATCATGTGTTGTATATCATATGAAAGCCCATTAAAAAAGGTTTAAAATAACACCTTGCACATATCTCTAGCTTAATTAGGTGAGTAGCAAGTGTAATTTAAAGGTATGCTGATAGTGTATTTTTTAGACAAATCTGGCAACTTTAAAGCCTTATAACTCCCAAACCAATTATTATTTGAACATAAGATTTGGGGATTTTCTTTATTACCATGAAGTCACTTACTATACCAAATTTAATCAAAATTGGAGGGGGTCAGGTAGAAACCTTGTGTTGATTTGGTATGGAATTACCCAGTAAGAAAAAAAGCAAAACCTAAAAAAGTTAATAAAGTAAAAAATACAAGTAGTTATTACACTGAAATTTATATTTTTAAATTTTTTTAAAAAAAGAAAGTAAGATTTATAATCATAAGAGCAGACAGGAGTGTATTCTAATTTCATTTGTTTTCTTAAAGTTCATTAGAATTATTAGTGTTAAGAGATTATTAATTTACTTTTTATTACAATATAAATATTAATATTTTTTGTTAATTTACTCTTGTATAAATGATCATGCTTATTTCTCCTCATTTGTATTTTTTCTCATAATGCAGTAAAATGTAATTTTTATAAATATGTGTAAAAGCACAGTTTTAAAAAAAGTGTGTTTTTTAATTATCTTGAATATATTTAGCCAAATATTGGTGCCAAACAACTGAGTATTTTTTTTTTTTATAGAAAATTATATATATGTATATATTAGAGATAAGTGTAGCAATATTCCCATGATTTCATGTCTGATGTGATTGATGACCGATTAATAATACTAAATACAGAAAATCTAAAAACGAACTAAGATGTCTCTATCCGAATTAGGATATCTGTGTATCAGAACTGAAGTCTGTGTGTTCATATCCCATTGCTTATACTGAGGTTTCATTTATTATGAATTGTACTTCATCTCAATATAATGCGCAAGATGCAAAATTGCCTTTATAATGGATTTATTATTTTAAATACATTTTTTAATAGTTTCCATTGATAGCTCCTTATTCCTCTTTTATTTCAATCTAATTAATTTCCATATAAAAGAAGTTAGTTACTTTTACTTTAATCTAATTCATTCCCATTTTAAAAAATATATACTGATTTATACCTTTTACTTTCCATTTTTAATCTGAAAAAAAAGTACATTTTAACTTTAAAAAAAACACGATTTCAACGTCATAGTGTACCATAATGAGGAATTTGCACATGTGGGGATTCGAACAACTTAGTATTTTTCTGATAATTCAAGATCCGTAAATTCCAAAAATGTAAAAAACTGGGCCCATCATTTTAAAAATTAATTTTAAAGTAAAGCAAAAATCACGTGACACCAAAACGCTTCATGATTGGTTGTGACGTCATCGTTCACGTTATCCAATATTTTCTTATTGCTTTTAAGCGTGCATTATTTTCCGATTTTGTTTTTGCAAGTTCTTGGAATTTTCTGGCTATCAAAATTTATTTTTATTTAAACCTGAAGGTTTATTTTAACAATCTCGATAGCCTAATTATCTCAGTTTGTTATAAATGACTGTTCTACCAGGATTTACCAAAGGACAGTCGGACAACCTCCCAAAATTGACATGATGTCAATGTTTTCGTTCTTGGGAAAAAAAACCCGGATTTTATGGGGGAGGACTAAATACGGAGAACTAAAACCCAAAGGTATGTAAAATCATTTATATATTTATCCAGTTTTACTTAACATGTATTTATATTTTATTCATGATAATCACAGCTCTATTGTTTGTAGACATAGATAAGTCAAATAAATATACATATATCATATACACACACTTTTGTAGTAACATCGCTTTTTATAAATAGGGATGGATGTAATATTAAAATAAAAATTAGAGAAGGTATTTATTGTGAGACCGGGAACGGGAGGTTCCGAATCTCATTAGCCCTCGTGTTGCAAAATGTAGATCGCAGCGCTCCAAAACCAAACCAATTCTTAGATATTTTAAATTTGATGAAAAGAAATTTAAAATCTTTAAAAGGCTTTACTTATTTATACATTTTTAAATAGCAATACAATTTTTATGCCTTTAATATTAATGTTAAATTAAAAAATGTATAAAGTTTCTGAAATTAAATTTAATTTTTAAAGTAATATCATTATTAAGTATTTTAAAAATATTATACTTTTTTCAAATTAGTTGCCAATTTAACCGAAAAATATCACTGAATTAATACACATAAGAAAGTACGCATCTCTGAAGAAAATATTTATAATACTTTAAAAGTACATAATCTTCCCCTCCCCCGAGTTATTTATTAGATAATTATATGCTTTAGATATCTGTATGTTTTACGATATTTATATGCTTTATCAAATATTTATTGTACTTGAACTCTGATAATACTCGAAAATTAGCAGTTTTTAAAGTTAAATAGCACTGGTGAATAAACAGTCCTTTTAAAGGTATAGATGTATTTTTATATACTTTTCATTGTTTTAAATTTGTAATATTTAAACAAAAGCAAGCATTTACTTACCGAAAAATGATCTTCACAAACCCATAGAGATGATTTATATGATAATATGGGGTTTAATTTCTCATCCCTTTTTATCGCAGTTGTCCAGATTTTACGTGTATGTGGGTCTTTCGGAACGCTGAAAAATACCTACTCATTGCAATTATTTGTTGTATTTTAAAAGAATGGCACAATACAATATTTATGATATGATTTTTTAATGCCAGACATAATAAAAAAAAATTTATTATATGCGATACTTTACACAGAAAGAAATTAAAAAGTCGCTTTTTAACATGTAAACAGCATAGGAGCTCGGTGTCAACATGAACGATGACGTCACAAATTTGGCGGAGGAAAAGTATCGTTTTTGAGAGACGTTAAAGAGTTCGCTATAAAACCCATTAGAAATTACTAATTATGCCCCCAAATGAAAGAAAAATAGCTACTGTCCTGCTTACGTTTTTGTCTTCTATCGTTTAAAATTAAAATTAGAAAACGTAAAAATTCCTCATTGCAAATAACGCTCTTGTTAAGAAGCCAAGCTACAGCCAAACAGTAGTTGCTGTACCAGAAAAAAAAAATCTATCGCCTGATCAAAATTGGTTTGGCGAAATATCAACGAAAATATACTTCTCACTCAGAAAGGAACGTAACAGATATCTGTACCAATCGTAGACGAGATAAAAAGAAAGCAGGGTTACCTTATTTCAATACTTATCACCCAATGCAGTCCAAAAAATCGCCAAGGTGATCGGTAGTTCTCCAGATCGATAGGTCAGCACTTTCAATCTGATGTATATATAAAGCAATTAATAAAAGACTTAGAAAACCCGCATTTAATCATCAGCTATATAAACACACAATTCATGGCAACAGTTTGGTTACTAATTTGACCCTATCAATATCGTTTAAGGCCAATATTATGATTAAGTTTGGCATTTGCTATGCCAAGCATATCAAGGGTTGCCATAGCATCTTTCGGTGAAACGGTACTGAAATAGTTCCTATGCATGCGCATTACAGCATGACCGTGAGCATGCGCACATAGTTGGGTACTATTCACCAATCAGAAGCTCCTGAAATTCCCGGCAGAGTTGAAACCAGAAGTAGGAGAAATTGTAGTAGTTACAAACGTGGCGTTTAAAATGACAAATAGCTACAAGTTCAAAATAGTAAAATAAATAATTATCTTAAAATATGTATTAGTGATCTTTCGCATTAAAACAAAATTATATAAATGATATCGCCAAAAGGAGATACCATAGGTATGTGCATTTGAAGTAAACACATTATACACTATTGAATTTCTATTAAGTTAGAATGTGCATTAAGAAAAGTACAAAATAATGTACCATAGCTCAAAATAATCACAAATATAGAAACAATAAACTGCGACCAAATAAAATATCTAAAGCACATTTTGTTAATTACTTACTAATAAAATATAGAAGGCAAAAAAAAATCCAAGTTTTTAAAAACATTAACAAGTGTTTTTAAAATTTTATTTCTCGTGATTAAAACTTCATAATGTTCACATTTAGAATTACATAATAAGGAAATAAAAAAATAACTTTTGAATAGAATAATTTTTTAAACATAAAATAATATCAAAGTTGTATACGAACATATAAAAACTTAAATTTTAAATTCTTTATATAAAGAAGGGACAAATACTCTAGCACATATAAATGAAAGCATATGTGAATGGTTATATATATATATATATATATATATATATATATATATATATATGCATCAATAAAACCCACTTTATGTCAGTTGAAAAATGTTAACTTGCTTAACTTATCTTTAAACACAACAACTCTTAAAAAATCAAACATTCATAAACAAAGAAAATAATTTATATTACATATATTTATTCTAATACCATTTGCTCTGAGATTTACACGGCATTCATGATCTAACCAGCACATGCATACAAAATAAAAGAAATAGTATATTTAATAACCATTTCTTAATTAGTTGCATACAGCACTTGAATATTTACTATAAAAAATTTTTTAACTGAAGTCATAACTATACTAAAACGAGAAATAAGTTTCCCTAAAGTTACAGATGTTTGTCTTCACAAAAGTTTTAATTGCACGTGTAGATAGAATTAAAATAGACAAATTGGTATCTAAATATTTAACACTTTTTTTCATTGATATTCCATGATAAATAAGGACGAATATGCAATTAGAAATATTCAAATCACTATCAAAAAGTTTCTGATAGGCTGCATATTATAAATAGTTTTTTCTTATTTCTAATGGCAAGGCAGGTTACAATTATAAAAATAACAATTGTGGAACAACTGTACAAGTAACAAAAGTAACATTGACCGAAGTCATTGCCTCAGGCGTTCTCTGGTTCTCCAATACAGGGTAGTCTCGGAGTCGGAAGAACCGCGAAGTGCCCCGCATCGACGCAGATGACCTCTATTTAAAGGCTTTCCAAGGTCACATAAAGAACAAAGAGGGGAGTCAAAAATGCCAATTCTATGGAGATGTTCGCTTAGGCAATCATGTCCTGTCACTAACCGGAACAACGCCACTGCCTCACGTCGAGGACGATCAGGAAATCAGGAAGGTCAAGGATCGAGGGAATGTTGGCAAGGTCTTCGGCACTCCAGGTCTTCAGTTTAACACGATCTTGCATTTGGGATTCGAATTTCATATTCAAAGCTTGTTTCCAAAAGAGCTTTTTTGAGTGAAAAGACAGTCCAGAAGCATTTGTTAGCTGTGCCTTTGTGGCACCTTTACGTGCGAGACGATCAGCCTGATCATTCCCATAAATGCCGCAATGGCTGGGGATCCATTATAACTTGATATATTTGTCTTTTCGACTAATACAACGCATCAGTTCTCGGCATTGTAGGACCTCAGCAGAGATAGGAGCTTCAGCGGAGCCAATAGCCTGTATGGCTGCCTGCGAGTCCGAGAGTAGGACAACCTTTTGGAATTTTTGAAGACAATCCAGAAGTTTCTCCAATGCGATATGGATGGCCTCTACCTCTCCATCAAAGGCCGTTCTGTTTTTTCTCGCAGACGCAGAAAAGAAGAAGAGTTTAGAAAAGACTCCCGAGCCTGCAGATGCACAGCTTTCAGAGTGTGACCCATCCATATATACATGCAGCCAGTCTTCCTCTGGATATTCAGTATAGATGGTCTCCAAAGCAGAACACCGAAGAATTTGTGGAGCAGTGTCTTTCTTGTATATTTTATTCAGGAGATTGAGATTAAATTCAACTTCGTAAATCTCTAACAGATTTATGTGCTTCATAATCTTCTGTGGATTTTCTTGGAGCTGATCGTCTTGCAAAATATCGAACACTTTTTGAATAAATCCACACTGCGTCTTTAGATTTCTAGTTTGAATTTGATAGTTAGCCCAGAAGGGATCTCTAAGAACAATTAGTTTCTCATAGAGTAAGATAGACTTTTCCCATAGTATTAATAGGACTATTTTTCGTTAACAGTACTATGAAATCAATTGGTGTGGATTTGGCAGCACCAGTAATAAGTCTCATAGCCTGATATTGTAAAATATCCAATTTATCTAAAGCCTGAATACTTGCTGAAATAAGTGATTCACAACAATAAGTTAATAAGGGCAATATGAAGTCCTTATATGTGTTGTTGATTGTAGATCTGGCACATCCCCAAAGGGAGCCAGCCAAACGTTTTAAAATGGTCATTCGACTGGAACAGCGCTTAACCATTGAATCCCCATGGGCTCCAATTTAGTTTGTTATCAAATGTAATGCCCAAATATTTAAATTCGTTGGTAGTAACAAGTGAAACATTCCTGTACTTTACTTCCGGTCGGAACGCCTGGTGCATCAACGAAAAAACTTTCAGGACAACTTCCGTTTTCCTCCTTCTCCTATCACCGTCGTAGAACTTTGGACGAAATTTAGAACGCATGCCAAAATTGTAGACCAGTTAGCCGTATAAATACGTTGCCCAGGGTACACCACAAGGAGGTAGGTCTACTTTGCACCCCTATTATAAATAGTTGAGTAATAGATAAATCTTTTTAAAATAAAAGATGATTAAATGATGAAAAATTAAACTATTCCTTTATTCATCATTGCGGTTCTTAGATGGATTTAAAGATCACTCTTTGGTACATTTCCATAATTTTATCTGAAACAAATTATCACAAAAGAAATAATCATTAATTATAGAAGTCATTGGACACGGCACCACAAATTTAAACTAACTATTGGTGGCATTCAAACGGTTCCATCACTGATCTAGGAAATAGCAATCCAAGACAGCTCGTTCTCCGTTTGGGATTCAAATATTTGACATCACTTTTGAACTTCGACAAACTTTGAAAAATTTTTCCAGAACCCACGTCTTTGAACTAATCACATTCCGAAATGGTCAAAAGAGTACAGATAAACTGTTATAGCCTTTCCCCCTCCCCCACCAGATATGGAAATTTTGGTGAAACCACCACCATAAAATTTTGCTTTACTTAATAATATATTGCTTAATAATAATTAATTTACCTCTTAATATTAGTGTTGAGGATGCACTTTCTTCGCACCACGTCCCTGTGATTATCACACTTGACCTTAACATACCCCTTCCTGCCATTAGCACAACCACCTTCACTGACTGTAACATATATACTAGGACGGTTGCTGAAATTTGGCTTCATTCACTATATTAAGTTGTAAATCTTTCGATTAATAGATATAAATTCATCCCATATTGTAGACGACAAATAGTTTATAGAACCAGTGCCGCAGATTGCATATTTTTTCATGTATTCCAGCAAAAATAGATCGAACTCGGATAAATATTCCAAAGACCTTACATTATTACCAAAAAAAAAAACTACATTTTTACCACGAACACTAAAGAGTATAAAGAAATACACTGGTGTGCAAAACTTCAGCAACAGGTGAGTGTTTTACCATAACTCCAAGAGGGATCATCTTAGAGACATGAAATTCAGAAATGAGGGAGAGTATTATGTACGTAAAGGATGACGAAACAAATAGTAACAAATATTAACAACAGTTTAAGCAATACAAACATGAAATATAATTAATTTTACTCTTATATTTAATTTGTGGCACTATTAATAATAATTGGTTTTATGTTTTCTTTTTAGCCAAATGGGATGCAGATTCTAAATTATCATTCTTTAAGCAAATGGAACATTTAACATTAGAAATGATTTTTGGACTTATATAAATTTATTATGAGTACAATATTGATAATTCTGTATGGACTAACCTGGGAGGATACATACATTAGTTAATTCTAAGGCTTTTTTTTTTACATGACACATATCAATCACTCCTCACAGTTACACACATGAAAATCCTTTAAACTAACATTAAAAATTCCTGTTATTCTGTTCAAAAAGTTTCGGCAATTTCCTTTCGTATTATATTGCTTATTACTAAAGAAATTCTCCTATTCGGACAGGCCAATAAATACATAAGTTTGGTAATTTTTCCTCTAATTTTTATTTTTTGTCTTTGCATAGAAACTTCTATGCATAAAGTTAATAAGGACTCAGTTAACATACACTTCAATGTATACAGGTGTGCAAAACTTAAGCAACAGGTGGGTTTTTTGAGCAAACTCCACGAGAAATCAGCTTAGAGACTTGAAATTCAGAAATGTGGGAGAATATTATTAACGTGACCAGCCCTCCAGTTTTGAACGGGACTGTCCCTTTTTACAATTAGGATTCCCGGTGTCCTCGAAATGGACTGTAGGACGTAAAATTGTCCCATTTCTGGAAACCGCGAGAAAATTTGAGTAGCAGACGGCCTGCCACCGCCCTACTTTTCTATTGTAATTGGATATATTTTATGTTTGCCTACTACAAATGCTCCAATAGAAAGAGTATTTTCTATTATGAACAAATTGTGGACATCTGAGAAAACCCAGTTACAAATTTCAGTTCTAAAGATGATGTTGATAATTAAGGTGAATATAAAAAAAACTTGTCAAGAGTTTCATTCTTACATGAAATCGTCACCAGCTATATTAAAACAAATTTTTTTTCTGATAAATATAAATATAACTAAACATTTTGGTACCTATATTTTATGATTCGTAACTTTTAAGCCAACTAACTTTTTCTGAATAAATAACTTTAAAAAAATGTTGTTTTCTTTCATTGACTACCTATGATTTGACCTAAATAAACCAATGTCCCGTTTTGAGTAAAAAAATAAATGGTCACATTAAGTATTATATACGCTAAGGATGGGGAAAGTATCGGTGCTGGATAAGGAATACAATGCATACGGTATGGAATCAAACAAAAACAAGCTTTATTGAATGCATAGTATCTTGACTCATGATTGTCTATCTGTAGTGAATGGATTTTAATTTTGTTTTAAAATGCTAATATTGTAATGTAAATATTGTAAATAAATGGTGCTGATTGCAGTGGGGCGATGTATGTTGAAGAAAGGACTCTGTGTAGAGAGCGTGATGCGTTAACTAATGATCTGCCGCATAGGTAGAGATGTAAAAAACCCGGAATTTTGAAGAGGTGGGAATAAACCTGGGAATTTTGGGGAATAAACCCGGAATTTTGGGAACTTTGGGAAGAAATCATTTTAACAATGTTTATATTTATTTTTTCAACAGTGGCTATTTCAGAACTAGCATGTTATTACTAAGAGATTTTTTTAACTTTTGGCAATATATATATATATATATATATATATATATATATATATATATATATATATATATATATATATATATATATATATATATATTCAAGAAATAATAGCAATGAGCATTTAAATGATTTTATAGTAGTACTTGTGTCATTAATGACCCTGTTAGTCTTATCAAACACATAACTGGTTGCTTCCATTTTAATTGCTAATATAATAATTATATACATTATTTTTGATCATTATTTATTATGTAAATTGCTTTATGCTAAACTTTTTCCCCTCCTTTTATAATATAAAAAATAAATATCTTTAAATTTAAAATAACAGTTTATTATTTTTTGTAATGCATATATCAATTAAAGGTGTCATCAAATGACACTGTTGCATTTTGTGTCTAATTCCTATATTATATATATATATATATATATATATATATATATATATATATATATATATATATATATATATATATATATATATATATATATAGAGAGAGAGAGAGAGAGAGAGAGAGAGAGAGAGATGCTATCCAAGAAAAATACTGATTTATGGGTTTTGTGACACTACAGATTATTGCCTAATATTTATGTAATAATAAAAATATTTGATATTTCTCAAAAGAAAAATATACTCATACTTTCAAACTAAACCTGATACCTTGCCAAATAGAGTTAGTTAATCCCAATTATTCAATTTTTTTCATAGCATATAATAGTTAAATTTGTGAAAATATTCACTTTTGAGGTCTACAACAAAAACAGAAAAAAATGGTGGTTCTCATTGTGTCATAGAAATTGGTGAAACTTCTCACATATATGAGAAAAGGAAAAAAATGCTAATAAAGGACACAATTTATGCAGTAAATGTTTTATTAACTATTACACTAAAATTTATAAATAAAATTTTAAGTACTGATGAGACAAATGTGGCTGTTAAAATATCAAATTATTTATGAAATGTAAAAATTGTCTTGTGCGATTAGGATAAAAGTATACAAAATACTTCAAAATTCCCATGTTTTGGAAATTTTCAAAGTTCCCTTCCCAAAAAACCTGGTTTTTTCCCGGGTTTTTTTCAACTGCTCACAACTCTACCCATAGGGCAGTTCATTAGTTAAAATTTTGTTATTATTTTGTTTTAAAATTTTACACTCTTATGGAACAGCTACGACATAGGCCCCTCCGCTAGAATCGAGTGCATTTTATTTTACATTTTCAAATTGAACTGTAAATCGAAAATTTGGATATCGTCCTAAGTTAGAATTTGCTATTGATGAGAATGGCATTTCTTGGGTGTGAGACGAAAGAAGTCTTAAAGGTTTTGTCGGAAGAACTTCGTGAAACTGTTTCACCAGAAATGAAAATAGTGGACATTAGGAAATTAATTATGGATAGTAAAACTTATGAAGAATTTGTGAAAAATCAAATCGCTGTTATTATAGAACAAACAAAAGAAAGGGAAGAAAGAAATTTTGAGCTTGAGAAATTGAAGCAGCAATTTTCAAGTCAATCACTTGAATATAGTTCACCTGTATATAAAATAGAACTGAGACATCTCCTGCAGAAGTTCGATAAAAAGGACAATGATATAAGTTTATACTTACTGATGTTTTAGAGACAGGTGGAATGGGCACAAATTAAAAGAGAAGATTTAGGGTTTCATTTGTTAAAATTACTTCCATCAGATATCACAGAACTTACAGCAAGGGAACCGATCGAGAAAATGAAAGATTACTAATACATAAAAAATCTACTTGTGAAAATATTTAAACTGAGCCCAGAAAAATTTAGACAAAAATTCATGAAACATCAAAAAAGACTAGAAATCACTTGGTGCGATTTCGTATACGGACTAAAAAATTATTTCGAACAATGGGTTCAAGAACTGGAAGTAACAATTTTCGAAGGTTTAACTGACTTAATTATAACCTACCACAAAAGGCGAAGAGTTCTACTAGATATTAAAGAGCACTTTATTGACGTTTGGTTACAATTTAAAATTCCCAGTAAAATTGCAGGAAAATTAGATGATTACGAGAATGTCCAACCTAGTAATCACAAGAAAACAAAAGAACTGTACATTTAAACATCATGGTAATGATGATAAGGTAGAATCGAGAAATGCCTCTCTATCAAATTTTCAAAATCAGCGAAAAACAAAAACGAATGATTCTCCAAGCCAATCGAAGTAGTGGCCGCCGTTACAGATAGAAGACAGTGCATACTCCGCCAGCTGTTTTCAACTTTCATGGAAAATGCACTGATAACGAATAACACATAGGCGACCCCCACCCGCCTCCACCGAAACGTGATTGGGAGGGGTGCCTTTTGAAGACTATGTTCAATGACTCACTGTTTTGCGCCGGGGTTGAAGAGGAAGCATCTTTTCCGTTGGAGAACGAGCTATTAGATAAGAAGATAAAACTATTTTGTTAAAGAAGGAACAAGGAAAATGCAAAACTTTGGATTAGGTGAGAAAGGAGTTAGCCCTTGGTAAAGGAAATTATTTTATGATGGATGGACTCATATTTCAAAGATAGAATATTAAATGAAAGGGTAAATCACCTAGTTTTTAAAGGTAAGTAAAAGACAAGTTCTTAAATTGGCTTACGAATCTGTTTTTGGAAGTCACAGGGAATTAAAAAAGACTAGGGAAAGGATAATATATAGTTTCTTTTGGCCGAACATGAAAAATGATATTTTAAGGAATAAAGTCATGTAAAGAATGTCAACTGAGAAGTCCGGAGAAGACAATAGGTAAAATTTCGATTACCCCAGTTCTTCGGCCAGAATTACCATTTGAAGTTGTGAATATGGATATTATTGTTCCCATTGATAGACCGTCAGCTAGAAGAAACAAATATGTATTATGTCTCATAGACCAACATTCACAATGGCCAAAAGCTATTCCGCTATTTAACTGCTAAAAGCGACTTGTGACGCATAAACTGGATATTTTTATGCGAACTGGTATTCCCAATGTTAATGCGAATGATAATGGTTCCAATTTTACGTCGAAATTGACTCAAGAATTCTTCCCCTGGTTTTAATGTTCTCCAAGATTATTTTAGAAAAAAAAAATGCTCTTACGGACGTGCAAACGAATGAGAACGAAATACGTTTTTGTTCGACCACGTTCGAGTACAGCAGTCGATATTGGCGTGCCGCGTGACCTGTGACGTTTCGGGCATTCTCTATACTTTGAAGTGTAACATGCTGTCTTGTGTGTAGCTAACAAGCACTTTTTTAATATTGACAAAGGTAACGTAAAAAAGATATTTTTTGATAATTAAACCATTTCTGAAAAGAAGTTCTGAAGTTTATAAATAAAGTTTAAATTATCTTGTTCTAAGAGGTATTTTAACTTACTTAGAAGTATGCACCATATTGTCAAAACTTTGACACAAAATACACTATGATCTCAGAGTCATTTGTTGCTGTAGAGTCAGAATTGAAATATCTATCGTCATTTTACGATATTTTTGCTCAATACCAGCCACTAATTCAAGATGCGTCTTTTTTTCTATTTTTCGTAATATCTTGTTTATTCAAATTTAAAAAAAAACTTACCATTTTTAAGATGTATTAAAATATTTAAAAATTCACTTAATCACTATGTTATTAGGTTAGTTTGATATTTATGTTACATTAAAAATATGCAATACTAATATAGATATTGAGCATCAAAAATGTTCGATGAATCAGCACACATAGATTAATCGTTTTATATTTTACAATGTTATGTTTATGATGGGACAGAATGTGACTATACTATACTGAATTTAAATTAATATTTCTATAATATATAAAAACTATACAGTTTTATGACAATGGACCTCAAAAATATTTCAGTGGACTTCATTAGGTTTCTGAATTTCTTAGTTTTGTAGGACCAACTAATGACAAAGTATAGTATATCTACAATACTGGAGTCTACTCTTGTTCTATGTTAAATAATATTTTCTTTTAACTGAGACAATATATGTGTGCTAATGCATATGATAAATTCTGGGAACGAAAGGGGGAATCGTTGGGCACTCAACATATAGCAACTGAATGCCACATTAATATTTTAATATAAATATTCTCTTATGCAATTATATCTGTATTGAAAATATATTACTTTGACACTTATTCTAATTGCGCACCATCTTTTATTTTTAGTTGCATAACCTATCATAACAACTGACCCTTTATCCTATAGAAGCTCCTCAAGTAATTTCTCTACAACAGCCTATTACAGTTTTCATATGGGAGCTTTTCACATAATTTCTTTTTATGCAGTGTTTTAAAATTATTGGAGTTCAACATACAACAATTAAATATCACACTTTCAGATAAAATCATATGTTATCAATAAGAATGAATTCCATTACCAGTTTTAAAAAGATGCTGTAAACGAAGAACGTGGGAGGGCCAGTTTACTTTTCAGTTCATTTTTTTTATTGTTTTGTTAAATAAAAGCGATTTTTTAAAAAATATTACTGTGCAATATTAATTTTATTTTTGACTTTTTTAGTTTCACATTTTGAAATCAATTTTCCACCATAATTTTTTTCAACTTATGTTGAATCAATTATCAGACACTTGAAATTTGAGGAAACAATGGTTAAAAGATTTTAAGAATTTCATCTTTTTTTTAAGAAGTAGGTAGGGGTGATAATTTATTTAAAAACTATTATCTTTCTTTTATATAATTAAAAATCATAAATATACAGCACATTTTCAGATAAAAGCATTTGTTATTACATAGAATAAATTCCATTACCATTTTAATAAAAATCTGTAAGAAAAAGGTATTACCCTAATTTTCAGCATATAATCCGCAAATACGAGTTTCGCGATTTTTTCAGAGAAAAATAACGTATAATCCGCAAATTAAATTTCCATTTTAATCTCCTGTGATTTAGTTTTTAATGTATAGGGAAAAAAATATATCTTTTAGTGTTAAAAAACTTAAATTAAACTCTTTAAAGAAAATGTTATCATTAAGTAAATTAAAAAGTAATCTTTATTACATTACTTTTTAATTTACTTCATGATAACATTTAAAGTGAACACATAAAAGTGAAAATTTGGATAGACTTAAAAAATTTTATATTTAACCACAGTAAAAACTATAGTCAAAATATTTACATTAATGAGCACAGAAACAATGATACAAATAAATTATTGGAATCCATATTTAAATAAAAAAGATGTTAAAATTTAGAATTCTCAAAATATATCTTTTCATTTTATTTTAATATGGTTGTTTGCGATCTGTATTAAAATTTTATACAGCAGTTTTGGCGCCATCTGGCGAGCTAACACTGAAAAAAAAAATGAAGAATGCAGCAAAATGCCGCTATTTCAGGTAATACAAGAGTTCTTTCTTAATAGGAATAAATATACAAATTGGAATATATTAATTTAATCGGGTATTTTCATCCAAAACACTGTGTCTTTGGCTAAATATAATTTTTAAACCTCATTTAAAAAAAAAAAAAAAAAAAAAATTGCGTAAATATCAGCAGGTGCTGCCATCTATTATTCTTTATGAAAGATGTTTGTAAATTATATTATAAAAATAAATTTTAACAGCAGATAATACGCATTAAAAGGAAATTTAAACTTCTTTAACGTATAATCGGCGGATTATACGCAGAAAATTAGGGTTTAAACAAAGAACATGGGTTGATTCGAACTTGTACAGTAAAGCTAGTAGTGTGTAGGTTACCTCTATGGAGGTACATAACAGCTGGCATATAAGAGGTACAGCATTCTGCATTTACCAAACGGTTTTTTTTTCCTTTAATTTTTGTAGTTGAATATTTTATTGTCACCAGAAATGAACCTATATGCAAAATTTCAGATCTCTAGCTAGTCAGGAAGTAAAATAAAAACTGATTACAAGATACTAACTGACACAATAGTGAAGTTAAATATAGGCAATGAAAAGTCTACCTTTTCTGTGTATTTCTCCAAATGTTGGAATAGTCGTGAATTAACATCTCAACCTATTTATGGTAGATGCGTTGTCCACCACAACATTCACCAGTTAAACATAAAACTCTACAAATAATATTTTAGAATAATTTAATGAAGTACAAATTAATAAATTCCCATTGGCCCATCACTAAATGGAGCAACAACTTATTAACACTACACTCATCAAATTGAACATATTCTATGAGAGTAGTAGACGTTGTAATATGTGTAACAAATAATGGGCTAAATATATTGAAGATAATTAAAAAACATACTTTTTTCCATATTTATGGCAGAATATTGCAGTTCAATTTTACTGCATTAATTAGTAGAAAATCAAACACTGACTCAATTTAAATTCGATAATATATGAGTGCATATAATAATGTTGCATATTTAAAAATATTTTCTTGTTTTAATTATATCAAAATTAAAAAATACATTAACATTTTAAAAGATTTTTAAAAGTACAAGATTAAAAAAGCAATTTTATTAATATTTATTTCATTTTTAATTTAAATTTTGAAACTTTTTCATTTCAAACTTACAGTTAAAACACAGGGTTTACTTTTTTATTATTTAATTTCTTATTTAATTAATACTTCCAAATACAAAAATAATTTTGCAGTATACATACGCATATATACACTTATCAACATTTTGTATATTCAGAGTGAATAAACACTGGAAGTGAGAGAGACAAATGTAATTTGCAGAATTAAGCGGAATCTGCGAATAAGATAGCAGATAAAGGTTGCAGTTAAAAAAAAAAAAAAAAATTGGGTAGAGGTGAAGAGACAGTCCATTGATATTATTCAACCAAATAATGGCTGGTAATAGTGCTGCTCATAAAAAAAGAGTGAAAGAAATGCAATTTTTGATTAAAGTCACATATTAGGTAATATTTTAAATCCTTCACAAAACACACATATCTATTCATCAACAACCCTAAAGTTATGCTAATTATTCAATATATTATCCTAAAGATTAAGGATATTAAGATTATTTACTCTGAAAAATGTATTTGTACACAAGTAGCTAGGATAATAATAATAAAAAAAACTTTAATAATAAAAAAGGTATTTTATTTCTCTAAAATAAAGCAACTTTTAATAAAACTAAATTTTATATAAATACAGAAACACTCATACACATACATAAATACCCTATATAAGAAAAATTAATTTATCATTACACCTTGTAAACAGTTAAAAAGACAAAGCAATTTATTAAAATACGTTATTATACAAACACTATACATTAGATGTATAAGCTGAGAATTTTCAGGGCTTATTATAGACCTTAAGTGGGAGATCAGCTTATTTGTGGATCTATGGAAAATGTGTTGGTCTAGACATTTTTTATACAACATTTTGATTGGAAAATAATTCTACCATTTTAAAAGTTTGGCAATATATTTGAAAATTACAGAGCAATATATTTGAAAATTACAGAACTTTTTTTTTTTATTTCAGCTTACATATAAGTTTTGAACTTTGGTCAAATATTTTTTATAAAATCACACTCTCAACTTATACTTGGATTTGCTTAAATTCAGAAATATACAGAATATATTCATTATAAAGCTGGTGGTAATGAATCATGTAATTAAAAAATTGATGGTAGAAATGAAAAAATAATACATAAATATTTACTTGAAGTATACTTATGGCACCAAACAAAATATTTTGAAGATATTACACTATCTCATTTAAAATTACATTCAGAGTAAAAGTTAAAGAGAAATACTTTAAAATTAAAATCCCAGTAAAATTTTATTGAATTTGAAATTTAATTGTTCAAATTTATATTTTATCCTTAAAACAAAAATATAATAAAAGTAAAGATAAAGTATTCAAAAATATTAGTACAAAAGACATAAAATTCTGAAAACTTTAACACTTCTATAAATTCTAAATGTGTACTAAATTTATTTCACCATAATATCTCTAAATTTTGTAACTTTTCTTATTAATAGGAATTAGAAAATATATATCAAGAAGCACTGCATTCGTACATCAAATTAATTCAAATGAAAATAGTTATTTCCATATGTATGATGACAGTGCATAATATTTTTTTAAAAAAGTAATGTAAAATACAATTGTAATAATATAATAATAATATTGTAAAATATATGTAAAATATAATTTTTACATATTAGTCAAATATTAGGTAATATTTTAAATCCTTCACTAAACACACATATCTTTTGTATCAACAACCTTAAGGTTATAATAATTATTCAACATATGCTCACAATCTTAAGATTAAGGATATTATTATATAAATAAGATTATTAGGGATATTAATTAAGGATATTAAGGGTATTATTATTATTATGATTATGTACTATAAAAAACGTATTTGCACACAAGTAGCTTGGATAATAATAAAAAAAACTTTTAAAAGAAAAAAAAGGATTTCATTTCTTTAAAATAAAGTAACTTTTAATGTAACTAAATTTTATATAAATACAGAAACACAAATATATATACCCTATATACAGAAAAATTAACTTATCATTACACCTTATTAACAGTTAAAAAGATAAAAGTATTTTATTGAAAAACAGTATTTTATAAATACTGTAAATCACAATGTATAAGCTGAGAAGTTTCAGGGGTTTTTATAGACCTAAAATGGAAGATCAGCTTTATTACAAATCTATGGAAAATGTTCTGGTCAATTGTTTTTTATATAACATTTTGATTGGAAAATAATTCTCCCATTTTATCAGTCTGCCAACATATTTGAACATTACAGAACTTTATTTATTTCCGCTAACATACCGGTTTTGAACTTTGGGCAAATGTTTTTATAAATTCACACTCTCAACTTATACTTGGATGGGCTTAAATTCGGAAATACACAGTATGTATTCATTATAAAGCTGGTGTTAATGAATCAAGTAATTAAAAATAAC
Source organism: Pardosa pseudoannulata (assembly GCA_032207245.1). NCBI lineage: Eukaryota > Metazoa > Arthropoda > Arachnida > Araneae > Lycosidae > Pardosa > Pardosa pseudoannulata. Next base: position 82,104,888 of record CM063511.1, read on the forward strand.
ACACAAATATTTACATGACGCATACTTATAACATCAACAAAAATATTTTGAAAATAATACACTACCTCATTTAAGATATGCATTCAAAATAAAAATTAAAGAGAAATACTTTAAAATTAAAATTCCAGTAAAATTTTACTGCATTAGACATTTAGTAGTTCAAATTTATATTTTATCCTTAAAACAAAATTATGATAAAAGCAAAGATAAAGTATTCAAAAATGTTAGTACAAAAAACATAAAATTCTAAAAATTTTCATAGTTCTATAAATTTTAAATGTGTTCTACATTTATTTTAACATATCTCTGAGTGTCTTAACCTTTTCTTAACATGAATTAGAAAATATATATCAAGAAGCACTGAATTTGTACATAAAATTTAAATGAAAACAGTTATTTCCATTTGTATGATGACAGTATATAATATTTTTTATAAAAACAGGAATTTATACGATCAAATTTCAGATACCAGTTAGCACCAATCCATACTTTTTTTACCCTTTGTCTTGTTTTTGCATCTAGAATAGGTACGAAGATGATAATTTAAGTGGGACATTGTGGTAAATCCCCTCTTACATGTACGACAAACATAAGACTTTTCTCCTGTATGTTTACGTATATGAATTTTCAGGTAAGAAATTGTAGAAAAAGTTTTGCTACAATATTCACACTTTGATGGATTGCCTTCTGCATGAACAAGTAAATGTCTTTTTAGTGCATAAGGTGTAGAATATTCTCTCTTGCAAACATTACAAATATCTTTTCCTGAATGAGTATGATAATGATCTTCTAATTGATCTTTTGTAGAAAACTGCTTTTCACATACATTACAAATAAAATTTCTCTCTCCTGCATGCGTGAGTTGATGATAAGTTAATCCAGACTTTGCCATAAATCCCTTCATACATATATCACAAACATATGGCTTTTGTCCTGTATGGATACATAAATGAACTTTTAGATTATAACTTTGAGTAAATGTTTTGCTACAAAAATCACACTTATATATTTTACTTTGAATATGGTTTTCTTCTGAATGAGTACATAAATGTGCTTTTAATCTATCAGATCGAGCATAGCTTTTGTTACAAACATTACAAACAAACTGTTTTCCTAAATGAGTACTTTGATGAGCTACAAGAGCTCTTTTTGTAAAAAATTCCTTTTTACAATCACTGCATACAAAATTTTTCTCTCCTTTATGGACTAGTTGATGTTCATTTAGTCTACACGCTCGAGTAAAACCCTGGCTACATATATCACAAACAAAAGGTTTTTTTCTGCATGGATGTACTGATGAAGTTTTAATGCACTTGATGAAGAAAATGAACGATTGCACACAGTACAAGTAAAGGGTTTTGAATTTTCTTCTCCCATATGAAACTTGAATATATGTGTCTTCAATGCATACTTTGCATGAAAGCTTTCATTACAAACAGCACAAACAAAAGGCTTTTCTTTTGTATGGAATCTCATACAATGCTCTTTAAGCCTGCTCTTAGTACCACATTTCTTTTCACAAATATCACAAGTAAAAACTTCAAAATGGGTTTTAAAATGAGTTTTCAGTGTTTGGGCTGTTTTAAAATTTTTATTACACATTGAACAAACAAAATGATTTTTTTCAATATGGGTCACAAGATGTTTATTTAGGCTTGATTTAACAGAATACCCTTTGTGACATGTAGGACAAACAAAGGGTTTTATATCTGTATGTGTAAAAATATGACTTTTAAGATGACAATTATAGCTAAAACTCTTGCTGCATATATTACAAATAAAAGGTTTTTTTCCAACATCTATAGGTTGACTTTCGTTATGAAGCCTTTTGCTATATCTTCTGTTGCTTATATCCTGAAGTATAGGTTTTTCTCTCATATGTGTACTTAAATGGGTTTTTAGCTGGTAACCATCACAAAACCTTTTACTGCATATATTACAAACAAAAGGCTTGTCGCCTACATGTGAGATTAAACGATCATCCATGAATTTTTTCCTAGGGAAAGTTTCGTTGCATATATGACAAACAAAATATCCTTCATTTTCTTTCAGTTCAGGTATGCAATAATCTGTTTCATTAATAAATTCCATAATATATTAATATTTCCTTATTTCATTTACAGTATCACTCCAGCACTGATTTTCCGAAAGAACTCAACTACTCAAATTGCTTTTCTCCACTTCATGTTGCATGATTATTTATAGTAATCATGAACTTTTTAAAATGTGGAAAAGAGAGCTCTTATATTAATGAAACAGGACTGAAGAAATTCGTCTGTAAGTGTCAGAAATGATAATGTAATAGGCGCTACAGCAAAGTGGTCATCCTCCCATTTTATTTGAAATTTCCAAATAATGTCACGTGAACCTAGCACAGATGTTGCCAGTTTCATAGAGTAATCGGGAACACCTTTTCAAAAGAGAAATAAAACTTCCAAACTCCAACGCATGCGCACTGTGAACGGAGGAGAGCTGGTTTTGAAGGGTTATGGGCCCTACCATATTCACTCCGACAAGAGTCACGGGTGAAAATGACGATCTTCAGAATCACTGTCGCACGCCTGGATTATGTCGGCCAAGCGACTATTTCATACCATATTGCCATCGAGGGACATAGTAACTGGTCTGTGACTCCTCCTACTACGGCTACACCCCCAATTACGTTTCTGATAAAGGCGGAGCTAATTGATGTAGTCATCTTCACTCTACTGACCAATCAAAAAATTGGAAAACAGTGATGTTGTAAATTCTATGTGAATTTATTACCTCTAAAGCTATTTATTGCTCTGAATAGCTATTTAGCTCTCGTTAGTCGTTTATTATTCTAAAGTAACTCTTTTTACTCTACTCTAAATAAACAAAAACTCTAATTTACCGACCATAATTGCCGTTTTTATTTGCATATACACAAAACGAAACTACACCAAAATCTCTAAACAATAGAACACTCTTAAAACACAAAAGTGCACAACGTTGCCATTTCTGAAACATAAACTGTACAAAAACATAGATAATAATATGAATAGATAGTGAATTACAAAACATAGAGCAAAGAAAAATGTAAACAAAATACTAAGAGTCAAAATATTGTTCATCCTCCCACCTTGCAATATGAAATTCGGGATTGAGTATTGCAAAAAGAAAAAAAAATGAAATAAAAAATAAACACTGTTCTCACAAGTCCAATCGACGAGGAACTCTAACTGTCCTTCCCGATTTGGTTAATGTGGGCGATTTTAAGTTGGTGTGGATTATCTTATTGGTTATTACAGGTAAATCATCAATAGGAGTTTGCTCTATGGAAATATTTTCGTATTGTCGACCTCCACTAAATTTCGATGGAAGTTCCTCGGCAGCCGACAATTCCAAAGGATAAAGGTTTTGTACAGCTCTTATGACTTCACCATTTTGCACTTTAATTCTGGCTCGTCGGCTTTCACCGTCGGTACCTGGAAATAATTGTATGATCTTACCAAGAGGCCAATTTAATCTCTTTTTGTCATCGCTTCCAATTAAGACAATGTCTCCTTCCCTTAATTTACAACTTTTAGCGAATTTTTTGCTTGTTGTTTTCAAAGTTCCCAGATATTCTAGGCGAAACCTTTTCTTGAAAGCCTGGTAAACATTTTGAATATGACGCAATCTACATTTATAAAAGTTAGAATTGAAGTCATGTTTTATAATTGGCACTGAATGGTTTTGTATTTCCCGTAAAAAATTTCCAGGTGTTATGGAAGTGAGACTTGAATCAGCTGATACAACTGTTAACGGTCTATCATTTAAGATAGCTTCACAATTACACAAAACGGTACACATTTCTTCATAACTAAGGCAGGCTCTTCCAAGAATTTTCCTCAATATTCTTTTCATCATTCCTACGAGGCGTTCCCACCAGCCACCCCACCATGGGGCGCCTGGGGGAATGAACTTCCAAATAATACGTTCATCAGCTCCCTTTCTTGAAATTTCATTGAAATCAATTGAAGCAAATGTATTGCATGCCCCAACAAAATTTGTTCCATTATCAGTATAAATTATGGATGGCTTCCCACGTCTAGCAGCAAAACGATGAAATGCTTGTAGAAATGTATCTGTCGTTAAGGATGTAACCAGTTCCAAATGAACACAGCGGTACACTGCGCACGTGAATAGGCAAATCCATGCCTTCTTGTATTCTCTTAGAAATATAGGTCCGGCATAATCTATGCCGGTTATTTGAAACACTGAGGCATCTTGTACCCGATCTTTAGGAAGTGGTGGTGCTGGTGGGTTAGCATTTTTGTTTGAATAACGCTTACAGGTTATACAAGTTTTCAAAACAGATGACACAACTCTTCTTCCCGATAGTATCCAAAATCTTTCTCTTAAAGAATTTAGGACGTGAGAAACTCCAATATGTCCTTTCAACTTGTGTTCTTCCATAATTAAACTTCTTACAAGAGTATGATCACTTGGCAAAATAGCAGGAGTTCTGAACTCAGATGTATCTTCTCTTTGAAATATAGCTGTTTTAGTTCTAATAATCCCATAATCTATGAATGGATTAAGACTTAAAATCCGTTTATCTTCTATTCCATTAAAGGATTCATTTTGTATTAAACGAACCAAGATATTTTCTGCTTCATTTATCTCAGATACAGTAAGTTCATATTTTCTCTTGTTTTGATGTTTACAGTTGTAAACAAAACGACATATCCAAGCTACAAGTCTGATTGTCTGACGATAACTTGAGAATCTTGTAGCAATTATTTCACTGGCATTAAGATTTATTAAGGACGAAATAATCCTTTTCTTTTTCTCAAGCGCTATTTCTTCTTCATCAGCACTAAAATCTTCTTTTGGCCATTCTTCTGGTGATAAATATAACCATTCAGGGCCTTCCCACCATCTAGATTTAATTAAATAAGAAGCAGAGCATCCTCTACTGGGCAAATCAGCAGGATTCAGTGATCCTGGTACGTGTCTCCAAGATTGAACAGAAGTCAATTGCTTTATTTCCTTAATTCGGTTGTGAACAAATACGTCCCATACTTCATTCCTCTGTATCCAAGCTAGTACAGTAGACGAATCTGTCCAAAAATAAATATCATCAGCTTGAAATTCAGGTATTATGCTGGATGCTAAACGTGCACATATTGTAGCTCCAAGAAGTTCCAATCGAGCAATTGTTGTCTTTTTCTTTCCGCTGGGGGCAACTCTCGCTTTGGCTTGCACCAAATGAACTTGAACAGAATCTTTTGTTTGTACTCGAACAAAGGCCACAGCTGAATATGCAAGCTTACTCGCATCACTGAAGAAATGAAGTGAGACATTTTCCAACTCAAGATCACAGTTTAACCATCTTGGTATTCTCATTCTCTCCAAACACTTCAAATCATTCAACCATTTACAAAATTGTGATTTTGAATTCGAGTCAACTTCTTCGTCCCAAGATAACTTAACTTCCCATAGGTGCTGAAGTAAAAGTTTCGGCACAAGAGTTACAGGGCAAGCTATTCCTAAGGGGTCGAATATTTTATGTGTAGTAGCTAAAATCTCTCTTTTAGACAAAATTTCTGGTAGATTGTAGGTGATGTTAGTAATATTGAGGTAAAGGTAATCTCCACATCGTTCCCAAACCATTCCTACTACATTTGTTGTACTAGAGGAATTATTTGTTGAGCCACTGTATTCCCAACCACGTAATTCTAGTTTTCTTGTAGCTAAAGTATCTGAAGCAACTTGCATGAACTGATGCAATTCTAAATCATTCTTTACACTCGCTAAACAATTATCGACATAAAAGCTCTTCTTTAATTGCTCAATAATATCTACTTTATACTTTGGGTTTCCATTTAGTTGTTTCAAAGTCGATTCTAGAAGGTAGTGAATTACAGAAACTAGCAAGAAAGGACTGCTTGTAACACCAAATACTACTCTACAGTGCCTGTAACACTTCAGTTTTCCATCAGCTCTATACCATAAGAATCTTAGATAGTCTTTATCTTTAGAGTTGAGACTTATTTGCAAAAATGCTTTTCGTATATCTGCAGAAACTCCTATTCTATTCATTCGGAATCTATGAAGAATTGAAGGAATCAGTTCGATAAGGTTTAGACCTTTTTCTAGACAATCGTTCAAACTAGGTGATCCTTTCTGTTTGGCCGAGGCATCAAACACTGGCCTGATTCGTGTAGTGCTGTTTTCTTTTACTACATGTCGATGTGGTAGATAATGGCATGTTACATCAATTTCGCTTTTTGGTACTTCTTCTATGACGCCTTCACGTTCCCATTCACTAAACACTTCTCCATAAGCATCATAAAGTTTCTCAGCTTTTAGTCGTTTTACTGTAGAATCTAATCTTTTTACAGCTAAGTCATAGTTATCTTTTAACGGTAGATGGTTATCAAGCCATGGTAAACTGACTTGAAAACGTCCCTCTTCGTTTGCTTTTACAGTAGACAAGAAATGATCTCTTGCCTCTTTTTGCAGTTCCAGTTTATTTTTCTTCTCTGAGGGATCTAGAATTCCAAGTGAATCTAGAGACCATAGATCGGATATCAATGTCTCCTTATTCAACATGGATGTGACCAGCAGTGCTGAATTGTCCGAGATCTCACGCATACCATTTTTCCCAAAAAGAGTCCAGCCAAGTTTAGTTTCTATAGCAGCAGGGCCTGAAGTAAGCAATTTAAATCCTCCGGTCATCAACTTACCTGCAATGTCAGCGCCGATAAGTATTTCTATTGGTCCATTACTATCGTCGCATACAGAAATATTGCTCTCTTTAAGCTCTCGAATCCACTCGCCTTTTCCAACTGGTGGTATACTTCCACAAATAATATCTTGGCTAAGAGCTTTGAAGTTACAATGATAAGTTCCATCCGTTTTAGATAAGAACACCGTAAAAACATCGTGGTTTATGACATCAGTACATGACCCACCAAATAATGAATGGCTCAATCTTTCTTTATATGAACTCTCAAATTTCATTTCATCTGCTGTGCTTTTTAGAATATAAGATCTTTGTGAAGCTGAATCGATAATAGCACGGGCTTGGCGCTTTTTATCTCTCCCTTTCAACGTAACCATTAAAGTTTGCAAAAACACATTTGGTGTTCTCGCCAAATTGGCGAGGGTTTCATCTCGCGGAGGTACTGCATCGGTATTTTCATCCCTACTCATGCCAACAGGAACTGGAGATTTTGATTCAGCTTTGATATTTCTACATAAAAGTATGTGGTGTTTCTTCCCACAAATCACACACGATGTTCGTTTTTTGCATTTAGCTATTACATGTTTTCTGTCTAAACATAAAAAACAACTGCGACTATTTAGGACTGCTTTTTGCCTTTCCTCAGATGACATCTTTCTAGCTTTAAAGCAATCACCAGATGCATGATTTCCAGTACAAAAAATACATGCAGTTGAATTTTGCTCAGATGTTGCTATTAGAGTAGAAGCAGAAGGTGTTTTGGAAAATTCTCCACGGTTTCTGAAACCAAAGTGTTTAGCATTCCCAGGCTTAGGAGTCTGATGTTTAGTAAAGCACTGAGTAGCTATAGATACTCTCTCTTCACCTTCAATTTCATCGAGCAAAAATGAAAGTAAACCATCTAAATCCATGCGATGTGTTGACTCGTTTTTCTCTTTCTTCTCTATTTTCTCACTACTTTCAGATTCTCTCTGACTGCGATTAATAACTCGGAACCTTTGCCATGCTCTTAATGTATCATCCGGTAATGACGATTCGACTAAAGGATATAGCATCGCCGCATATTTATCTCTAGCAACACCCAGAACTTCTAATGCTCTAAGTTTTGATTCTAAGTTATCATAGAGTTTTCGTAATGAAAATTTCTGATGGGAGTTTTTCAATAATACTAACGAAAGGAGATCTCTAACATAAACTTCTATAAGAAGGTCTTCTTTCCCAAAACGCGATTGTAGTTGCTGTAAAGCTTTACTATAACTTTCACCACCAGGCGGAAAGCTTTTGATTAACTCTTCAGCAGATGACCCTTTTTCCATTGACTGTAATAAATATGCAAATTTATCATGATCATCTAAATTAGGATCGGTATCGATCTTTTTAAACTGGCCCCAGAATCCTAACCAGTTTTTGATATTCCCATCAAAAGTCGGGAGTTTAAGCTTAGGATAACGAATAGTAGCATTTTGAGTTACGCTTTCATTAACAACAGAACTGTTTTCCTTTTCAGCTAAAAGCGAAACTAATTTACGTTCTACCACTCTCCACTTATCAATATAGCATTCAGACTCATCATACTCATTATCTATCACAGTTTCATCTTCCGCAATTTTAATCAATTCTCCTCTATAAGTCTCTTCTGTCTCTAACATTGGTTTTGCTTTCTCCTCAACTAATTTAAGTTTCGAAATTTTTTCTTCTAACGATAAATCATTTTCATTCTTCTCAAAATCATTTAAAGCTCTTGTAAACAATCTCCTAAACTGAGATCGTTTGCACTTCAAAACGTCCATTATAAATAAAAGAAAGAATTCTACTTACAGATAACAGTCCTGTCGCGGACGCCAGATGTTGTAAATTCTATGTGAATTTATTACCTCTAAAGCTATTTATTGCTCTGAATAGCTATTTAGCTCTCGTTAGTCGTTTATTATTCTAAAGTAACTCTTTTTACTCTACTCTAAATAAACAAAAACTCTAATTTACCGACCATAATTGCCGTTTTTATTTGCATATACACAAAACGAAACTACACCAAAATCTCTAAACAATAGAACACTCTTAAAACACAAAAGTGCACAACGTTGCCATTTCTGAAACATAAACTGTACAAAAACATAGATAATAATATGAATAGATAGTGAATTACAAAACATAGAGCAAAGAAAAATGTAAACAAAATACTAAGAGTCAAAATATTGTTCAAGTGTAGATATTCTTAACTGCAAAAATTAACTGGGTTTTATTTTCAGAACTATGTGCTCGTATGTGTTAGTCCTAGTTAGTTTGAATGTGTGGTGCCATGTCTAATGAATTCTGTGATTAACTATTAATTTTGTGGTAGTATGTGTTTCATATGATTATGGTTATATACCAAAGAGTGATGGAGAATAAAGGTATAGTTTAATTTTTTATCATTTAATCTATGTAGATAAGTGCTTCAATTTTCAAACTTTTTTTTTATTTTATAAACTATTTATCTATTACTCAGCAGTTTATAATATGGTGTCTATAAGAAACTTTTTTGATAGTGATTTGTATATTTCTAATTGCATATTCGCACTTATATATTTATTGTATCTTATTGTATTTTGCATATTCGTACTTGTAATAAAACAAGTACTTTTATTACTTACCATCTTTTTTATCATGAAATGTCAATGGGAAAAGTGTTTAAGTGGGCTTTATTGATGCACTCACTCACTCACACACACACACACACACACACACACACACACACACACACACACACACACACATATGTATATATTATATATATATATATATATATATATATATATATATATATGTATATATATGTATATATATATATATATATATATATATATATATATATATATATATATATATATATATATATATATATATACATATACATATACATATATACATATACATATACATATGTAACTATTCACATATGCTTTCATATATATATATGTACCAGGTTATTTATCCTTCCTTTAAACAAAAAATTTAAAATTTGACTTTTTATATGTTTTATACAACTTTGAAATTGTTTTATGTTTAAAAAGTTATTCTATTCAAAAGTTATTGTTCATTTCCTTTTTTATATAATTCTAAATGTGAATATTATGAAGTTTTAATCACGAGGTATAAAATTTTGAAAACATTTGTTAATATTTTTTGATTTTTTTTTGCTTTCTATATTTTATTAGTAAGCAATTAACAAAATGTGATTTAGATATTTTATTTCGGTCGCGGTTTATTATTTTAAGCTATGGTATCTTATTTTGTATTTTTATACTTAATATGCACATTCTAACTTATAAAAATGTTTTAGATGTTGAAATCGAAGTTTGCTAAATAGAAATTCAATAGTGTATGATGTGTCTACTTCAAATGCACATACCTAATGAATCTCCTTTTGGCTGCATATTTATAATTTTTTTTTAGTTCGAAATGTCACTAAAATATTTTAAGATAATTATTCATTTTACTGTTTTGATTAATGTTTAATAAATTACATTTATGTATTTCTAAATGATATCTGTTTATAGTATATTAATTTTTTAGTATGATTTGTTTATGTCTAATTACATTGGTATGTTATTAACTATGAACACAAAGTATTGAAGGAGTTTAACAATTTTATTCTATCCACACAATAATTATAATTTTAGTAAAGCTATGCATAAACATTTGTAGCATTGGGGAAATTAATTTTATTTTCCGTCTTATGTTATAAAATTATTTTTATAATTATTATGCAAATGTTATTTACACCTATATATGCTATGATTATTCTACATGTCTCTATATTACTTTATTTTGTGTGTGTTAGATAGATCTTAAATGCATAGTGGAAGCAAAGTCTATTAGTCTTTGTTTATAAATGTTTCATTTTCTCAAAGAAGTGTTTAAAAACACTTTAAACACTTTTATGAATCTAAAAAAAAAAAAAAAACCTATAAAATTTAACATAGATCATATTATACTAATTTTTTTTTCTCTTTACTTGTGAATGAATTTATTTAATTATTGAATATTAGATTTAGGAATAAACAACATAACTGTTTCTGAAAATATTTTTTATACAGATTAAAAGACAATTTACCAAAATATACTTTATTAAGCAATTGATTAGATCCATGATATTGTTATTAAGTAACAAGATTTATTTACTATTAAAAATATAAGTAGTAATCTAATTGCTTATTATGTTAAAGTGTATCCATCTGTATAATTTTTGTAATTAATTTAAGATTGGGCATCTGATTATGTACATATATGCGATTGCAAAATGTCATTTTAAAAATTGATACCTTCCTAATTAACTTTTCGGAATAATCTAAACGTTTGTTATACATTGGTATAAGTTATTAAATTATTTACTTAAGTTATTAAATTGTCAATTTTATGTTTAGAATAAATATTCTTAAATCCTTAAATTCCTTTTATAAAATTCTAAATTTGAATATTATAGAGTAAAAAGATATCTTTTTAATCATGGGAAAATTTCATTAATACTTTTAAGATACCATGGAGATTCTATTTACTACTGGACTTTTCTATCTACAATATTTTATTAACTGATAAAATTAATTAACAAAAAGCGCTTTAGATATTTCATTTTATCATGTTTGTTAGCTTCTAAATTTGCTATTTTTGAGCAATTGTATTTTATTTTGTGTTTTTGTTGAGGCACTTCTAGCTTATGAAAATATTTTGTATGTTTACCTAATAGGAATTTAATAGTGTATGTGTTTACTCCAAATGCACATACCTAATAAACCTCCTTGAGGCTGTATTATTTTCAGAATTTTGTATAATTCGAATGGTAAATGTTTATTATTTTAAAATGAGTTCTTGATTAATACACAGTTGTTTTTAAAATAAAATCGTTTTACTGTTACCAAAAGCTTTGAAAATTACATATAATATCATAAATTTTCAAAATACAGGTATTTAGGAAGTATTTTTAATTTTTGAACAGCTACGGGGAAATAGCTTCTCACGACATTTTAACCTTTACATATAAATAAATGCTTGCATGAGAACTGCCATCTTTATTTTTGTTTTCACTGCTACACTGTATACGCTATGTCACGTACCAAATACTCGGTGACTGGTATGTCTTAAAAATAAGATAGATGGAACGACTTATGTCGTCCGTTTTTTGAATATGGAATTCCAATTCTTGGTGACTCCCTCCCCTTCGTGACGTCATTATGACGTTTATGTCGTCCGTGACTCTTGTTGGAGTGAATATGGTAGGGCTTTAGCGTCTAGGATGATGTGCCAGTAGTGTAGTTCAGGAAAAACAGCTTTTTAAATTATATACATTTAATCATACTATTTACAGGAAACTAATAAAATGCTTTGACACAGCGAACAGCATCGATCACATTCACCATATCTTTGGAATGATCTTTCATGTTGCCAGATTCAACAGATACATTTTACATTTTCCAGGTGCAACAAATACCTTTAACATTTTAATAAATGAGTGGCTTGACGCTAGCACCGCCACACCATCCCCCTTCCTGGGAAAAAGAAATTTTGCTAAAATTTTTAAGAAATAAAATCCTGATACTTAGCAGGGAAATGCACCCTCCGACCAGCACGAGTACCTGTCGGTAATTTTTCAGGCATAGATTTTTGCTCTTTTTCCAAAGGCATGGGAGATGATGTGTCGGCCAAAGGAGATTCAACTTTACTTCCAGGAGTTGTTTCAAGAGTGTCCGGCAATAGGTGAGCTGGCTTCAGTCTGTCGACAGTCACCGTCACTTTCTTGTTATCCTTATGTATGATGAAATTTTTATCTGCTCGTGACAGAACTTTGTAGGGCCATGTGTATGGTGGTGACAAGGATGGATGTACAGCATCCACTCGCAGGAAGACATGGGAACAAACATTGAGATCCTTGTACACAAAGGTAGATCTTGCAGACTGGTTAGATGTCGGAGTTGGTCGCAGTTGCTGAATATGAGCTTTTAGCTTTCTTATGAAACCATTCTCCGTAGCTGGTGGTTCGCGCTGGACGAAGAACTGGGAAGGTAAACAAAGATTTTCACCATACACTATTTCAGCCGGGGAGCACTGCAGATCCTCTTTGTATACCGTTCGGAGACCAAGTAGAACAGCAGGTAAAGCTGCTACCCAGTGCACTGAAGTGTGGCACATAATAGCTACTTTCAAGGTTGGATGCAATCTCTCAATTGCACCATTTGCCTGGGGATGATAAGACACAGTATGCGAGAGACGTATGCCGAAGGTTTTTGCCAAAGAATGGAACACTTCACTTGTAAATTGTGAACCCCTGTCCGTGGAGATTCTCTGTGGAACGCTGAATCTGGAAATCCACCCACTATACAAGGCTTGAGTGACTGTTTCTGCCCGAATGTCAGGCAGAGGTATAGCCTCAGGCCACCTGGTAAATCTGTCAATTGCTGTCAAGCAATATGTGAAACCTTGCGATGGAGGGAGCGGGCCAATGATATCAATATTGATGTGAAAAAATCGCTCATTTGGCACCTTGAACTCAGCTAGAGGTGAATGAACATGGCGAACAATCTTCGACCTCTGACAGACAATACAAGATCGTGTAAAATTCACAATATCTCGCCTCATGTTGGGCCATACGAAACGACTGCAAATGAGCCAGACTGTGGCTCGCACACTTGATGAAAGTCATGAAAGCTGCGAAACACTTGATATCTATGAGACTTAGGAATGTATGGACGGATTACGTTTGCAGAAACATCACAATAGAGCATTTCAGCCCCATTTGGGACTTGTATTTTCCGCATAGTCAAATCCGTGGGATGCTGAAATAAACTATGAAGCTCTTCATCGTTTTGTTGGCTACGAGCAATATCCTCGTAAGATAATGGGGAAATGGAAATAACTTCGACCCGAGAAAGAGCATCAGGTACCACGTTGTGTTTTCCACTGATATGCCTGATGTCCACAGTAAATCGGGCAATGAAATTCAAATGATTAATCTGACGTGGTGACAATTTCTCAATTTTTTGGGAAAAGGCATAAGTAATAGGTTTATGATCCGTTAAGATGGAAAATTTTGTACCTTCTAGTAAATGCCGAAAATACTTTATAGATGCAAATATAGCCAATAATTCGCGATCGTATGCACTGTACTTTTGCTCAGCCGTGCTGAGTTTTCGAGAGAAAAATCCTAATGGTTTCCAAGAACCATTCTCGCGATGCTGGACACTGCCGCCAATAGCTCTGTCCGATGCGTCTGTCATTAAAACTATTGTTGCGTTTGCATTAGGATGAACTAAATGAGTTGCCTCCTCCAGATCTTTAATGCAATCCCGGAAGGCTTGTTCTGATTCCGAAGTTCAATTAAGAGGTGTTTTGTCCCGTTTTTTACATTTTCCTAACATTTTTTGTAAAGGTAATTGCTTTTCTGCCGCCCGAGGCAAAAATCGACGGAAAAAATTTAACATGCCTAAAAAACGTCTTAAATCCTGGACTGTTTTTGGTTTGGAAAATTTTGCAATAGCCTCCACTTTTTCGGGCAATGGGGTAATTCCATGTTTATCAATCCTATGGCCGAGAAATGATAAATGTTCAACAGCAAAAACACATTTATCGCGATTCAAAACCAAACCAAATTTACGAAGTCGGTCAAAAACTTGTCGTAAATGATCCAAATGTTTTTCCAATGAGGAAGATGCAATTAAAAGGTCATCAATGTAAACAAAACAAAAGTCGAGTCCTTGAAGTGCATTATCCATCAAGCGCTGCATTGTTTGAGCAGCATTTCGCAAACCAAAAGTCATAAAGTTAAATTGAAATAAACCGAAAGGGGTTATTATAGCAGTTTTCTGCTTATCGTCTTCATTCATTGGTACTTGATGATAAGCACGCTTAAGATCAAGGGTGGTGAAAACCTTTTTACCGTGCAAATACGAAGTGAAATCGTGGATATGCCGAATAGGATATTTATATGGAACAGTTTGTGTATTCAGAGCTCTGTAGTCTCCACATGGCCTCCAAGAACCATCAGATTTTTTAACCATAACCAAGGGACTCGCCCAACAGCTGGTAGAACTGAGAAAGCACCACACCTGTGCGTGCATTTAAGACGTTTACCAGAGACCCCTACCGACTAGTAGTCGATAGCGATAGCTGAGACTGCTTACCGCTCGGAGAAGGGACTCCGACGCGGAGCACGAGTAGTACTGACCCAGCGACGGAACGCAAAGAGGTCGCCGCAGAGAAACGGACTCTCAATACGCGCTACCGCAAGAGGATACCGTTCTGATTTTAAGATGAGGCCCCAACCACTACCACCTCGGGAGCGGAGCTCCCTAGTGACAGGAAGCCTCCCTCTCGGGAGGCTGACCTGGGAGGAGAGGCCGCAACTCTCCCACAGGTCAGGTCAATGGGCCTGCTACTCCCCCGATCGGAGGGTGTAAGCGGGTTCTTCCGCACGCCGGTTCCGGGCTTGCTCTGGATGTTGCGAGGACGTGCTTTCTCCTCCGGGAGTCCTACCCAGGCGGATCGGGTCCGGATCAGAGATTCATCCCTAAGTGCAACGGTGGTTGGGAGAGCTTCCCGATAAGCGACGCGACGGGGTGAAGAGTCAAAGAGGAATCCGTTGAATCCCAAGTCGACCCAGGAGGAATTGTGCTGGTCAATGACGCGGCGCAGCTCGGATCCCCGTAAAGGTGGGATTTAAGGGTCGAGCTCGTCAAAGAGCAGCACGATCATTTTCCTCAGGCCCTCCCGAACCCGAGGTAATTGAACCAAGCTAGTGAGGCTCAGCGCTGTAATTGGGCGGGAACTGATAGGGAAGTGGGTCTTCCGAATCTTACTGTTACGCCGACAGTGGTAGACCAGGTGATCCACGGTTCCCGGTTCGTCATCGAACGGGCACAACCCGCTCTTACCGAACCTTTTCAATTGGAACTCAGGTATGATACCATGGCCAGTAAGTATCTGATTAAGGTAGAAGTCGCTCTCGCACCGTCCCAGGGAAACCTGAGGCAGTAGAGAGTGAGTCCACCGGCCGGTGATGGAGTTGTCCCAGCGTTCCTGCCACCACTTGAGTGCCGCCCTCTTCAACATCCCTCCGACGACAGCCCAAGAGTATCTCATGCTGGCGTCGGTCTCCGACTTCAAGGCCGCGGATTTGGCGAGCGCGTCCGCTTCCTCGTTACCGGAGTTGCCTGTGTGTGACGGAACCCAACCAAAACTCACCTCAACACCGCGTCCCCCTAGGATCGAGAGCGTGGTTTTGATGAGCACCACCCAGGGGTGGTAGCTGGTTAGGTCCCGTAAGGCCAGCAGAGAGGATCGGCTATCTGAGTGAAGTCTCAGCTTTCCGTCTGAGAGATTCCTGAGGGCCCAGAGAAGAGATTGGAGGATAGCGTAAAGCTCAGCGTCGAAGACCGAGTTGCGATCGGCAAGCCGGTAAACACCAAAGTATACCAAGGCGGTATCCTGGTAAGCGACGAACGCTGCCCCCACACGCGATCCGGCGTGCGGAGTATCCATCTTCGAGCCATCAGTGAAGATCTCCCATCCCCTGCTGGTAGGCGGGATGTCGTCGAAGTCGACAGAGACAAGGTCATACGGGTTCACCGTATGGCCACGAGGTCCGTACACACAGTCCCGAGAGAGAGAAAGCCTGAACAGATCGATGTCGGACACACCTCTTTTGCAGAGATAGAGCGCTTGTCTGATTCTCGCGGAGTATTCCAGCGGCATTACACCTGCTAGTACTAGCAGGGCCTCATTCGAGACAGTCCTGTACGCCTTCGTTACCAAAAGCAGACAGGCCCGTTGGATCTGAGACAGTTTCAGATCCTGCCGCCCGGTGTTCCGGTACCAGACTTCGCACCCGTAGAGGATTATCTTCTCCAGGACGGTGCAATACAGAGCCTTCATGGTCTTTCCACCAAGTCCCCAAGTGGGTCGAGAAACCCTGGCCAGCTTCTGCAACACCTTCCTAGCCTTGCGATCCACAAGTTCGAGGTGTGCAGTGAACGAATGCCTGACATCGAATATGACCCCGAGGTACCGTATTTGCGTCGAGTTCCTGAATGAACCGCCGTCCAGGTCGAACTTCAGACTGTAGCTCCAAGGTCGGTGGGGCGACACGATGAGAAGTTGGGTTTTTCCCACGCTAAGTTGCAGGTGGTGTGATTTACACCACGCTGACATGAGCAGAGCAGCTCGTTTCGTCTTAGCGATGACCTCTTCCCGATTCCGGGCTTTGAGGACGAAGAGAAAGTCATCCGAAAAGGCCACGAGCTTGTCGTGAGCAAAGAAGTCGCACCTCTCGAAGTGTCGAAGCAAGGAGTTCGCCACTATGATCCATAGTAGCGGCCCCGAGCAAGACCCCTGTGGAACTCCACAGTTGTATTCGACAGTATGACTGAACGATCGGCCACGGTAGGTGGCCAAACGGTTATCCAGGAAGCTCCCATACAGATGGAAGAGTTCAAGGGGAATACCAAGTCGGTAAAGCTCCTGGAAGACATCCGTCCATCGGACGGTGTCGAAGGCTCCTTTGATATCGAACGACAGTAGCACAGTATGCAGGCCATCACCGCGATTGGTGCGGATGTACCCGTCAACCAGCTGAAGTGCGTCGACCGCACTCCGGTGCTTCCGGAATCCGAACTGGTATTCACTGAGCAACCTCCTGCTTTCGACAAAGTGCCTAAGCCGATTGTACATCAGCTTATCCAAGAGTTTTCCCCAAGAGCTCACCAAACTGAGTGGTCGGTACGAGTCGCAGGACGAAAGGTCCTTACCATGCTTGGCTATGAGAACACACCGCGCGTTCTTCCAAGCTCTAGGAAACAACCGAGCATCTCGGCAGGCGTTCATGATCGCCGTCAGGAACTCCGGATCAGTGGAGTGAGCGAGCTTCAGGACTTCGATCAGAAGTCCATCTAAGCCGGCGGCCTTGTTATTCTGGAGTTTGCTTAGAGCGAGAGTGACTTCGTTCTCTGAGAAGGGAACTTCTTCCAAGTCGTCCCTGGGAGCTTTCCTAAACCGAGGTTCATTGACTCTGCGGAAGTGGTGAGCCATGATAGCTTTCACCGTCGTCACAGAGTCTGTAGTGGTTCCACGATCGGTGGTAACTGGCTCCAGTTTCGACTGAAATGTGTTCTCCTGCATGAACGACTTACACTCAGGGCTGAATCCAGCCTTGCTCGTGAGCTTATCCAGGTAGCTCCGAAAGGATCGGTGCTTAGCCACCTGCACCATCTTAGTAAAGACGGCTCGCTCTCGACGGTATAAGTTCACAAACGCCTCCCTCGTTCTCGGGTCCCCGGAGGCTCGGATTCGGCGACGGAGTGCTCTACATTTGGACTTCTGAACGGTCAGCTCATCGGTCCACCAGAGCACAGCGCTGCGTACAACGGCTCCTCTAGGATTCGAGCGCGTAGCCAGATCGGTGGCACGCAGTAGGCTATCATTCAATCCATCGAGGGAGGAAATTAGAGTACGTGAATCCTTGGGTCGAGGGCTCTCCTCGAAAATAGACTTTAAGGACAACGCCAGTTTGGACTTGTCGACCCGCTTCCAGTTGATCCTCTTAGGTGCCGACAGGTTTCCCTGTCTAACAGTCAAACGGAGGTCCAACGTTACAAAGCGATGATCCGAGAGATTCTCGTCGTCCCAGACTCGCCACCCGAAGTAACGATCAGGACAAGAAGTCCTGAGGAGAGTTAGGTCTATCCAACTCTGCCCCCTTATACAGTCAAACGTAGGAATGCTGTTAGGGTCGTTTGCTACGAGGAGTCCGTGAGTAGCGATCCAGTCCTGGACCGCCCGACCACGAGAGTCTAACAAGTCTCCACCCCACATAGGGGACTTAGCGTTGAAGTCGCCCAAGATCACCATCTCCGTCACTCCTCCCCTCCCGAGAAGCCCAGACAGTACGTTCAGTACCCGGTCGACAGGCTCCGTCGGGGAGAGATAGACAGATACGGCCATGACTGAGCTCCCGGTGCTCAGTTGGAGAGTCACCGCAGTGACGTCTCGGCTGCTGAACACCAAAAGACAGTCGAGGGAGTTGCGCACTAAGAGGCAGGCACGCGGGTCCTCATCGTGCGCGTAGAGCTTAAATGGGGTTTTAGGGAATCCAGTAACTAAGTGCATGTAGGTGTACGGCTCCGATACGCAAATCACGTCACAGCTTCTCTCCACAGCAAATTGAGCTCAGCAGGAATTCGCAGCCTTGGCGTGGTGCAAATTTCCCTGGAGAAACCGTATGGAGTTAACCATATCTGATCTGGTTTCTCAGACGGGTCAGCTCCCAGACTCGTGCTGGGCAGCTGCGGGCCGTCGCAGGGTGATCAGTACTGAACCGCTTGCTGTAGAGAGTATTTGCCGTAACACAATTAACGCATCGAAAAGCATTGGTACAACCCACGTGGTCGTGTTGACCCGTGCACTTAGCGCAGATCTGCGCTTGGGTACAGTACTTCGAGGTGTGCCTGAACTGGTGACACCTATAGCACAGTGTGACCCCTCGGTACTTATGGATTAAATTTTGGAATTCCTGATTGGCTGCTACTAATTTATCTGGGGGTAACCGCCGGGCCTTAGCACCCACAGGGGGACCTTTGGTTTGAATCACATGAGTAACATTATGAGATTGCAATGTAATGGGGAAGATTTCTTGGGTGTGAGACAAAAGAAGTTTTAAAAGGTTTTGACGGAAGAACTTCGTGAAACTGTTTCGCCAGAAATGAAAATAGTGAACGTAAAGAAATTAATTATGGATAGCAAAACTTATGAATAAGAATTTGTGAAAAATTAAATAGTTGTTATTATAGAACAAGGAAAAGAAAGGGAAGAAAGAAATTTTGAGTTTGAGAAATTGAAGCAGCAATTTTCAAGTCAATCAAGTGAATATAGTTAACCTGTACATAAAATAAAACTAAAACTGAGACATCTCATGCAGAAGTTCGATAAAAAGGACAATGATATAAGTTTATATTTACTGCTGTTTGAGAGACAGGCTGAAAGGGCACAAATTAAAAGATTTCACGTTTCATTTGTTATGATTACTTCCATCAGATATCACGGAACTTATAGCACGGGAACCGATAGAGAAAATGAAAGATTACGACTACATAAAAAATCTGCTTGTGAAAAGATTTAAACTGAGCCCAGAAAAATTTATACAAAAATTCATGATACCTCAAAAAGACTAGAAATCACTTGGTGCTATTTCACTTGAGAAAGAAAAAATATTTCGAATAATGGGTTCAAGGACTGGAAGTAACAACTTTCGAGGATTTAACTGACTTAATTATAACCTACCACAAAAGGCGAAGAGTTCCACTGGATATTAAAGAGCTCTTTATTGACGTTTGGTCCCATTGACGGGCTCGGCCCATATGGTCCAGTTGCATCACCACCTTTGATGCCTTTGATACGTTTGGTCCCAATTTAAAGCTCCCAGTGAAATAGTAGAAAAATTAGATGATTACTCGAATGTGCAACCTAGTAATAACAAGAAAACGAAAGAACTTTATATTTAAACGTCACAATAATGATGAAAAGCAAGAATCGAGAAATGTACGAGAACGAAAGTACGTTCGATCCCTTCAACGAGAACTGAAAACTAAAAACTTCTACAAAGAAGAAACTTCAAATCATAGAAAAATAACCAAAGAATGTTATATATGTGGATTACCTCATTTTACGAGAGATTGCCAGGACAGATACATAAAACCAAGAACCGAAAGCGGAACTTATAAAATCAAAAAAGGGGATATGTTAACGGACGATATCCAGTCAGATCTACATAAAGGTAATGAATCGCAATTAAATACCAGACCTTTAAAATATACTAATATTGTGATCGACAATCAAGAAATAAAAGCTTTGATAGACTCAGGTGTACAAATTCCAGTCTTAAATTCAAATGTTGTGTCGAATGCTAAGTGTGGACAAGGAAAAAATAATTTAAAAAGAAGTGGAGGGGTGCCGTTTGAAGAATTTATGGTTCATGACTCACTGTTTTGCACCGGGGTTGAAAAGAGGAGGAATCTTTACCGGAGTAGAAAGATCTATTAGGAAAAATTATTTTGTTAAAAGAGGCACAAGCAATGTGCAAAACTTTGGATTCGGTGAAAAAAACAGTTATCCCTTTGTAAAGGAAATTATTTTATGAGGATGGACTCATATTTCACAAAGATATCAGCTAGTTTTACCGGTAAGTAAAAGACAAGTTCTTAAATTGGCTTACGAATCTGTCTTTGGAAGTCACATGGGATTAAAAAAGACTAGTGAAAGAATAAGATATAGTTTCTTTTAGCCGAACATGAAAAATGATATTAAGGAATTTTGCATGTCATGTAAAGAATGTCAACTGAGAAGTCCGGAGAAGACAATAGGTAAGATTTCGATCACCCTAGTTCTTCGCCCAGAATTGCCATTTGAAGTTGGGAAAGTGGATTTTATTGTTACCATTGTAATACGTTATACTTTAAACGAAAACTAACGCATTTACGCTAGCAGCGTATCAAAACTCTAATGGCTCTCAGAAATAAACCTTATCTTTAAAACGATTCTGTTTCTTAAAACACGAAAAACCACAAGCCGCTTTCGTATTCCATTGAACTTTTATTCGTAGAACAACACATACTCAAAATCTCGTTCGAAACAGTTACATAAATATTACAGTTAACATAAACAGTTACAGTTACAATGAATATGACAATTGATTCACCGTCAGCTAGAAGAAACAAATATGTATTACGTCTGGTAGACCAACATTCACGATGGCCAGAAGCTATTCCGCTACGTTCTTTAACTGCTAAAACGACTTGTGAAGCATTACTGGATACTTTTATGCGAACTGGCATTCTCAATGTTATCACGAACGATAATTTTTCCAATTTTATGTCGAAATTGACTCAAGAATTCGGCCCCTGGTTGGGATGTTCTCCAAGATTTTCTACACCTGGATATGGTGCGAGTAATGGACTAGTTGAGCGGTACAACCAAGTTTTAAAAATTCACTTCATCACATAATTCGGGCAGATCCGAGCAACTAGGATAAATAACATTCCTTATATACTCTTTACTTACGAAGAAGTACCAAACTGTACGACGGATGTCTCACTTTTTAAAATGATGTATGGGCGTGAAGTGGACCCTTGAGTGTATTGAAGTCAAGTTGGTGTGGAAATATTTCCATCGCATTGATCATGGAACAGTCAGTAGTTGATTTCCTTCAAGAGCAAAAAATAAATTATGAAAGAGACGCTCCACATGCATGTATTATTGCTTCCGGGAAACAGCAGCCTATACTAATTACTTTAATCGTAGAACTGTGCTGAAGGAATTTCAAAGTGGCGAACAAGTTTATTTGTTGATACCAGTGGCTCCATTCTCCCCTTTTCGTTACGTACCGAAATCGTCTACTCAGTGAACAATTTTACCGACAGTTTCAACGAAGATTCGACAGAAAGCGATTCCCCCCGTTTCGTTGCAAATCTTCGTTCACGCTTGTTCGCTGAAACGAGTTTGGGGTCGAGGCTTCGTTTTTCAACCAATCATATTCCCAGTTTATTCCCAGTCCCATTTCCCAGAAAGTTTGAGCGGATTATTTGTAAGCAAACGCACATGTGTATAGAGCAATAAGCTCTCTAGCTAGTTAGTGTTAAAAAAAAATTATTGGAATTAATGAAAAAATGTTGAACGCTAAATTAACTCTGGATTTTACTGCAAATGATAAAGAAGAATTGTAGAATGCATTAACAAATCTACTAAATGCCGATGGATTGGAACCTATCAAATCGATATCAAAAGGGAAAAAAGTATATTTCTACATACTATATTTTGACAATATTAATTTATTAAATCATAAAATAGTCAAACTAAAGTTTGTTGCATGAGTGATTCTAAAAAAAAAAAAAAAAAAAAAAAAAAAATTATGTATTTTAGACAAAATTTTCGGAACTTTATACAAATTTCTCTTTAAAAAAATGCTAATTTAAAATAAAAGATATTATTAAAGGGAATTTTCAGATGTCGGTATTAGAGCTGGGCTACATCTGAGTTTTAATATTGTGATATAACATTCCTCAATTATAGATATTTCGATATATTAATATGTATTAATTCGTATATTATTTCCTTATGGAGTCGTAAATATATGCATGTTCTGTATAAAATTCAATCACAAGCATATATAAATGTGTGTTTATTATCCAGGAAATAAACATTCAATTTCTTAATTTAACTTATTATACATGAATTTATATATTTATATATTGTTTTAAAAAATGCAAATCTATCTCTTGTATATCTGATCTAGCATGCATGTTATTCAAAAGTTTCCCAAAATTAAAAAAGTTAATCAAATGACACAAGAAGTGTTTTTACTTGATTCATGGCAGAAAAAAATGTGACAAGGCAATAAAGAAAAAAATGATAAGAAAAGAAAGACAGAAAAGTTTGATTATCTTCAAAATCATATATAAATATTATTTGAGGTAAAAGATGGCCTTTTTGTTTAGTTTTCAGAAAAAAAACTTGTTTATTACAATTTTCAGTACAAACCCACATAAAATTTCATATCAGAAACACACCTGATTTATTGCTTGTTAGAAGCATTGTCTTAATTTCATTGAAAGAGCAAAATACATTTACAATTGTTAGATTTTATATCATCATTCAAATATTTATCAAAATACAGAATTGCAAACATAAAGAACTACTTATTCTCATTTTATCTAATTTAAAAGTTTTTACAAATGTTGTAATATATATAACATTAAAATAATAAATATAAATAGTTTAATCTTTATAGTTTCAGTTTCTAAATGCAATGCTGTGTAATGTGTCCCACACTGATTGTATAGTATTTTGTGGTACTTTTTATTGACAGAAAAATTACACTTAATCATTATCAAAAGAAGCTTTATTACATTTACATTTTTCATTTTACATCAAAAGTTTTATTATTTAATAATTACATTGGAATCTGCATTTATTACCTCTGTTAATATACAAATATGCAGATATATATATATATATATATATATATATATATATATATATGTATGTATATATATATATATATATATATATATATATATATATATATATATATATATATATATAATGCAAAAAGGAATCCAATTTAAAATTTCATAACAATATGCTTTAATAATGTTGTATAAACAATAGAAATATGAAGTTTGATTTAATTCCAGATCACAGCTCTGCCCAATTGCTCTGTGGTAGGAGCCTGTAGCATAAAATGCTAAAGCACAAATAATCTGGAATTTAAATAATTTATTTTACAATGCATAAAGCACAAATACTAATATGAATTGTTCTTTTCCAAATATTTATTTAAAACTAGTATAGCTAATTTATAATAAGAAAAATTAAGTTATCACATACTATTATTAAATGTAATTTATTTAGATTACACTGTAAAATTTCAATATCTTAAATATTTTACACTAGCAACAAAAGTCTAGTCTAGAAGATTTTGATTCTAAAATGTATTTAATTTTTTTTCTGAAATGATAAATGATATTTTTGTTGAACTACTGCATACGTTAAAAGCATAATAAGAATTAAATAAAATTATTGTGGAACAGTATAAAAGGAATAACTTTATTTAAATAAATTTAAATTATGAAAAAAAACCACTTTAGTTTCAGTTGAAAGTGCTGTATGCACGCTAGACAATCTTTCAATTCATGGTTGAGTTTGTTACATAAATTGACCACTAAATATTTTGGAAATCTATATAAATGAATAAAATACTTATTTGCCAACGAAAATGCATCAGTTCTCTTTTTAAATGTCCTCTCATTTCTTAAACTTTATCTGCTAATTTCATTCTGCAAGAAAGAAGCTGCTATATAGGTAGCCATGTCGTAAACGATCACCGACGACAGGTAACGACAGGGTAATGTTTTCGTTCAGTAGACGAAGCCGTAACGAACAGAAATTATTCCTTTGAGGATGGGAGAATCGCTCTTATCCCATCTTTTCGGTAAATGACGTCACTACTACCCCAAAACCGGTTGTAGGCGAACTTCGTTAGTCCAACGAAGAGGGGAGAATAGAGCCACAGATTCGTCAAATAAGCTATATGCAAGATGGACTGGACCTGGCAAAATTATAGAACACTGTTCTCGATCGAAAATGCTACGCTCGGATGCCTTGTCAAGACTGTTCCTAGGATGAGTGACTTAACTTTTTTTACTTGAATTTACTTTATGTTGTGTTGCAATCTGTTTTTAATTCAGTTCTATATTAAGTATTCTTATACATGTCTAAAGGATGAAATGTTTACACAAATGTTTACAAAATGTTTACCTCTTCACAATAGCAATCACCGGTTACAGAACCTCTGTCGAAAACGTGGAGCTCAGTTCGCCCGTTCAGCATAATGCCTCCTAAGACAAGAACTCCAGGACAACCGTAACGGTGTCTTTCTTTCATGTTTAGGATAAAACCGGGTACCGACTTCTCTCCAAATCAAAACGCGTTGAGAATCGCTTCTGGTACTGAACCGACTCTCATCCGTAAAAAGGATACGATTCCATTGATCAGTTGTCCAGTTTTTGGGATCTCTTCACCACTGTAAACGGTGACATTGGTGGCCAAATTTCAACGGGATGCAGCGTTCAGGACGGCCGGCGAATAGGCCCCCTTTGTGATGGCGTTTGGCCACAATAATGCAGACAATGAACGGCTACATCGGACGCTTGCTGTTGAGGAACTACTGGAAAGTGAAGCTATCATTCGAATGAATTGGCCACCGTATTCCCCTGATTTAAATCCCATCGAACATGTGTGGGATGCTTTAGGGAGACGCATTGCAGCACGTTTACATCCTCTGGAGATGTAACAACTCAAACAGATGTTGATTGTGGAATGGTCACTCGAACTGCAAGAAATGTTGGACCAGCTAGTTTTGAGTATGAGACAGTGCGAAGTAACCATTGCGGTTAGGGGAGGGCATATCCCATATTAAGGAACATCTGCTTGTTGTTCTTCCTCTTGGATAGACAATCATGAGTCACGATATTATGCGTTCAATAAAGCTTGTTTTTGTTTGATTCCATACCGTATACATTGTATTCCTTTTTCGTCATCCTTTACGTACACAATACTCTCCATTTCTGAATTTCATGTCTCTCAGATGATTTCTTGCGGAGTTATGGCCAAAAGCCCGCCTGTTGCTTAAGTTTCACACACCAACGTATTTCTTCATACTCTTCAGCGTTTCGTAGTAAAATTGAAGTATTTTTTAGTGGTAATTATGTTGCTACCACACTTTTAAGTACTTGCCTCCAATATTTTTTCTTTTATAATTTGTTTTTCCCGTTCAGCGTCAATGCGTCCGGTTATTTTAAATCTTGTTATAAAAATTAAAATGGAGTTAATGTGGTTACTGGAGTTTTCATGCTGTGACAATTTTTTATGTAAATTTTTCAATCATTCTTGTCTTTTGTCATTATCGTTGTTTGCTTGGAAAATAATTTACAAACGAAACAGTACAATGAGTTGTTGGTTCAAGTATAAGCCAACCAATCTGTTTTAACATTTTCTCCACTATTAATGGTTCTGAAGAAGGAGGTAATAGATAATTGTCTTGTTATTTGGATAGAAGATTATTCCACAGATCCATTTATTGATTTTGGTTAATTTTTTATATAATACTCTGGCATGGCGCCTGTTAAGTATTTCACGCAATATCTCATGTCAGAGTGGCACGCTCGGTAGCGTGTCCGCTCAATTTTGCACTCTCCTGTGGTTGATGGTTCGATCCCTGGTGACGACCACAACCGGCAATTTTTCTGATTTTAAGTGTTTTAATCTTTTAAATTGTTTTCACCTATTTTTTATTTGTGAAGTACCGTTTTCTTTATTTTTTGGCTTATTTTATTTAATTTTTCCAATTTTTTGGGTATCATATCGTTCCGCTACTTTGCTTTAGCTTATTTTGTTTTTGTAATGTATCGTCTTGTTTTATGTTATAAAAAATATAAAAAACTGAAAAAATGCTTAATAAAAATTAAAAATTTTTATAAAAACCAAAAACATATCTTTTTGTTAGTGCTGTCACTTTTGCTAATTTTTATTTGTTGTACCAAGTTGCATTTCTTATAGTCCCTATTTTTGTTTATTGTTTTACCTATCTATATAATTTTTGAGCAACATGTTGTAGAATCTGTATAACTCTGTTAACCATCCCTAATGGTCACTGTCAAGGTTACAGTCTAATTATCCTTTAATTAGACAACGCGTTGGTTACTCATAATTTTTTATGAGAACGTTCTCGCCTCCTCGCTCTCTTGTGAGCTGGATCGTATTAAATTTTTGTTTGGATTACTTTTTGCCTAGAGGCCTAAATTTATGTTTTGATCTATTCACGTTCGGAGGTTAAAGTGAAGACGTTCCATTTCGCTAGGTACTCTGTTAACCCAATTACCTTGACCTTGACCCTGTTAAGTATTTTGACCATAATGTAATATCGTTTACAAAACTTTTGGTTTCATCATCACTTTGAGATGATTTATATATTTTCCTTTTGTTTCATCGTCTCAACCGGGATTTCTTGGGTTTTCCTGCTAGTCATTTTGCAGAATAATTTCGGACACAAATGATGTTACTGGAGTTTGAGCAAATGAAATTTTTGAAAATGATTCATGTAAATGTTCTCCTTCTACAGTTAAAAATTTGTCCAACGATCTTTTTATTTCTTTTGTCACTTTATCTGGATCTGATTTTCGTTTTCTTTTTTTAACTTCTACTTAAATGTTTATAAGAACTCATTTTAAAGACCACGTACTAAAAAGAAAGTAGAAAATGATCTTCAAATAAACTTATTTTTACTCAATATCACAATCACAATTAAATCCCAATTTGTGGTATTTTATATTATATATTATATTAATTAAATAATGTAATACTTTTATAAAAATTTATGTACCAGAGTATTTATTAGTTCTTTATACAAAAAATTGAAAATTTGAGTTTTTATATGTTGGTATACAACTGTGATATTGTTTTATATTTAAAAAATTATACTATTCAAAAGTTATTTTTCATTTCCTTTCTTATATAATTTTAAATGTGAATATTATGAAGTTTTAATCACGAGAAATAAAATATTGAAAACATTTGTTAATATTTTTAAAAACTTGGTTTTTTTTGCTTTCTAAATTCTATTAGTAAGTAATTAACAAAATGTGTTTTAGATATTTTATTTGGTCGCGGTTTATTGTTTCTATATTTGTTATTATTTTGAGCTGTTGTATATATATATATATATATATATATATATATATATATATATATATATATATATATATATATTGTATTTTAGTACTTATAATGCACATTCTAACTTATGAAAACGTTTTAGATTTTTTTAATCAAAGTTTGTTAAATAGAAATTCAATTATAGTATATGATGTGTTTACTTCAAATGCACATACCTAATGAATCTCCTTTTGGCTGCATTTTCATAATTTTGTTTCAATGCGAAAGGTCACTAATACATATTTTAAGATAATTTTTCATTTTACTTCTTCGAACTCTTAATTACATTTAACTAATTCTGAATGATTTCTGTTTATAGTATATTAATTTTTTAGTAGGATTTGTTTATGTCTAATTTTATTGTTATGTTACTAACTATGAAACACAGAAGGTGTTGAATGAGTTTAACAATTTTATTCTATCCACACAATAATTATAACTTTTGTAAAGCTATGCATAAAGATTTGTAGAATTCGGTAAACAAATTTCATTTTCCGTCTTATGTTATAAGATATTTTTTATAATTATTATTCAAATGGTAGAAACAACTATATATGCCATGTTTATTCTATATTCCATTATTTTACTTTTATTTATTTTGTATGTGTATGTGTTAGATAGATCTTAAATGCATCATAGAAGTATTGCCTTTGTTTATAAATGTTTAATTCTCTGAAAGAAGTGTTTAAAAAGAATTTAAACAGTTTTATGAATATAAAAAAATGACCTACAAAATTTAACAAAGATCATATTTTGCTGATCTTTTTCTTTTCTTTGCTTGTGAATGAATTTGTTTATTTAAGTATTAAATATTAGATTTAGATATAAAAGTTTAACAACATAAACAACTGTTTCTGAAATTATTTTTTATACAGATTAAAAGGCAAGTTACCAAAATAATCTTTATTAAGCAATTGATTAGATCCATGATATTGTTTTTAAGTAACAAAATTTATTTATTAGTAAAAATATAAATAGTAACCTAATTGCTTATTACATTAAAGTGTATTCATCTCTGTAATTTTTGTAATTAATTTAAGATTGGGCATCTGATTATGTATATATGCAGCTATCCACATATGCTTAGATTTGCGATTGAAAAAGGTAATTTTAATAAAGATTTAAAAAATTGATACCTTCCTAATTCACTCATCGAAATAATCTAAAAGTTTTTATACATTGGTATAACACTTTGACGTTCTTAATTTGTCAATTTTATGTTTAGAAAAAATATTAAATATTCTTAAATCCTTAAATTCCTGTCATAAAATTCTAAATGTGAATATTATAGAGTAAAAAGATATCTTTTAGCGCTATCAACTGTAAAGAGCCCACGGGCCAGAATTAAGGTCATTGATCACCTGGCGAGCAGCAGTTTGAAAAAGTTGAACAATAACCTTATACCTCTTATACAATAACAATTAATAGTTGAATTATCAATTGTAAAACAATGGAACAGAAGGATTATAAAACAATTTGCTTACATTTTAATGGGAAAACTGAGGCCGATCTCCCTTCTTTACAAGAGCAGGAATGTCAACAGGACTGTTTGTCGTTGGCAGCCGAAGAAGGTTTAACAATAAACTGTTGGAGAGAGAGCTCCTGTGACGATTCTTGATAAATTTCATTGCCGAAAAAGCACTTTCGCATAAATATATTCTCCCAAACATGGAAGTTATATTCAGTCGTAAGTCAAGCAGATTTGGAAACTGTTCAGTTGGAAGAAACTTGAAGAACTCGGGTCCCCTTTTGGTTCTTGTTTGAAAGAATGGATCAGCCTGGAGATCACAGACATCTAATTGTAGGTTGGCAGGTTGTTCTTCAATGCTTGCTGTGACTGGGTTACTAAACAGAGCCAAGTCTTTCTTGATTCTCTCAAAATCTGAAACTCTCGTGTTGGATTTATCAATAATAGTCTGTAACAGGGCAAAATTCAGAAAAATCCAGCACTTCCACACACTCTGACGCCAAACGACTGCAGCTGTCGAAGTGAGATAAATTATTTTTTCCCAAAGTTTCATGGAAAATTTTCAGTTTTTTTCTAAACCCATTGATGTGTACCATTAGGTCAGACACCAGTTGGCCTCTTCCTTGTAGTTTTAAGATCACATCGTTGAGGTGTCCAGTAATATCAGTGAAAAATGCCAGGTGCCGTGAAAAATCCATGCTTAAAAGTTCTTGTTCAAGGTTTTCTGATGGAGAAAACTAGTGAATGAAAAGAGGGATTTCTTATCTCAACTCGAAAAATACCTTGAGGCAGTTTTCGGCACTAAGCCATCTACCTTGATTGCACATAACCAGGTCTGAGTAGTCTGCTTCAATTTCCTCCAAAAAGTTAAGGAACTGCCGATGCTTAAAACCCCTGTAGCCACCTCTGATCATGTTGATGACTTTCAAAACTTTTTTGTAGGTTTCAGTTTGCTTCACCCATTTCCCTCATAAAGCATGCTGGTGATGCAATGAAGTGCAGGGCATTTCATTCCATTTTCACTCAAACATCCAATCAATCCTATCTTTGGTCCTACCATTGCTTTTTCACCGTCTGTAGCTAGGACGAAACACTTTTCAAATCCTCCGACACTGTTGACAGCTTTCATCACTGCTTCAAATATATCCCTACCCTTTGTTGTGGAGTGAAGAGAAACACACAAAGGTAGGAACTCCTCTTTGGTCTCAAAGTCTTCCTTAATAATGCGAATGAAAATCAAGAGTTAACTAACGTCCGACTGGTCTGTACTCTCGTCGATACACAAGGAGAAATAGCAGCATTTTTCAGTCTCGCAGGACAATTTCTGTTGTATTTGGTTACCCATTTCGGCAACTCTTTGTTGGATGGTGTTACGAATTGTGAACTATAGGTGGCGCTACGCCACAAATGTAAAAAAAAGAGTTGAACAATGGAATTTGTAAGTAGCGGTGGTGTGACCGCTAGCTAGTAAATAAATTCAGTTTTATTAGTGCAAATGTGTGTTAGCTGAAATTTTTAGTAAGAAGACAGTGTTTATTATGACACTATTTTCCATGGTCCGTCGAGAAGCCGCAGCCAGCAATCGGCAAGAATAGAGTGAAATCGAAAACACAAACTCCTTTGTGTTTGTGTTACCTAGTGAAGAATAGAGTGTTTGGATATACCCTTATTAGGATTCATAGAAGTCAAAGGGTAAGTACCCTTATTAGAAAGATTTATTTGATTAGTAATTAAGACGATACTTAATTTAAAATGTCTCTGAAAGGGCATTTGGCCAAAAAGCGAACTTTGAAAACTCAACTAACAAAGTTAAGACAGAAAATAGCAGAAACAGATGTACAAAAATCTGACTTAGAAGTGTTATCAAGTAAATTTAAAGTTATAGAGGTTGAGTTAAATGATATTTTTAATGCAGTGTTTGAGTTAGCTGACGTAGAAAATATAGATGAATACACAAAAGAAAAAGAAGAGATTGATGAAACACTTTTAGAAACAGAATTTGAAATTAAGCGTAAATTAGAGAAAATCGTAAAGACAGATAAAATTGAAAAGTGTAATATAAATAGTATAAGTTCTGAAAATAATGTTAAATTGCCTAAAATTACGTTACCCACATTTTCGGGAAACTTACATGAATGGCTTTCATTTAAAGATATTTTTAAAGCTAGTGTGGATCAAAATTCAAATTTAACAGATGCTGTCAAACTGCAATACTTAAAATCGGCCTTGAGAGGGGATGCATACCGCATCATACAGTCAGTCTCTATAGTTGATTCAAATTATAAGTTGGCCTTTTCTTTGCTAGAAGAAAGGTTCTCGAATCAGAGAGAACAAGTGTATGCTCATCTGAAACGGTTTATGAACATGCAGCCTATGCAAAATGAATCGGCATCACATATTCTAAATTTAATAGATATTACGAATGAATGTGAGGTCATTGGAAGTTTTAAAACAAAGTGTTGATGGGTTTTCTTCCAATATATTTGCTTATGCTTTAGCACAAAAGTTAGATCCCAGTACCAAGATTTGGTGGGAACGGAAATTAGAAAAGGAAAGTTTGCCAGCCTTAACGGATCTTCTAGAATTTCTTAAAGATCATGCGAGAACACTTAATGCTTCAAAGAGTGTAATTAATTCTAAAAAATGTGCGCACAAAATCACCGCTGTAGTTTCTAATACAAACGAGAAACATTCGCA
The DNA here is from genome assembly GCA_032207245.1 of Pardosa pseudoannulata. Classification (NCBI taxonomy): domain Eukaryota; kingdom Metazoa; phylum Arthropoda; class Arachnida; order Araneae; family Lycosidae; genus Pardosa; species Pardosa pseudoannulata. The sequence goes on from CM063511.1 coordinate 82,137,038, forward strand.
ACATTTATGCAAGCTGTGCGGTTTGAATCACAAGTTATATAAGTATATAAAATTTCAGAAGTTTAGTGTAAAAGAGAGATTAGAATTTGTAAGAAAACAGAATTTGTGTTTCTGTTGTTTAAATTCACATAGTGTAAAAAATTGCCCTTCTGATTATATGTGTAGAGTGTGCAAAAAAAAGCACAATTCGCTCTTGTGTTTTCACAACGAAACTTTCTCGACAGGTGATTTAGATAGAGATAATAAGAACAGCTCGTCGAATGAATCAGAAAATCAGAACATAAGTAGTACTTTAAACGCGAATGCGGTTTCCTTTCAGTCTAGACGAAGTGAGGCGTACAAGGCTGATGCAAGAGTCGTTAATAACAGAAGTGTAGTTTTGTCTACTGCTTGTGTGTTTATAGAAGCCAGCAATGGAAATCTAGTAGCTGCGAGAGCGCTATGTGACAGCGGAAGTATTTCTTGTTTTTGTACAGTTGAACTTGCGAACTCTCTCAATCTAAAGGAAACAAAAACAAATATCTCCGTAAATGTTATTTCTGTTGCGCGTATTTGTAATAAAGAACAAACATATAAGAGAAAACTAGAGTTTTTAATAATTCCAAAAATAGCAGGCATGACTCCTGCAAAGAGTATCGACATTCGGAATATTATGATCCCTGATAAAGTAAAACTCGCGGATTCAGAATTCTACAAATCAGAAAAGTTGGATTTATTGCTTGGCGTAGAAGTTTTTTATGATATGTTACGAACTGGAAAAATTTATATTCCTCACACAGGTTTAGTTTTTCAAAATAGTGTGTTTGGATACATAGTTAGTGGTAGTGTGAATGATTCACTTCAGGACAATTCCTCGTATTGTGGGCTTGTTAATGAAAGCTCAGAATCGGAATTAAAAAGATTCTTCGAGTTAGAATCACTTGGGATTAAGGATGACCCTTATTGTCATAAAGAAAACAAGGGTTTAGAAATTTTTAATGAAACTGTATGTTTCAAAGATGGACGTTATGAAGTCAGTTTGCCTTGGAAGAAAGACTGGAATGAACTGGCAGACAATTACACTGTAGCGGAGAAAAGGCTAAGGGGTCTTTTAAAACGCATGAATTACGACAAATCACTATTTTCAACGTATAGAGAAATATTCGACGACTACCTGAAATAAGGGATTATTGAAGAAGTTACAAATAAAGATACAAAACATAGACCAATTTTCTACTTGCCACATCAACCGGGATTCAGAGAAGCTAGTGCATCGACTAAGACCAGAATAGTGTTCGATGGTAGCTCACATGAAGTGGAACAGTTATCGTTGAATGACTGTCTATGGACGGGGGCAAATTTAAATCCTAACATGTTCCATTTGCTGATTAAATTCAGACTGAACAAAATTGCTATTTTGGCAGATGTAGAAAAAGCATTTCTGCAAATTTCACTGGCAGAAAAAGATAGAGACGCAGTGCGGTTCCTATTTGTGGAAAATACTTCATTAATTGATGTAAAATTGCAGATATACAGATTTCGGCGTGTAAATTTTGGAGTAAAATCGAGTCTATTTCTATTGACTGCCACAATAAAGAAACATTTAGAAAAATATAGAGAAGACAATCCAGAGGTATTTGAAACTTTAAATACATGTATTTACGTGGACGATTTTATTACAGGTCAAGATGAAGAGGCTTTAAGTATTTCGCGTAAAGCCAAATAAATTATGAATGAAGCAGCTATGAATTTGCGTAAATGGGTAACTAATGATATTGAATTGATGAAAAGATGGGAAGAAGATGGATTTGAGATTCATCCTTACACAGTCGACAACTCAAATGAGAGACTAAAGGTCCTGGGAATGTCCTGGGATACTTGTCAAGATAGCTTGAGCATAGATGCATGTAGTTTGATATCGTCGCTTAATAACAGAGAGAATACGAAACGCTTCATCCTAAAAACAGCAGGAAAAATATTCGACCCTCTTGGGTTATTAACCCCATTCACCGTTAGACTTAAATTCTTACTCCAAGAACTTTGGGTTCGAAAATTAACTTGGGATGACGAACTTCCAAAGGATATCAGTGAAGAATGGGTTAAGCGGTGTTTTGAGTGTCTGGATCTAAGTAAGATTACAGTTCCTAGATTTGTTCTGAATCCAGATGCAAATTCGATAGAGCTACATTGCTTTTCAGATGCCAGTCAAAATGCGTATGGAGCAGTTGTCTATGTTAGATTTGTAAATCAAGGAAGAACTTCTGTGAACTTTATTGCATCAAATTGTCGTGTCGCACCTGTTAAAAGAGTTACGTTACCTCGTCTTGAACTACTCGGAGCTTTACTTGCAGCTCGTTTAGGTTATGAAATAAAAAAGTTATTTGATCGAAAGAAAATTTCAACAATGTTTTATTGGACAGATGCAAAAATTGTGCTGTGTTAGATCAAGGGATCCAGCAGTAAATGGAAATCATTTGGTGCCAACCGAGTAAATGAAATTAGAAGTCTGACAGAGCCGAGGGAATGGTTCTATTGCCCTACGAAAGACAACCCAGCAGATCATCTAACGCGTGGTGTAAAAGCTGACTATCTTGTGAACAGTTCCAAATGGTGGTCATGCAGTGACTTTCTGACAAGATTTGAACTTCCCAAACAAGACTTAGCTGAGAATTTGGAAGATTGTACAGAAGAGCTAAAAGACTTTAACAATGAACTGCGGGACTATCCTAAGTTGACTTTAGTTACATATAGAGAATCACATCTTGTGGATGATATTGTTAATTTGTCTTCTAATTATACTAAACTTATTCGTATTGTAAGTTTTATTTTCAGATTTGTCCACAATTGCAAAAGATCTAGTACAAGGAAGTGTGGTGTGCTTTCCTTAAATGAGGTAAGAGCAGCTGAAAATTGGATACTATTAGGCATACAAAGAAGTGAGTTTAGGGAGGAAATAGAGCAGCTGAAAAGGGGTAAGTGTGTTTCTCCCAAAAGTAGAGTAGCGTCTCTTAATGTATATCTCGATGAAATAGGACTTATGAGAGTAGGCGGACGATTGTCCAATTCGGACCTACCCGCAAACAGCAAACATCCCATTGTCTTACCAGGTAAACATCCTTTAACTGCAGTCATTTTAAACTATTATCACTTAAAGTACTTTCATGTAGGATCGCAAGCCCTCTTACATCAGGTTCGGCAAAAGTTCTGGTCTCTTAATGGTAGAAACAATTGTAGAAAGATAGTTCATGGATGTCTAACATGTTTCAAGAATAAACCTGTTACAGCTCAACAAATAATGGCTGAGTTACCCAGAGAGCGTGTTACACCAACCTATCCATTTAATATCACCGGGTCCCTTTGCTGTAAAATATAAAAATCAAAGAAAGGGGACTATTAACAAAACTTACATTGCAGTCTACGTATGTATGAGTACTAAGGCCATACATTTGTACTTCGTTACGGATCTAACGAGTCAATCATTCATTGCTAGCCTAAGGCGATTTTTCGCTAGACGGGGGAAATGTGCTAGAATTATGAGCGATAATTCTAAAACGTTTAGTGGTGCTAACCTCGAAATTAAAAGGTTGCAAAAATTAGTAGTGCTCCCAGATGAAAATTTAGCTAATTTTTATAACACTGAGGGCGTAGAGTGGAAATTCATCCCACCTAGGTCACCAAATTTTGGAGGAATATGGGAGGCTGGAGTCAAATCGTTCAAGTTCCATTTTAAAAGAATTGTAGGTAATCAACATTTGAGTTTGGAGGAATTCTTAACGATTTTGACTGAGATAGAAGGAGTGTTAAATTATAGATCCCTCACTCCTATTTCTGCAGACTTTGATAATTTTGAAATTTTGACCCCAGGTCATTTTTTGGTATGAAGACCTCTCACATTCCTAGTAGAACCAGATTTATCTGAAATAAATGAAAATAGATTGACTAAGTGGCAAAAAATTACCAAATATACACAGAAAATATGGAAACTGTGGAAACGGGACTACCTTAATAATCTGCAAGAGCGTCACAAATGAAAATTTGTAAAGGACGACGTTCAATTAGGTACTCTTGTATTAGTTAAAGATGAAAATTTGCCGTCAACAAAATGGCTAATGGGAAGAATAGCTCAGATTTTTCATGATAGGGATAACAGGGTAAGAGTAGTAACTGTACGCTTACCAAACCAAAAATTTCTAAAAAGAAATGTACGTGATGTATGGATTCTTCCTGTGGAATAACTATTTGTATTGTATATATTTAAATATCAAACTTTATTCTATAATTTTCAGTTATTAAGCAGTAACTGCAATTTTTTTTAAAACGTTTAAATTTGTTATTTAGTATTAATTTCTGTCATAGTACATTTATGTTTATATTATTCATGTTTAATTGTTTGAAATTGTTAATTTCAACGGCGGGAGTGTTACGAATTGTGAACTATAGGTGGCGCTACGCCACAAATGTAAAAAAAAAAAAGAGTTGAACAATGGAATTTGTAAGTAGCGGTGGTGTGACCGCTAGCTTGTAAATAAATTCAGTTTTATTAGTGCAAATGTGTGTTAGCTGGAATTTTTAGTAAGAAGACAGTGTTTATTATGACACTATTTTCCAGATGGTCTGATGAGAAGCTGAAACTGAATCAAAATGCTTAGCCATTTTGCTATCACCATATACTTTCACCACTGTAATGTATCTGGCAACATCAGATAGATAGAGAGAATTCTGTTTTTTGGTTAAGAACATGAGAACAATAACTTCAAGCTTAAAATGTACATATAACGTGATTTGTGATTTGTGAATAAATATGTTTTCGTGAACATCTGCATCTTATATTAAGGCCCCTAAAACACTACATTTTGGCAACGAGGATAAAAAAAAGAATAGAAGTAAAGCATCATGTCAACAGAAACTAGAGCGATTGATTTATCGAAGTTTACTTTCAACGAATTTTGCCCAGGTAAGGATGATATACGATATTATTTTAGACGTTTTGAACTTGAAATAAGAGTTTTTCGTATCACTGAAGATGCAGATAAACGAGATTTAATTTTAGGTTGTATGGGACCTTGTTTATTTAAACTAGTGAATGATAATTTTGATCCTATTTCTCCTGACGAAAAAAACTTATTCTGAAATCAAAGATTTTTTGGAACAGCATTTTAAACCGGCAACAAACATCCATGCCGAAAGAACAAAATTTTCCCAACGTTTTCGCCGTAACGGTGAATCAATAGCTGAATTTATTGCTGCTTTGCGAACTCTTGCAGTAAACTGCAAATTTAAGAATTCTTTAGATGAACGTTTAAGAGATCAATTAATACTGGGTATCAATGATTCCCGAATACAAGAACATTTGTTTCGTGAGAACTCTGATGAAACAGCAACTTTTAATCAGATTGAGAAGTCGGCTTTAAATTATGAATCAGCGTATATCAATCGAGAAACTATTGAATCTGTTATACATTCCGAACATAAAAATTCTGTTACAAGTGTGAATAAAATAAATACGCCAACTAAGAATGCAAAGAAAAACAATTTCAACGCCTGCGCCAAAACCCACCACTTTCAAAACCAAACCAAAAGTTCATAGCGAGATGGAACGTAATAAATTCCGAATAGATAAACGAACTGTCTGCATTCGATGTGGGAAAAGTAAACATTCGAAAGAGGAGAAATGTAGAGCTGAATTAGCCACTTGCCGTAGTTGTCATACTAAAGGACATTTTGAAAAAGTATGTGTACGATCTGGGAATGCAGAATTCGTTCATCATATTTTTCACATAAGCAATGATAATAAATATCAGGTTAGAGCTGTAATTAACAAGAAAGAAATTGATTTTCTATACGATACTGGATCAGGGAAATCTATAATACCTGAAAATTTTTATAGAATAATTGGGAAACCGAAACTTTTAAAATCTAAACAACTAATTCCTGATAAACCAATTGCAACACTGGGAGACATTAAAGTGAAAATCAAAATCGGATCGAGATCGGAAGATTGTTTACTAACAGTAGTTCCAGGTAACAGTGTACCTATATTAGGCAAGGCTTTGATGGAAGTATTCCATTTAGAACCAAAATTTGAGGTAAAATATATTGATGAAAATGTTCGAACACTTGAATCACAACTTTTTGAAGATTATACTGACATATTTGATCAAACTAAAATAGGTACAGTTCGAAGTTTTGAGGCGGTCATCAGATTACATGATAACGCAAAACCAGTAATCTGTAAGGCTCGATCTGTTCCATATGCGCTTAAGCCTGCTGCCGATAAAGAAATTGATCGTTTGATAGAAAATGGCACTTTAGAAAGTGTTAATATTAAAGAGCAAACCGTACAATGGGCGTCACCATTTGTTTACGTGACAAAGAAAAATGGTCAAATTAGATTATGTGGCGATTTTAAATCCACGATAAACAAACATATGATAACAGAACAATATCCGTATCCAACATTCGTACACACTGTTTCTAAATTAAATGGTTGCACAATTTTTAGTGTAATTGATTTAAAGGATGCATTTTTGCAAGTTAAAGTTAGTGAAGAATCTCGGAAATATTTAGTAATTGCTACACATAGAGGATATTATCGCTTTTGTCGAATGCCTTTTGGCATATCAGCAGCACCCATAATATTTCAAAAACTGATGGACCAGTTTCTTACTGGAATCGAAGGTGTTACATGGTTTCAAGATGACATTGCAGTCGGAGGTCGAAATATACAAGAACATGCTCAACGACTTCGACAGGTATTTGAAATTTTTCGTAAGGTCGGTTTAAAAACACAAATGTCAAAAATACAGTTGTTCAAAAAAGAAATTAAATTTCTTGGACATGTGATTAACAAAACAGGCATTTCGCCAGACATTGAACGAATACGCGCTTTGAGAGAACAACCACCTCCAAATAATGTTTCAGAACTCCGATCATTTTTAGGATCTGTGAATTATTATAGCCGCTTTGTGAAGAATTTACAAATACTGTGCACACCCTTACACGAACTATTAACAAAAAATTCTTCTTGGGAATGGACTGAACGTCATCAAAATACATTCGAAAAAATTAGGGAAAGTATTTCATCTCCAGCCATACTGGTACATTTTGATCCAAAACAACCAATAATTTTAGCTTGTGATTCTTCAATTCGAGGACTTGATGCAGTTATACAACATCGCATAGAGGAGGAACTGAAGCTTATTGCTGCTGCTTCTAGAACTTTAACACCTGCTGAACGCAATTATTCAAACATAGATCGTGAGGCCCTAGCAATTATGTTTGGGTTACAAAAGTTCTATAAATACCTCATTGGACACCATTTCATTATTCAGAGTGATCATAAACCATTAGAACGGATATTAAATCAACACAAAGAAGTTCCAAGTCTAGCAGCCTCAGGGTTAACAAGATGGGCTATAAATCTAGGTGCTTTCGATTACGAAATAGAGCATCGTCCAGGCCAACAAATGGTCGTTCCAGATGCCTTGTCACGTTTGCCGTTACCAGATAAGAAAGTAAGTAAATTTGAAGATTCTTCATTTGTTTACAGCATTGCCAATCACACAATACATGAACTTACATTAACACGTTGCACATTACGTAGATTTACGGAAAAGGATTTCGTCCTATCAAAGGTAATTCTATACACTGAGAAAGGCTGGCCCTCAAAACAAAATATTGAAGAAGCACTTATTCCTTTTTTCGAGAAAAGAAATGAGCTTACTTATGAACAAAGAATTTTGCTACTGAACAATCGTTTAGTGATTCCGGAGAAATTAAGATATTTAGTGATTGATAAACTCCATGAATCATATACTGGCATAGTTGCAATGAAATATGTTGCCAGAATGTCAGTATGGTGGCCTGCCATTGATAGAGACATCGAACAAACAGTCAGATGTTGTAATGATTGCAATGAACATCATCCAAAAATTGCTGAGTCTCCATTATTGTTATGGAAAAACACTCGTAAACCTTGGGACAGAGTTCACATTGATTTAGCTCAACTTAATGGTGAAAATTGGCTCGTCATCATCGATTCTCATTCACGTTGGCTGGAAGTCTTTAAACTTAAAGATGTTACATCATCAGATATCATAAAGTGTTTCAGAAAATTATTTAGTTCTTATGGAATATGTCGGATAATTGTGTCTGACAATGGTCCACAATTTACTTCCACCGAATTTCGAGAATTTTGCGAGATGAATGGTGTAAAACATATTCGATCTACTCCTTATCATTCCAGAAGTAACGGACTAGCAGAGCGTGTCATACGCACATTTAAAACCCGCTTCAAGAAAATATCTAATCAGTTTTCCGATCAAGAGCATCAGCTACAAGTTTTTTTTATTTACTTATATAACAACCATACATCGAGCAACGGGTTGCACACCGGCGAAGCTATTTCTCAACAGAGAACTTTCTACTCTGTTTGATAGGTTGAAACCTGATCATATAAACGACGTGGAAAGCTTAAAATCAAAATTTTATCATGATAGATTTTCAAGACACAGAGACTTTGAAATTGGAGACAATGTGTGGATTAAACGAGGAATTGACCAAACGTGGAAACCAGGAACAATAAAGGATAAAACAGGTCCTTTATCTTATAGAACACAGCAAGTTATGCGTGTCCATGCTGATCATTTACGGAAACGAGAACAAGAACATTGTCAACAGTCACCAACACCTGTAGATAAATCCGATGAAAAATCTACGCCAGAGACAGTTTCAGATCTCAAATTACCAGAGTCGGACGGTACAGATATCCATTTACCAGAAGTCACTACTCCCGAACAAGGAACTTTTCTTCGACGTTCCAGTCGAATTAGACATGAACCTAAACGTTTCCATGAGGAATTTAACTATTGACTATTTAATGTTAATTTGTTGTGTTTTAAATATTTGAATGTGTATTATCTGTTTAACAAATTTAATTTTAAGGGGGGAAAAGATGTAATGTATCTGGCAACATCAGATAGATAGAGAGAATTCTGTTTTTGGGTTAAGAACATCAGAACAATAACTTCAAGCTTAAAATGTACATATAACGTGATTTGTGATTTGTGAATAAATATGTTTTCGTGAACATCTGCATCTTATATTAAGGCCCCTAAAACACTACAACCACTTCTACAACACATTTTTTAACAACGTGTAAGTTTTTTTCCTTTAGCAAGCTCAAGTGAAATTGCATACGAAGCTTACAAAGCATTGTACTGTTCAGATCTTACTTGAGCAAACATACCAGCTTTTTTTGGATATTTTGATTTCAATTCTGAAACTATCAGAGATCTTGCCTCTCCTTGATATTTACTGTGGCTTCCTTCGTAAAGACTCGCGTAATGCCTTTTGACTTTATATTCTTAATACACAGCCACAACTTGCATACAGATCAAGCACTGGAGTTTGTCCTATCTACTCATGATGAAATACTGAGTTTCCCAGCGGTCCTGGAACACTCGATTCTCACTGTGTATCTTCTTACTCATCGTTGGAAGATGAAATATTCACAATCAACAATAAAATTAGTTTTTACAAGTTCCCCCAAAAATGTAGCTACGGTAGAAGAGATGTTTACTTCATATCCAAACTCTACAAGCTTATCTAAGAATTGACGAATGCAAGCTCTCAATTTCTTTTTCGAAATTAACAAAAGCCGCAGCGGCAGTGAAGGTGGTCTTCATTTTTAACCAATTGCGGGCAGGTTTTCCTTATCTGAAATGTTTCTCTCTTCTCTCCTTGTCTCCCCCGCCTTTCCCCCTCGCCTGTTGTTGCCAACGCGATGCAATACTATTTCTAGGAATTTATTTGAACGCCAGCGTGCAGGGTAGGACTGCTTGACCTTCACTTGTGGATTTCCTGTAACTTTTTCTCCCAATACAAAAGATAATCCCCAATACAATGAAGAAACGATCAAGAGGAAACTTCGGGGACCTCAGCTTGACCAAGAATGGTAGCCTCGGATGCTTCTTGGTACCATAAAATTTCGAAAAAAGAAATATGCCGAATAAGAAGTTGGCGGGCCACACAATATGTGTTGGCGGGCCGGATGCGGACCGCGGGCCGCCAGTTGGACAGCCCTGTTTTAGATCATGAGAAAATTTTACTACTGGATATTATTTACTACTGGACTTTTTCTATCTACAATATTTTATTAAGTGATAAAATTAACAAAAAGCGCTTTAGATATTTCATTTTATTATGTTTGTTAGTTTCAAAATTTGTAATTTTTGATCTATGGTGTATTATTTTGTGTTTTTGTTCATGCACTTCTAGTTTATAAAAAAATTTTGTTTGTTTACATCACAGTTTACCTAATAGGAATTTAATAATGTATGATATGCCTACTCCAAATGCACATACCTAATAAATCTCCTATCGGCTGTATTATTTTCATAATTTTGTATAATTCAAATGGTAAATGTTTATTATTTTAAAATCAGTTCTTGATTAACACATAGTTGTTTTTAAAATAACATCGTTTTACAGGTATCGAAAGTTTTGAAAATTACATATAATATCATAAATTTTGAAAGTAGGAAGTTTAACAAAATAGAGGAAAAGGAAAACTTAAGTAGAGAAATTAAGGATAGATTATGAATAGCTTCTCACAACATTTTAAGGTTCATGTATCAATAAATGCTTGTAATCGAGCTCCTGCCATCTTTAACTATCTACATTTCACTGCTACATTGTATACGCTGTTTCACGTACCAAATACTCAGTAACTGGTATGTCAAAGGGGAAATAGATGGGACGACTGCCATGTCGGCCATCTGTTGAATATTGTAATGTAGCCTCCACACTATGGCCAATTTTCACCACTTCCTGTTGGTGATCTTGGACGATGGTTCATGGGTTGTATCCACACGCTGGGCCACTAAGGGCCGATCCCACCAAAGTCGTTTAAAGGCTAACTACGATTAGCTACGATTAACCCTAGCGCCAACCAATGGGGAAACTCAATTCTCCGTTTAAACAGAGATTAATCGAGCTTAGCGTTAAACGACATTGGTGGGATCGGTCCTAAATGAGCCGAGCTCGCGGATTCGTCCTTAGGGTCTACTGCGCACTTTAGTTGCGCATCTGGCTGTCTTTGGACTTTGGAGAAAAACCGCTTCCGATGCCATCGTCCACCAAGGCTATTTTATCTTAACAGGATTCCACCTCCCCCGATCTCGGTGTGTGGACAATTGGTTTACTTCGAGAGGGAAGTTAAATACTTAGGTGTGAAATTGGATAGCAGGTTAACTTGGCGCTTTAATACGAATTATGTCATTGCCAAATTCTATAAAGCTAAAAAAACGATCGCCCACCTCCTGTATCACAATCAAATGGGAATGGACAACAAAGTGTTGTTATATAAGACGATACTCTTAGACCCATTCTTCTCTACGCAGCCCCGGTCTGGGGTTCGGCTTCCAACACTCAGATCCAGAGACTGCAAACTATCCAAAATAAAACTCTCCGGGGTATTATTAATGCTCCTAGGTACCTAAGAAATGATATCATTCACGATACTCTGAACATTGATCCCGTTAGAGACTTTATAGCAAAGCTATCAACAAAATTTTTCTTTAACCTAAGAAATGTCAATAATGATGAAGTTCTCAATCTCCCTGACTATGACCCCTGGGAAAACAGGCGTCGTCCCAGAGCTTCAACCATATTGACGGGAATTCGCCCACAGTTTTGAGTGTCTCTTTTTTTATCTCTTTTTATTGTAAATATCTTTTTGCCCATAAAAAAAAAAACAAACTTATATATATTTTATATATAACTAAAACCCTCTGAAACTCTATTATCTCTTTCTTCTGTTATCTAACCAACCTCTTGTATTAATATTTAATTGTGTGCATTGTTCTATATTAATGTCTTGACTTTTGTTAAGAGTTCTTTCAGAGTGGAAAAAAAAATAAATAAATAAATAAATATATAAAAAAAAATTAGGGCAAATTTGATATTATTTTATAAATGTATACTTTGATTTATTTTTTCTTGTTTTATGTATGTGCTCTTCTTTCCTTCTCCTCTCCCTTTTCCATAATTATTATTCAAATGTCGGCCAGTAATGAGTGTAATGTTGAACACATATAAATGTCTACTATCGGGGATAAAGGGCCTCCGGCCCTAGGTACCCCAAAATGCATTATTCCAGTGTCCAGTGTCCAGGCTATTTTATCGTCTGCCGCCATCGACCGCAATAAGCCAAACCCCCTCCAGACGGTGGTCATGGCTTGCAGTGGGCCATAGTGTGGAGGGGCCTTAACAAATTCCCCTTCATGGTTACTCATGACTTCATTGGGATGTGTACGTCACGCGTGATTCTAGTCAGAGTGAATTTGGTAGCTCCCTTTATTTCTCTTTTGAAAAGGTGTTCCCGATTACTCTATGAAACTGGCAACATCTATGCTAGGATCACGTGACATATTTGGAAATTTCAAATAAAGTTAGAGGTTGGTCACTTTGCTGTAGCGCATATTACAAAAATAGATATAATAATAGTAATAATAAAATTAGTATAAAATTTAGTATAAAATTTTGTGTGTGCTGTGGGCGTGTATTGTATGGATTATCATTTCTACAACTTACAGACGAAATTCTTCATTTAAATATAAGAGCTTTCTTTTCCACATTTTATAAAGTTCATCATTACTATAAATAATCATGAAACATGAAGTGGAGAAAAGCAATTTGAGTAGTTGAGTGTTCTTTCGGTAAATCAGTGCTGGAGTGATACTGTTAATGAAATAAGGAAATATTAATATATTATGGAATTTATTAATGAAACAGATTATTGCATACCTGAACTGATAGAGGAAAATGAAGAAAATGAAGGATATTTTGTTTGTCATATATGCAACGAAACTTTCCCTACGAAAAAATTCATGGATGATCATTTAATCTCACATGTAAGCGACAATCCTTTTGTTTGTGATATATGCAGTAAAAGATTTTGTGATGGTTACCAGCTAAAAACCCATTTAAGTACACATATTAGAGAAAAACCTATTATTCAGGATATAAACGACAGAAGATTTAGCAAAAGGTTTCATAAAGAAAGTCAACCTACAGATATTGGGAAAAAAACTTTTATTTGTAATATATGCAGCAAGGGATTTGGCAGTAATTATTATCTTAAATGTCATATTTTTACACATACAGATATAAAACCCTTTGTTTGTCCTACATGCCACAAAGGGTTTTCTCGTAAAGTTTCCCTAAATTATCATCTTGTGACCCATATTGAAGGAAATCCTTTTGTTTGTTCAATGTGTAATAAGAATTTTAAAACAGGCCAATCACTGAAAAAACATTTTAAGACCCATTTTGAAGTTTTTACTTGTGATATTTGTGAAAAAAAGTATCCTACTAAGAATGGCTTGAAAGAGCACTGTATGAGGATCCATACAAAAGAAAAGAATTTTTTTTGTGAAGATTGTTCTAAAAGCTTTTATACAAAGTATTTATTGAAGAGACATATAGTGATGTCTCATATGACAGAAGAAAACTCAAAAGAACATTTACGTACTCATTCAGAAGAAAACCAAATTCAAAGTATCCATACAAGACAAAAGCCATATGTATGCGATATATGTAAGAAGGGATTTATGTCAAAGTATACATTAACTTATCATCAATTTCTGCATACAGGACAAAAGCGATTTGTTTGTGATGTATGTAAGAAGGGATTTATGTCAAAGTCTGGATTAACTGATCATCAACTCACGCATACAGGAGAAAGAAATTTTATTTGCAATGTATGTGAAAAAGGGTTTTCTACAAAATGTCGATTAGAACAACATCAACTTACTCATTCAGTAAAAAATATTTGCAATGTTTGCAAGAAAAGATATTCTACACCTTATAGACTAAAAACACATTTACTTGTTCATGCAGAAGACAATCCATCAAAGTGTGAATATTGCAACAAAACTTTTTCTGATATTTCTTACCTGAAAATTCATATACGTAAACATACAGGAGAAAAGCCTTATGTTTGTCGTACATGTAAGAGGGGATTTACCACTATGTCCCACTTAAATTATCATCTTCGTACCTATTCTAGATGCAAAAACAAGACAAACTGAAAAAAAAGTATGGATTGGTGCTAACTGGTATCTGAAATTTGATCGTATAAATTCCTATTACTTTTTTAAAAAAATATTATATACTGTCATTGTACAAATGGAAATAACTGTTTCGTTTTAAATTAATGTTATGTACAAATTCAGTGCTTCTTGATATATATTTTCTAATTCCTGTTAAGAAAAGGTTAAGACACTCAGAAATATGCTAAAATAAATGTAGAACACATTTAAAATTTATAGAACTATGAAAATTTTCAGAATTTTATGTTTTTTGTACTAACATTTTTGAATACTTTATCTTTGCTTTTATCATAATTTTGTTTTAAGGATAAAATATAAATTTGAACTACTAAATGTCTAATGCAGTAAAATTTTACTGGAATTTTAATTTTAAAGTATTTCTCTTTAATTTTTATTCTGAATGCATATCTTAAATGAGGTAGTGTATTATTTTCAAAATATTTTTGTTGGTGTTATAAGTATGTGTCATGTAAATATTTGTGTGTTATTTTTAATTACTTCATTCATTACCACCAGCTTTATAATGAATACCTACTGTGTACTTCCGAATTTAAGCCCATCCAAGTATAAGTTGAGAGTGTGAATTTATAAAAACATTTGCCCAAAGTTCAAAACCGGTATGTTAGCGGAAATAAATAAAGTTCTGTAATGTTCAAATATGTTGGCAGACTGATAAAATGGGAGAATTATTTTCCAATTAAAATGTTATATAAAAAACAATTGACCAGAACATTTTCCATAGATTTGTAATAAAGCTGATCTTCCATTTTAGGTCTATAAAAAACCCTGAAACTTCTCAGCTTATACATTGTGATATACAGTATTTGTAAAATAATGTTTTTCAATAAAATACTTTTGTCTTTTTAACTGTTTTAAAGGTGTAATGATAAGTTAATTTTTCTTTATATAGGGTATATATATTTGTGTGTTTCTGTATTTATATAAAATTTAGTTACATTAAAAGTTACTTTATTTTAAAGAAATGAAATACCTTTTTTCTTATAAAAGTTTTTTTTATTATTATCCAAGCTACTTGTGTGCAAATACGTTTTTTTATAGTACATAATCATAATAATTAAAACCTTATTAATATCCTTAATTAATATCCCTAATAACCTTATTTATATAATGATATCCTTAATCTTAAGATTATGAGCATATGTTGAATAATTATTATAACCTTAAGGTTGTTGATGCAATAGATGTGTGTTTAGTGAAGGATTTAAAATATTATCTAATATTTGACTAATATGTAAAAATTGTATTTTTTATGCAGGAGCTGCTGAGTTGCTATTTTTAAAGGCTTTTTTTTATTTTCATATGCTGTACTCTCTGGTTTTTTATGAGCAGCACTATTACCAGCCATTATTTGGATGAATAATATCAATAGACTGTCTCTTCTTCACCTCTATCCTAACTTTTTTTTTTTCTGCAATTTTATTTGCAGATTTCGCCTAATCCTGCAAATTACACCTGTCTCTCCCTCTCTTAATGTCAGTTTTTGTTGTCACTCTGAATATACAGAATGTTGATAAGTATATACACACACACACATATAGAGAAAGGGCATATTTGTATACAAATATGAGTGCTGATTACAACTGAACTTTTCATTGGCGAAACATAGCTTGTTATCATTGTATCTTATGAACTCATATGAATCATGTTTACAATAAAACTAAATTTTATTTAAGGGAAAGGGAAGGAAACATCAGAAATTGTCCAAGTAATTCAAAATAGATTTAGATTTTTTTAGCACTTACAACATATTATATATATATATATATATATATATATATTTTTTTTTTTTTTAAATTAAACACTGTACACGATACTGTTAAGTATCATAATCATAGTATAACTACTTTATGTTAACAGGCACAGTAAACTATTACATAAACAAGAATCTAATAAAAATATACAAAATCCTGATCATTTTAAGGACAAAAAATAATTACATTTATAGGTACAGTACTTCTCACAAAAGGATAGAAAATACATTAGAAATATGAAAAAAAAAACTTAGTAATAAAAAAAAACTTCTTAGAGTTAAAGAATTTTATATAATTTGGTACATTACAGTAAGGTGAACATTTTATTACCATTCTGAAAATGTTTGCCGCAACTTCTCGACGAAGAACTTGAAGTCCAGTCTTGTCTTTTCAAAGCTTTTATCCAAAGCATTCGCAATGTAGAATATTTAGGAATGCGATAAAATCCAATATTTTCACCTTTTTTTGAAACACTTAGTACAGCTATATGTACAACAGCTTGTTACCATTTTCAGATAAGTGACAAAATTAAAACCCCAATAACAAGCACAATTCGTAAGAAATTCAAATGTTTTGCAAACAAGGAAGTTGAGCTGCAATAGTTGCTGCACCTGATGTCAGGTGCACATTCTCTCTATATACATACATATATGCTGCAATATTATTTCTGTATCTGAAAGTACCTACATCTATGAGCATGCATTTTTTGAAATGAAATATATTGTATCAAAATATAATAGGAACTCTATTAAAAAATTTTCAGTTAAATATATAATTTAAACAGCAGCAACAAAAATTTATTAGAAAGTTATTGCCTGACAATTACATCCAAAAAGAGGTTGAAATTGAGATTTTTATGTTATTTAAAATAAAGTTTTGTATTTTCAGATTTTCTTATTCATCAGAATTTTTACTAACAAAATTTAATTACTTTAATTTCCCCTTTAATTTTTTAATTTTAATGACTTTAATTTCCCATCGTGAATTGATAAAGTGATTCCTAAGGATTTGCACTTCTTTATACTCAAACCTTTTATTAATTGATTTTTACTAATTTAAAAAGCAACAATGTGTCCTTAAAGAATCAAAATATATTTATTTTAATATATATATTTCTTAAATATTTATTATGAAACAGCCTAAAGAACTGGGCTAGGGTTGAATAGACTTTCAGACTTGCTGATGATGGAACTGTTTTGGTTGAACATCTTGGTATGTTCATTGACATTCAGAATCAACTATCAGCTGTTGGTTCCAGCCTTCTGGTTGTAACACAGCTTTACTGTTCCAAACCAAAATTAAGAAAGAAAAAAAGCAAAACCTAAAAGAGGTAATAATGTAAAAATTACAAGCATTTATTAGATTGAAATTTATACTTTAAAATATTTTTAAAAAGAGGATAAGATTTATAACCATAAAAGAAGACAGGAGTGTATTTTAATCTCATGTTTTCTTAAAGTTCTTTAGAATTATTAGTGTTAAGAGCTAGGTTGGAAAAAAATCATGATTAAAAAAAAAAAAATCAGATTTATTTGATTTTTTTCTGAATTTTAATTTTAATTATTGTTGTGTTTTTATATTTTTTGCAATATACATGGAATAGTTTGTTATAAGTAACAACTTATCTATCTAGTATATTCTACACACTGATTACCTAAAATTAAATACATAAATTTTAATCTAAATACATTTCATTATTTTGTCATTGGATAGTGCAAACTAAATAAGATATAAATTTAAAGAACAAGTTAAATATTCATTTAATGCAAATTATTTATTAAAAAAACAAAAAATTCACAATTATTTCAATATTTTTTAAGCAACAAATTATGGATTTAACTGTTTCTATAAAAACACTAGTTTCGATGTCGTATCCACTCCTAATTGGTTATGAAGGCTAGATTGAAAAATACCAAAAGAAGAAAACTGTCTTTCCAATCCAGCAGATGAAGCCACAGCTGTTGTTATTTGGTAGACAAACTGGATTTCAAGTTCTGTAAAACTCTCTTTACCCCCCCCAATTACATAAAATGAATTCTACGAATCATAACTAGTCGTACCTATCGCTACTCCATCCTTTCTGATAACAACTCCTAAATTCTTAGAAAACATACTATCTATTTACATTTATTTACTTATTGGTATTTCTGTGCTGACTGATTCCCAGTTCTCCTGTCATTAAAAAACATTTTAAAGTGTTAATGTATTTATTTGTTTTGATATAATTAAAGCAAGAAAACATTACTATATACACTTACATATTATCCAATATAAATTGAGTATATGTTTGATTTTCTAATAATTAATGCAGTAAAATGTAACTGCAATATTCTCCCATATGTTTATAAAAGCACAGTTTTTAAAAAAATATGTTTTTTGCTTATCTTGAATATATTTAGCCAAATATTTGTTACAAATATTACAACTTCTATTACTCTCGAATAATATGTTCAAATTGATGAGTGTAGTGTTAATAAGTTGTTGTTCCACTCGATGATGGGCCAATAGGAATTTATTAATTTGTACTTCATTAAATTATTCTAAAATTTTATTTGGGGAGTTTCATGTTTAACTGGTGAATGTTGTTCTGAACAATGCATCTACCATAAATAGGAAGAAAAGTTATTTCACGGCTGTTCCAACATTTGGCGGAATACACAGGAAAGGTGAACGCTTTTTAATTGCCTATATTTAACTTCACTATTGTGTCAGCTAGTATCTTGTAATCAGATTTTTTTTTACTTTTGACTAGTTAGATATCGGATATTTGCATATAGGTTCATTTCTGGTGGCAATAGAATATTGAATCGCAAAAATTAGATAGGAGGGGGAAAAAAATCAGTTTGGTAAATGCAGAATGCTGTTCCTCTTTTATATGCCAGCTGTATGTACCTCCATGGTGGTAACGTACACACTACTGACTTGACTTTTCAAGTTTGAATCAACACATGTTCTTTGTTTATAATACATTTTTCTTACTGGCATTTATTAAAATGGTAATGGAATTTATTCTATGTAATAACATATGCTTTTATCTGGAAAAGTGCTTTATATTTATGATTTTTAATTATATAAATGAAAGATATAGTTTTTAAATAAATTATTACCACTACCTATTTCTTTAAAAAAAAACTAAAATTCTAAAAATTTTATAATTATTGTTTCCTCAAATGTAAAGTGTACACTTAAGAAAGAAAAAAATAATTTACAAAATTTCATATGTCTGATAATTGATTTAACATAAGTTGAAACAATTATGGAGGAAAATTGATTTCAAAATTTGAGACTAAAAAAGGCAAAAATAAAATTAATATTGTACAATATTATTTCTTCAAAAAATCGCTTTTATTTAACAATACAATAAAAAAAATTAAAAATGCACTGAAAAGTAAACTGGCCCTCCCAGGTTCTTCATTTACAGCATGTTTTTAAAAATGGTAATGGAATTCATTCTTATTCATAACATATGTTTTTATCTGAAGGTGTGATATTTAATTGTTGTACGTTGAGCTCCAATAATTTTAAAACACTGCATAAAGATAAATTATGTGGAAAGCACCTATATGAAAACTGTAATGTGTGATGTAGAGAAATTGCATGAGAAGTTCTTTAGGATAAAGGATCAGTTGGTATGATAGGTTATGCAACTAAATATAAAAGATGGTGTGCAATTAGAATGAGTGCCAAAGTAATATGTTTCAGGCTTGCAATTCCGTCACATTTCTCACCTTTAGTCACTTTTTTAACAATTGATCACTTTCGGTCACTTTTTTAAGTAAACAGTCACTTTTTTCATGGTGTCTCACAGCAAAAGTCTGTTGTTGAAAAAAGAAAATCTGAATTAATAACAAAATATTTTAATAAAACACCAAAAATGTGATGTTCTAATCTTATTTTTCTTATTAAAATGTAATGAGTCATATGGTTTCCAGAATTTAGTGATTTTAAAAAGTCATGAAGAAGTTCCTGAAATCTACATTTGTACTGAAATGTACATTTAATACATTAAAGTAATTTACGTCAAAGCACACATTTCTCTTTTTCTTTTACATCACAATTTTTGTTTAGATACTCTAGCTATGTACATATTTCAAAACATCATTAATATATGCAGACAATTGTGATTATAAAATTAATGTATTCAAATCTAATTTATAGATTTTCTTGAATAAAAAGCAATGTTGAGTTGTGTTGAACAAAATTTTTAACTTTTTTTGTATTTGACGCTAAAATCATGTCTTGCATGAATCATTTGATTCAGAGTTAAAATAAATATAAAAATCTTAATAATAGCATATGTAATCAAGAGGACAAAAAAAATCCCTTTTTTTTTAATGTTTAGTCACTTATTCTGTATTTGTCACTTTTCTCACCTTTTTGAAAGTACCTCAGCAGTTGCAAGCCTCTATATTTTCAATACAGATATAATTGCGTAAGAGAATATTTATATTAAAATATTAATGTGACATTCAATTGGTATATGTTGAGTGCCCAACAATTCCCCCTTTCGTTCCCAGAATTTATCATGGGCATTAGCACACATATATTGTCTGAGTTATAAGAAAATATTCTACATATAAAACAAAAGTAGATTCCAGTACTGTAGATATCCTATAGTATGTCATTAGTTGGTCCTACAAAACTAAGGAATTCAGAAACCCAATAAAGTTCACTGAAATATTTTTTAGGTCCATTGTCATAAAACTATATAGTTTTTATATATTATTGGAATATTAATTTAAATTAATATATTTTTTTCAAAATTTTTGTCAAAGTAATATATTTTCAATGCAGATATAATTGCATGAAATAATATTTTTATTAAAATATTTATGGGGCATTTCAATTGGTATATGTTGAGTGCCCTAGGATTTCCCCCTTCATTCCCCGAATTTCTCATGTGCGTTAGCACATATTATCTGAGTTATAAGAAAAGAACATTATTTAACATAAAACAAAGGTAGACTGCCAGTACTGTAGATATCCTATAGTATTTGCTGTGGCGTGCGGTCCATATATGCAGGGTGTGCACTGCACACCCTAGCAAAATTATGAGAGACAATAATTTTCTGCACCTATGTCTACCTATCTTTATATGGTATATAATAAATATTATTGATAATATATTCAAATATGTTGATTTGCTTGCTTGTATTCTTGCAGTGCATGCGGTACTAGGTGCTGCACCACGTAGCGCGTTCAAAAGCAAACAGACATAAGAAACTTTTATGTATATGCACTGCGCACTAATAGAAAATCGCGCTTTATATGTATGGGCTACTGGAGAAGCACAGCATACTATAGCACTGAGGCTAATGCAGCTATTTTTCCTGCACTTGGCATTCAGAATCAGTACAGTTTATTAAGCGTTGTATTAGAGCGGGGACTTGTGTGCTGAAGTGATTTTGGTTTTTTAACTGATTAACTGGCCATACGATTTTGCAGACAGTTAATGTTTAAATTTATATATTGTAAGATTTTGTTTTCATGGAAATATAAAAGAAGTATTTCATCAATATAAAGTGAAATGTTTTAGTGTGGTAAAGTAATTTCGGTGATGTATTATATTTATAGAAATAATTCACTGAAAAACAATTTTGTTTTGTTAGACAAAAAAGAAAGGAATTTTAACAGACAGTCCAAATTTTACCATTGTGTCTTACAGACAGTATATAAGTTATATTATGTAACACATATCCCTGGTTTGGTTTTTAAAGATTGTGAAGATGTTTTTCTCAGAATATATGATTTCCAAATGTTAAAAACAATTAATAAATATAATTTAATCCACTGACCGAACGAGAAACAGTTCGTTCTATTGCGCCAGCATGCAGCGAAATCCTCTGCACATGGACTAGACTTTCGGTTTGTCGACACCAATGAGTATAGGGCACCGTGTGGTACTACGTTTGCTGAAAATATAAGTTTTTCGTGGAAATATAAGCTTTTCATTATTTTATTAGTAATACGGATAGACGTAGGGATTTTGTGTACAAATGAATAATAAACGTTAAAGAAGTGTTTAATGTACATTTTTATGGTTTTATTATTATTGTTGTTGTTGCTCTCTGCACACCCTGCATGAACACCTACTCCACGCCACTGAGTATTTGTCATCAGTTGAATTGATAGTGGGACAAAAAAAAGGTCATGTTTCTAGAGAATCGTTTAATAATATAGTAATATTAAATTATCATACAATCAAAACATTCCTGAGTAAAATTTCAGTAAATTATTCTCACAGTCCATTTAGGTTTGAGGCAGATCATGACAGAGCAAGTAGGTGCTGCCTTTCAGAATCGAAATTTGTGGGTTCTTGCCTCGTTGAAAATATTAATATTCAGAGTCATTAAGAATCACCTTTAATCAGTTGTTACGGTTAACTTAGCCTTTGCATTGCAAGGTATTGATCGGAGTCTTCCAAACCGTATTGATTAGACTGTAATGCTCTGATCAAAGTGAGGTCTGAAATTATGTTTATTATTTTCATGAATAAAAAAGAAGTGCATATGTATTTAATTTTGACAGAAACCTATGTAATATGTAAAGTTTTAAAATGAAAAGGGGTCAGAAGTAGGGTGTTATCTTTTAGTACTGTAATCTGGAGGTTAAATTCCTGCTGCTTGCAAGAATATTTGTAGTTCGAAACTGACTTTAAGAAGTAGAACCCAGTGTTACTAACTTTCATGTTACTAAAAAGTAGACCTAAAACTTCAAAATAAACTACTCATACACAGTGACTCTGAAGCTGTGTGCAACTGTTGTGTTACAAAGTCACCTTGATAATATTCTAATACAGACTATGAAACTAAGGAATTCAGAAACCCAACCAAGTCCACTGAACTATTTCTCAGGTTCATTGTCATAAAACTGTACACTTTTTATATATTATAGGAATATTAATTTAAATTTAGAATAGTACAGTCACATTCTGTCCCATCATAAACATAATGTTATAAAATATATAACGATTAATGTATGTGTGCTGATTTATCGAACATTTTTTATTCTCAATATCTGTATTAGTATTACATATTTTCAATGTAACATAAATATCAAACTAACATAATAACATCGTGATTAAGTGAATTTTTAAATATTTTAATACATCTTAAAAATTGGTAAGTTTTTCTATATTTGAGTAAAAGTTGAAATATAAGATCTCGTCGAATGATCTCTTTACGTAAGTTGCACGGATCTCTCCCTATTGCTGTGAGTGTATTATTATGTATGCGATTTAAGATGTCTAAGCTGGGAATGCAAACGACCAAACCAGTGCTGAGTAAGTTGCAACGAGCAGTATTACTGTTTTGTACAGCAATACCTCGTTTCTAATAGATAAATGAGGCTGGAAAAGAAGTGAACGAAGCTTCCTGGCAACAATTTAGTTTTTTTAATCTTGGTTATATGGGGTTTCTAAGTAAGTCTCCTATCTAATGTAACTTCTAAGTATTTAACTGAGTTCTCGTCGTATAACTGAAGCTCCGGGGGGTAGTTTGAAGGATCAAATAAAATAATTGCTTAGGTTGCAAGTTTTTAACATGTTAGTTAAATTTACGTAAATCAGTGACAATAATGGGATTTCACTTCCGAGTGTGAGACGTATTTTGGGTGATCTAAACAAGAATAGGACGAAATATGAACGTATGTGCTGCGTGGTAAATTGCCTGGATTTATTTTAATCTTCCAGTGTTTGAACTAGAAGGCCATTGGCGTTGGGGTAGCGCTTCGCATTCCCACGCCACAGGTCCGAGGTTCGATCCCCGGACTGGGCAAGGTTGCTCAGCCTTTCATTCCTTCAGTGGATAGAGAAACTGAGGACCAAGTATGCTTGGGAACTAAACACTGGGGGTTCCGCGTAAGGCTGACCACCTAACCGAAGCATGTGCTTCGCACCCCCAGGGCCCTTGGTCTAGAAAACGGAGATTGGCATTGTAGGCCCTGGCCCCCTAGGGGCTGTTGCGCCGAGGAGTTTGGTTTTTTTAGTTTTAGTGTTTGAACTAAATTTCCAGAGCAGAAAGATATCTTTCTACTCTGGAAATTATTAGACATTAATAATGTTACTTTTTTACATTCAGCATCATATGATGCTGAATATATGTAAGAAGCCACACTATTAATGTAGTGTGAAGAAGTATAAATTGTCTTATCACCAGCGTATAATTCAAGAGAAGTTAAGTCTGAGAACAGATTTTCGGATATTAGAAAAATTAAATATTGTTTTCTTAGAGGTGAATATCATTAATTCCTTTTATACGATCCTATCTGTTCAAAGCTAGGTTTTCGGCGATTGTGTAATACAGAGCAAATATCATGCAAAAAATAACTTGTTGAAGTAAATGAGCGTAGAAAGTAGATGTATCCAGTTTGATTCCGAAATTTGAGAAAGATAGGTGATAAATCATCCAGTTATTATTTTAATGTTAAGTTGGCTGAATAAATTATTTGTAAATTTGAAATATGTGCTTAATTACTAGAATTTTAGATGAAACTAGTCAACTGAACTTCGTTAGATAGATCAATGTTTTGAATTTTAGAGCATAATATTATTGATATATTAGATATACTGGGACCAAAAAAGTTTGGGAATCATTGCTCCTACCTATATGATTTGCCATTAAAAATTGATTTCATTAATAATATGATTTCAGAGAGATTGTAGATCACAACATTGTATAAAATACACCAATAAGGAAGAATATGAAAATAATCTTTAGTTTATCCTAAAAGACCTTAATGGCATTTTACTATGCTGCATATATCTTTATCTTTGCCATTACCGACTTCCTTCTAGCAAAGTTATGAACTTACAAATCCCATTGCTCTTGCCTATAAGGCGATTTCACGCAAAAGGGCACATCTTAAACTTATGACAGATCTGGCTTTAGTTTCAAACGGAACGGCAGTTTATTGTTTGTCTATTGGGTGTTGTAAACATGAAAATTATTGGGAAGGGCATTATAGTAGTTCCCGACGTTGCGACAAATTGCTCTATTGCTTAAAGCAGATTACCAGCCAAGGCTGTCTCAGTTAGTTTAAATAATCATCATCTACATCAATCAAATATCATTGTCCTCCAGCGATTGACACTCAATGGTCTTAAACCGTCGTCCACTACTTCCCCTATCAATCTACTTCCCCTATCAAGCAGAAGCACTTTAGTGCTCTACTACTATGGAATGTGCCAAAATTCCATGCTTCGATTCTCAGTTTCTTCAGCTGATCTGAGATTTTTCCGGCTTTTATTTATTGAGATTTCTTATTTTTTTTTTTAAATTTAACTGGTGATCCTTGCGGCTAACCCCCAACCCTGAAACCACGTCCGTGATGTACACGTTTTGAAATTTTATTGAAAGAAAACTGATTTGAGTTATATTTTAATCGCAAAATTTAGAAAATATCAAGTAAGCAAAAATCCTGTATGAAGAAAAAAATAAATTACTCACAATAAAATAACATGGGAATATTTTTATTATTTTTTGGGAAAAACCTTTGAGAAGTGCTCTTTTTAATCTTTTTAATGAACGTTGGTTGGGAATGCATTTAACCATAGACAATTAATTAATTGAATATTTATGAAAATACCGCAAATGAACCTAACATAATAATAACTACAACTTCAATAGGAAGAAGTTTAATAATGTAGTAATAACAATAACAAACCTGTTGATCGAAAACGCGCCAATTACGTTTGAATCAGTTTACTCTATGTTAATAGTGTAAATATAATTTCGTCTTTAAAACAGCATTGAACTAGTTTATTCTAAAGTTAAAAATAATGTCACGGGATTTAATTACATTTCCTTTGTCACAGAGCGCTAAATTTAAAATGTCTAACAGTGGATTTATCAATACAGATGATTTAAAAGGATTTAAACCCAGGGAACTTGCAAAAGGTACATTTTCCACTTAAGATATTTGTTGACGAAAAAATTGGTGTAGGTAAAGAAATATCTTTTCGTGTTTTCTTTTAAATTTTTTATATAAAGTCGGTTTATAATTAAATATGAGTTTTTCTTGGCAAGCTTTTTTATATGTTTATTGTTCCGTGCTCTAATTGCATTTTTATTAGTTCATAATTTTTTTAATTCATAAAGTGAACTATTATTTTTGTGATCTGGATGTATCACTCATTTGATATATCCAGTTATTTATGTTTACAATTCTCACCGTTAAACTCAAATTTATAAAAATATTTAATAAGTCCGTAGATATTTGAAATTGGATTGCAATTATTTTAAAGCAAAACATATACTGCTGCTAATTATTGTAGTCACAGTACATACAATTTCACTTATATTAATTTCAGATTTTAATGCTTCTTTTTCTCTAAACTAATTTTAATGAATAAATTTTTCATAATTATTTTGATTATCTTATGCAGAAACAGGTCTATCTACAGAAGAAGCTCTTCAGGTTTTACAGATAGTATTTCCTGAACCAAACAGTAAGAAAAAGTCAGAAATTGTAAGTTGTAGTGCATATGATATATTATCTGAAGAAAAAGGTTGTTCACCTATATCTACTTCTTGTGAAGCACTAGATAATATTTTAGGAGGAGGTATAACTTTATCAAAAGTTACTGAGATTTGTGGGTGCCCAGGATCTGGTAAAACACAACTATGGTATGTATATTGTATTAATATGAATTGTTGTCTGTAAGATTTATTAATTACACTATTTATTTTACTGATCAGATTACATTTTTAAGCCTTTGAAATAGTGTTATTAACCAAATTAATGTATTAAATGTTAATATATTTATATAATTTTTGTAGCTCCATATTTTCTGTACATGGAATTTCTTAAATTAAATTTAATCAAATTTTATATTATTCCACATCAGTTCACCCAGGCTATGTTAACCACTATTTCAAATATTTGATTTTTTTTTTTTTTTTTTTTTTTTTTTTTTTTTTAAACACGTTGATAAGACTAAGTTATAAAATCATACCAAATATTTTTGACCTTCATAAAATATTTCAAAGGAAGAGGTCAAAGTTTAGGGGAGAAAAGCATTGCCTGTGTTTTTGTGGCTCCACATTAATTCTTTAGTTATTAAGTAAAAACAAATCATAATTCAACCCAAAACAAATACTTTTATACCAAAAAAATTTTTTTTTGATTTTTTTTCTGTGAGGTGTGATGATTTCAAAAGAATATCGTTAATGAATAACTTTTGTAAAACAGTGGTATAAAAAAATTAAAAATTATATGTTTCATTATAATTTTGACGTCAAACAAGTTTTGTTCTCAAAATATCATTAGAAAGTGAGGCAGTGTAGTTAGCAAGTCAGACTTTTTAAAAAAAATAAACCTGAAAATGTGTTCTAAAAGAATATGAAATAAAATTAATGTTTTTTCTTTTTGTGCTTTTACATTAATTTGCTCACAAATTTTATTTTTAGTTGAAATTTGAAAAGTGAATATGTTAATTAACAGTATCCGTGTGTTATATTTTAGCAAATAATACACTTCAACCACTTAAATCTCTATAGTTTGTTTCCAGTTTTCCATCTACCAAATCCCTTCAATCTAACTTAGGCACTCCCCGAATGTCCAACCTCTATCTCTCCATTTCCACGAGAACTTCCCTTGTTTTTCCACACTGGTACATGAGTCTTCCACATTCCAATTCTTAGTTTTTGCACTCTGAAACTCTATTCCAAGCAAATTGTTTGTATTCTGTTAACATGTTAATGTGGAGTGCTTTACAAATATTAAAAAAAAAAGGCAAAAATATCCTATGATTCATAGTGATATAGCTTTTGTATTGCATTAGACAAGTAATAGAAAGTATGCAACAGTGTACCTCAAAAGTTTCTTACAGACAAAACATTATGTAATTATCATAACTTTATTTTAAAAATTAGCTTTATAATGTAGAGTAAAAACAATCTGTGACAGATTTTTTTTTAAATATGAAAATCAATCTATGTAAATTAGCAACAAGAAGGGCTCATAAGGAGTTTTTGTCTTTTTTCAGTTTTTAAGTATAGTAATATATTATATATTTATATATGTATTTATTAACTAATAAAATAAAATATTTTGATTATTTATTTTTGGAGCATTTTGTTTCTAAACCTCCAAATAGAGGACACTTCTAAATTTAAATAATTTTGTAGTTCTTAGAGACTATTTGGAGGTTTCACTGTGTGTATTTTAAATTTGAAATTATTTTAATCTTGATTCAGAGTTTCATGTTCATTAATGTATTAAAAATCTGTGATCGCTATAATTTCAGGTATATAATTGCTCTGATGGATATGTCACAGTTGTGGTGATTACTAGAAAAAAAAGGACAGTTTATTGGATCATTGGTCCTCCAACAGAATTTTTAACTAATTTTTTTGAACAATTAGTTTTGTTTAAAAGAAAATACTAACTGTTGATGCTGATAGTCCCTTTTCTGTCTGCTCTGAGGACTATTTATCTAAATTGTCTTCCAAAACAATCCAGGCTAAGATCTTTTATTCTTAGCAATGATCTCTAATATTTGTTGGAGCCTAGGGATGACAGACTGGGTAAGGCACTGCTTTTCAGTATCAAGTTCTGGATATGAATCTTACTGCTAGCATGGATGTTCTTAGTTATTCAGAATTGATAGGTCCTGGTTTTATTATATACTTTAATTAATCTTCATGTTGCAATTTAGCGAGACTAAACTCCTAACAAACCAACTAACCAACCCATCTCATGTTGCAAAAAATATACAGTTGTGCTCTAAACCCAACCAAATTAATTATTCTTGTTTATATTTCATCCTGAGTTTTTTCATCAACTTTAAATACTCTAGATGCAGCCCTATTTCTAATTTCCATCGCTTTCTTCATATTTGAAAGCTTAGAAGCAAGTGCATATTTTTTCCTTCTAGTAGGAACCAAAGTAGTAATAATAATAATATTTTTATGCTGGTAAGAGAAAAAATAAAATTCCGTCAGATACGCCACCCTGGAAGATATGTTGCAGATGTTAAATTTCAACTTTTAATCATGTATGAGCTGTGACTCATCTACCTAAAATTACAGTAACTTAAATTATCTCGGATTATTACTAATCATAAAAATTCAAAATTTAAACAAAGCAAACATTTTTGGGTATTTTTGTCAAAGGAAAATCATTGAATATTTTAAAATTTTATGTATTTTATATTAGTTTTGCAAAATAAGTTTCAATTTCAGTTTGCAGCTGTGTACAAATGTAACTGTACCAGAACATTTTGGAGGCTTAGATGGTGAAGCATTATTTATTGATACTGAAGGGAGCTTTGTTATTCAGAGATTAGCTCAAATTGCAGCTGCTGCTGTCAAGAATTGTAAAGACAAACATAAAGGTTGATCAAATTATATGTTATTTATTAGAGCATTAAATATAATTTAAATGACATCGTTGAAGTATAAAATCTTAAAATTCAGGGTAAAATGATAAACTTTATACAAAGTTTTAGAAATATTTCCTAATAACGTTAGTTTTTATCTCATTATGTTATATCTGTACATCAAAAGTGAAGAGTACTATGTTAATATTTTTTTAATTGAGATTTTTCCATGCACATAATTTGTTTTCTATTATGTTATAAAAACATTATCTTCATTTCCAAAAATTGAGAGATTTAGTGAATTAAAAAAAAAAAAAAAGAAAGAAAGAAAACTTTGAACTAACATAGGTTGAGGTAAAACCCCCATCTGGATATAAAACTTCTTATTTCTACCATTTTCATTATATTTAAAGGCACTATGTCTTCCCCTTTACCCCAAACACATTTATAAAGCTTTTCACTAAAAATGGCCCAAATCAAACAAATCTGTATAAAATATTTTTATCCTCTCCTGTAAAATTTGAAATTTGTTGCATAGTGCTTTTTTATATACAGGTATAATAAATGAGGAAATTCAGTTGTAATTTTTTTGTTAATAATGTATAAACTGAAAAGTTTATGTTCAGTAACTAAAAATATATTTGATATGTCATTCCACATGCACACACACAGGGAAAAAAAAAAAAAAAACATGAATGAATAAAGTTACACTTTTAGTATAGGATTCAATTAGTGACTTTTTACCTTTGGTGTTTTTATTAGATAAAATGCCAATTAGCCAGAGTTCAAAATTTCTGTATAAATTTATCTATAATGTAATGTCTGAATTTACAACATTCATACTACCTTACATACTATATTATTTTTTAACTTTGTATTTTAATGAATAAAATTTCTGTGTAATTCAAGGGATATTAATAATACAATGTTTGGCTGGAAAAAAAATTGCCAATACAAAAAAATGCCAATGGGGTCATCTGCCAAAGCTGTTAATATTAATTCACACTTTTACTTTTGTTTAATAATATATTTCTAAAAATTTACAAATTTCAAATATTGATTAATTTCAAAATAAAATCTTAAGTGGGGACATTAATTTGTAATTTTTTTTCTGATTAATATCATATGCTAAGAAAACTTAATTTTTGAGTAACCATCTTCATTTTCACGTTCAAGCTTTTATTTAGCAACCTTTTAACCCTTTATCTACTGCATTATGAAATACTGAAAATGTCTTTATATTGTTTTTTAGCTGTCACATTGATAATTATATACAAGTTAAATATACAAGTAAAAAAATCTCCCTGGTGTGAAATTTAGTTTGTTAGAACTAATTAATGAAAGTGGGACTTAAAAGTACCGTCAGTACATAAACAGTTAAGGTGATTGGCACTTATAAGTACCGTCAGTAGATAAAGGGTTAAAGAAGCAACAATACTTATAAATACTATTATTTATCTATATTCAGGTAATGCTGCACTTAAGGAATATAATGTTGAAAAAGTTTTGAAAAGCATATATTATTATCCTTGCAAGTCCTATACTGAAGTTATTGCTAGAATAAATCTGTTGCAAGAATTCCTTGAAAAACATAAGAAAGTAAGTTTAACAAAAATTTGTGTTTCTATGAATATTTAATGATTTTTATTTCTATAATTATATACATTTTGTTCATAACAAATAAAATAATAGTTCCATTTTTAAACATTAAACATTTATTAAAAAAATAATAAATAACTTATATAAATATTTAAACATTAGAATTAAATAATTTTTCACTCAGTTTTTTTTTGTATATATAACCCTTTGTTTTTATCTTAATTAAAAAAGGAAAAGTAATTAAAATTCAGTTATGTATGTAAATTATTCTGGACACATTTTAAATGAAAATTAAAAATAAATTATGGAAATATACTTTGAAAATATTGATATAATTATCATAAATACAAATCATTTTTACTTTTATACATGGTTTCCGCATACCTGGAAAGTCATGGAAAATCATGGATTTAGACAATGGATTAATTTTGTCATGGAAAGTCTTGATTTTTCAAGCAAAATGAGTAAAAGTCATGGAAAGTCATGGATCCACTAAACTACCGATTAAAAAAAATGCATTGAATTGTTTAATTCTATTTTTACTTGTCATTTGACTGAAGTTACTGAGTTTGGTATTTATGTATTATCCTATTGACCCTATTGCCAAGTAAAATTTGTTCACCAAGGAAACTCAAAGCAAGAAAGCTTAATGGGTGGGTAAATGTATATTATTCTGTTTTTTTTCTTAAATTGTAGATTAAAATTTTATTAATATAATAATAATTATTTTTTAATAAAAATTAGTTAAGATTTTTGCACAAAATATAAGTTTATCTCTAGGGATATTGTATATAAACATTATAGGGTTATATTTGGCTATTATTCATGGTCTCCTGGATAATACCAAAGTACCCTGAATTCAAATTGGAAACCTTTTGATTGAAAAATTGCTATATGATTAAACTTAGGTATGTAGATACAACAATTTATTTTTATGTATGTGAGTTTATCAACACTTATAAAGTAAGTTTATAGTTTTTTTTATGATAAAATTCCTGTAATTTCTCTAAAAGCATATATTTTATTTGTATGTACATCAGAAGTTTTATTCATATATATTTTTAACGAAAGCTTTTTCAAGTCATGGAAAATGATCTGCTAAATCAGGGAAAGTCATGAAAAGTCATGGATTTGAAAAATTTTATTTTGGCAGATACCCTGTTTATAAGAAAAAATTTATTAAGACTAGGTTGAAAGATTAGGCTTTATTAAAAATAAAATATTTTTAAAATTTAGTTTAAAAGTGAAGAATACTAAAAAGAACATACATGAAATAAACAACTACTAAGATCCTTTAAAAAAATTAGGTATTGATAAATTTTTACTGCGTTTTTTCCCCTCTTAGGTTAATTAATGAATGTGAAGGTATGAATCTAGCTGGGATTGAATTAAATTTATAAATTAAGGTATTGCTGTATAAAATGTTGCATCAAACATTCAATATTAAAAAAAAAAATTTTTTTTAAGGGCAAACATTTAGGCATGTTTAGAGTTATGTATTTTTATCAAGTTTTTTTTAACTGATATCAAGTACACACATAATGTAATTAAATAATTTTATGTAAAAAAGTCTAATATTTACCTTTTAATACTAAATTTGAGTTTCCATGGAAGCATCTGTAAAGTATATACAAGGAAAAAGAAATAAACTTTTAGACAATGAACTGCATTTTGCCAAGTTAAGAAATTTTTAACTCTCTTTCAGTAAATCTGTTTTTAATTACAAATTTGGATTTTATTTATTTATCAGAGTATTGATGTCAAATAATTCTTTGTGTTTCAGGTTCGATTAATAATTATTGATAGCATAACATTTCATTTCCGTTATGGATTTGATGGCTCTTATGCTCTTCGTACAAGACTTCTGAATGGCATAATGCAGATTTTAGTTAAGGTTGCTCATGATCATAAAGTAGCAGTAAGTTGTTTTATATGAACTATACATTTTATAGGAATTATAAATTACAATTAAACATAATAGCCAAGTAACTTCTGGAAATAGTAGTTATAAATGCGCAATATACATGTATACATGATTATAAACTCACATGCACCATAGAGTTATTACAGAAATCCAGAGTTAAAAAATTTCATGCTTATTTAGGTCAGCAGGATAATCCCCTATATAATAATAGCCTAAGTTATCTGCCCTCAAATTTATGAAGTGGTTGGACCTGGAATGAATAGAGGCATTCATTTGATTCTTGATGAGTTAACGTTAACAAAATTAAGTCCCCCTTTTTGATCGTTTAATGCCATTATTTCAAGGACTATTTTCCCCGGTTAAGAGCAGGCGATTAAATTCATCAAATTATTACATTATAAGTAGATGAAAATAACTTTTTTTCTGGCATTATGACATCATTCCTTTAACCATCTCATTTTATCATTTCTTATTTTAAATTATTTAAATATCGTCTGCATCATGTTTTATCAATGAACTTAGATATTACATAAATAATTTTCTTTTATATTTGGCTTAAATAATAGATTAAGTACATATGTGATAATTTTAAATTTAATCATCGATTATTTAATGTTGCAATGATAATTTTATCACTGGTTTTATATTTGGCTTAAATAATAGATTAGGTACATATGTGATAATTTTAAATTTAATCATCGATTATTTAATGTTGCAATGATAATTTTATCACTGGTATTAGCAGCAAATTTATCAACCTCCATGATGTAGTAGAAATGATAGTTTCATTCTTTTACTTCCATTAATTACTGTGCCAAAAAAATCTGAAAGAACTCGACGTAGCTAAGAAAACTTTGAATTATCTTTCAAAATAAATTCAATGTGATTCTAAACTGCATTCACAGTATCGGGAGACTCTAGAGGAGTATGAAGATGAACAAATTATTGAGCGTGTACCAGATAATTGTCAGCCAAAAAACAAACCATTTTTTTACCAGCCTCATAGGGTACTTTACAATTCTGGAAAATTAAACATTTCACTGATCCTGGCATATGACGGGCTATACGCTAGTTATTAATAATCTACTTACTAAAATCAACTAATGTGTTAAAAATACACACACACAAAAAAGACTTAACTGATAATAATAACACAGACCTTTATTTCTAATGTTTTTGCAGATTACCTTTCTAAGGGTGGACACCATAAAAAAAAGTTCAAGGTCATTAGTAACATGTGCTAATAGCTCTTTTTTTTTTTTTTTTTTTTTTTGTCTTTCAGGATACTTGACAATAAGGGAATGTATATAATGTATGATACATTGTTCATACATCATTGTTTGAAAGGACCAAAATATGATGTATGGATCATACACCATTAAGCTCAAAGGGTTAATTCTTTCTGATCTTCTTCAAGTATCAGTGGATAGTCTGCCAGTGAATTTGGGCTTAAGCCTTACAAAGAGATTTAGAATAGGATTTTAACGCCAAATGTGCATACATTGATAGTTACAGTTTCGAAATTTTAAATAATACTTTTAGAAAAAAAGAGCTTTTATTTTAATGATGCTTTGAGAATTTTCTACTGATAGGGTGGTTAGTGATTTAATGTTAGCTGAACTGAATTGGCTAAGTATTTAATAAAGTTTCTCTAAAAAATTTTATGAGGATTTCAGAAATTAAGAAATTTCCTGTAAAATTTTGTAATAAAAGAGTGTAATTAGAATTATGAATCAGAATAAGTGTTTGTCAGCTATAATTTTCTTTCTCACAGAGGCTTTAAAAAGTCCTTAAAAGCTGAAAGGTTGTTTTATATCCATTAAAAATGTTATAATTTGATAAAAATAGCTAGCAAAAATTTAATTGCATTATTTTTTAACACTGGAACCACAAGCGGTGTCATTTTGACCCCAAAGCTATTTTGTGTTATCTTAACAGATTTATTCTTTTTCAGGTAGTAATAACAGAAATAATATAAATTTTTATAAAAATATTTCTAACGATAATTTTTGAAAGCATATTTTAATAAGTATTATATTACTTCTGTTATTAATATCTGAGAAAAAAAATATCTGTTAAGAAAACGCAAAATAGTTTTTGGGTCAAATGACTCCTCCAGTAGTTCTAGTGTTAATATAAAATATCAGGGTTCTAATCACAGAAAAAAAGTAGGTAAGAATTTCTCTCTTCCTGCAAAGAGTAAGATTTCTGAAAATTAAGAGAAAACATAAAATATATATAATATTCTCCATGACTTAAAAAGATTCCATTTGTGTATAAAATAGTGAATTTGATTGTCACAAAATTGAATCCTAGCTAAGGTGGTTGCTATTTTGCTGTGGGATTTATAAGACTTGTTTCTTCTGAGACAGAATTTCTACCTATGCTAATATGAAGTACATGTTTTTGTTTACTACCAGGTATTACAGAAAGGGAAAAGATCATCCCCCCTCTCCGTGTGGTGGATGTTAGTAATGCTCTATGTATTTCAGCTGTGTGGATCACTTTAGTGTGCTCCTATTGTAATAAGAGGAATATTTTATTGAAAGGGAAATAAGAATAGTGAGAAAGAATGAAATGCGAGAATTTTATATAGAATAAAAAGATTTGCCAAAAATGGAAGAATGTGAGAATTTCTATAATACAGCTGATTTATCAAAAATATAAAGAATATGTAAATTTTTTGAAATGTGAGAGTTTTGTTCACGATGATGATTTATAAATTGCATGAATTTTGTTTCAGTAATTTTATAATGAATGCAAGTAAAAAAGAAATAAATGCAAATTTCTTGTTTTCATGAGAACACTTTATACATAAAATATTTACCATAAAATCATTGTAAAACTAAATATTACACAGTTGTTAAAATTTATATGCATTTATATTTATAGGCATTGTTTTTAAAATATTTATTTATTGCTTTCAGTGGCTTCTTGAAGTTATTATATTTATAAAGCACTTTATTTAGATTCAGAAGTGTTAATTTGATTTGCATCTATGTTTCAGGTTGTTTTAACTAATCAAATGACCACAAAATTTGATTTTGATGGGAGCTCTCACTTGGTACCTGCACTAGGTGAAAGTTGGGGGCATGCTTGTACTGTTAGATTGGTTTTGTCATGGACAGAATTTAAAAGACAAGCTCATCTTTTAAAGTCTCCTTCAATGCCAGAAATGAGTGCACTTTATGTGATAAATGTAAGTAGTTTTCAAAATCATTAAAGATTCTCAAGTATCTCTCTCTATATACACTGTCTACCAATAAGTATTTGGACACCTGTGATAGAAAAGAAAAACTAACTTTATTCAAAATCAATAATTGGTAGAGTCTCCATGAGAGGCAATTACAGCGTGATCTCTCCAGGGCATACTTTCCACAAGTCTTTGTATTAAAGCTAGTGGTAATGTATTCCACTCAGCTTGGAGTAGGCATATAAGCTTCTTCCCTGATTTTGGACAGGTAGGGCACCTTTTAATTCGGTGATCCAACTCTTCCCAGATGTTCTCATTAGCGTTCAGGTCTGGGCAGGCCAGTCCATTCGATGAACTCCATTGGCACCATACTAAGCCTTGGTTAACCTCAAAACATAACAACTGGCACTGTCATTCTGAAAGTAACAGGAGTTCAACCTGTAAAACTGCTACAACGTAGGAAAGCACATTGTTATCCAAAATAGGGCAGTAGGCATCGGCGTTGAGCTTACCATGAATGGGGACCAAGAGTCCCAGTCCATACCAGGAGAAACACCCTCAGACCATAATTCCACCTCTGCCGAACCTGACTGTTGGTACAATGCATTCTAGCAGGAGATGTTCTCCAGGCAAATGCCAGACCCAGACCCAGCCATCTGAATGGTAAA
Source organism: Pardosa pseudoannulata (assembly GCA_032207245.1). Lineage (NCBI taxonomy): Eukaryota > Metazoa > Arthropoda > Arachnida > Araneae > Lycosidae > Pardosa > Pardosa pseudoannulata. The sequence continues at coordinate 82,173,608 of CM063511.1, forward strand.
GAGTGAAACTTGATTCATCGCTTCAAAGAACCCGTTTCTACTGATCTACGGTCCAATTTCGATGTGCTTTGCACTACATTAACCGACAGCGTGGTTGGACTTTGTGACCAAAGGCTTATGGGCAGCAGCATGACCATGAAAACCAAGCAGATGTGCTTCCTTATGGATGGTATTCATTGAAACAATACTCCCAAATGCCTGTTGAAACTCCTTGTGGATGAGGGCCATCGGTTGGGGGCGGTTCTTCCGAATTTCTCTAAACAGCACTCGTCGGTCTCTATCTCCCAGTTTCATTGGTTTGCTGACTTGGGGCACATTCCGACAATCACTCCCTACCTTCCACTTTTTAATTACATAGGCCACTGTCGATTTTGGTAATTCAGATCGCTAGATGTGTCCCTTAACGGTCAGCGCCACATTTATGATACCCAATAATTATACCTTTCTCGAAATCAGAGAGCTCGAAACTGCGCAGCATCTTGCATGCTACTAATGCTGATGCTATTTCCTACACAATGTATACCGGCAGAGGCTGTGACATACCTCAGGACTGCAGATATCGTCATTTGCGTAGGTGTCCAAATACTTATTTGTAGACAGTGTATAAATAACTTGTTTTATATACGTATCTTTGAATATGGCAGTGTGAAACCCTCCTATTTAAGGTCTTTAGTTTGTTAGAATATTTGATAAACACAATCTTAAGTTGAAATAATCTTACTATTAACCCTAGAAAGATAACCTACCTCGAATCGACGTCTGAAGAAGAGATTTTTTTTTTTATTTTGTTAAGCAATAAATAATTATGTTTATAATTTCAAAAATTTATTCTTAATACTTTTCATATATCCATAACAATCACATTCGTCGAGATACATTGCAATTGACATAAACATTAAATTATAAAAATTTATTGCTTAACAAAATTTTAAAAAAAATCTCTTCAGACGTCGATTCGACGTAGGTTATCTTTCTAGGGTTAACACTAGAATACGTGTTATCCTTTTCTCCCTAGAATGCCTCCTGGAGTTATTTCAACAACTGCCTGTTTTTGAATGGATAGTAATGTAGAGGAAGCATAAAAATGAGTATGCATTTGAACTAAAACATTTAAATGTAAGTTCCATAATCTTCAATATAAATAAGAAAATTATTTAAATATACAATTTAAAAGTTAAGATAAAAAAAAAAATTCAGTACAAAAAAAACTTCTAATTTGACTTTGCTGGGTATTCATCTATTATTACTTTAAAAATTAAGCAATTTACTGAAAAATTTTGGAATACATAGATATTAGTAAATATTTGAAGTCATAGAAAATAATTAATCAGAGTATAAAAATGTAGAAGATACAGCAGTTGGAGTAGAAATGACTCTATTGGGCATACTAGTGTGTTCAGATTGAATAGTGTGTTCAGACAGACTTCTTGTTTTAGTTACTTTGCTTCAATAGAATTCTATTTTATATATTTTTCCAGTTAAAATGAAAAACTTTTAAAATTTTATGCAGGCTGATGGAATAAGAGATATATGACTGATCCTGGATTTTTGTGAACTTAACACCATGTAAAAAACGTGTAAAAACAGGTAAAATCCATAAGTTGTTCATTTGTACAGAACACTATATTGTAGTTTTTCAAAAAAATTTATTGTTGCTATTTATTTGTACAATGGTTGTTCCACATGAGAATTTTTATGATTATTTTTATGACATTCTAATAAAATAAAAAAAAATTAGTTCATTTTATTCATAAAATTGAAAAAACTATTTATTATTGAAATCACTAAATCTTTCACTTTGGAGTGCATAGATATATCAAGGTAAAATGAAAATTCCATTTGTTCTTTAGCTTCACTTATATAAAATGAAGGCGATGACTTACATGATCCATCTAACCATCGTATGACTTTTCTTGTGCTAAAAAATTGCAAATTAATAAAAGTTTATACATTAAAATTATCACTATTACATAAAGTACCTTACTTTAATATATAATATGAAACTTTTTAATACTTGTGCTGGAAAACCCCTTTCATATTTTAGGGTTTTCTTCGCAAATATATAATATGTGCCTTATGGTGTAAAGTCACGCCACACCTGTAAGGTATAATGCTAAATTTTACAATGACATTCTACAATGTTGTTCACAAACCCCTTTTAGAAATTTAAGGCTTTATCCAAAAAGAAGGAAAATGTGGCATAAGTGTAGGTCCACCACACCTGGTAGAGAAAAAGCAAAAGTTATTATAAGAAATGCTCATGCTTCGCACATTCTTAGAAATAGAAGTTAGTAGCTAGGTATTATGGAATTAAAGAAAGGACAGTTTGAGTTCTGAATTATATAAAATTGTAGTCAATTCTTCAAAAGAAAATCGGCTCGTAAAACTTATGCAAAACTGCGAGCTTTTGAAAAACAATTTCTTGATTTGAACGGAATTTAAGCCAGGTGTAATAGGTACAAAGATACCGCACTTATAGTAAATAGGAGAAAGTATTTAGGTTTAAGAATGAGAAAGTGTTTTCGGAAAATCATAAAAGAAGCCGCGTCTAGGAATAACTCCCTATACCCCTTCAATACATAAAAGAAGGGACAGTATACAAAAGATGTTGAGAAAAGGGACCCAGGAAAAAAAAGGGGGGAGGGGAAAAAGATAATATGAGCACGTTTTCAAGATGGGCATGTTTTCGAGAAGAGAGTTTAGAAGAAATAAAAATATAAAAATGCAAATAAATAAATACGAGCATGGGGTACTAATCCAATGAAACATCAGAATTTGAGAACTGACCACCTGAATTTTCAAGAGTGGATAATTTCCCAAATGGAGACAGAACTAAGGAGGGGCTAAGGAAAAGGGTAAAGGATATATATACGAGGGAGAAGAGGAGAGAAAGAATATAGATAGTGATATAGAGAAGGAAGAGATTTCTCTTTTAATTTTTCGCAATAAAATTTTCTGCGGTCTTATTATTGAGTATGCTATTGAGTGAGATTATTTTGACTGAGTCAAGATGTTTTTTCCTCTGCAGTAGGGTAAGTTCTGTTTTTACTATTTTAAAGCAGTGACAATTGAATTAATATTTTGTGTACATATGTAAATTGTAAATAAATTCCTTTTTTATTAATCTAAATTTCTATGTCTTAATGAAATTAGTCTGAGCCGATATTCTGTTTAGGTTAGAACCTGGGTAACCTTATGGGTTTAAAGTCAATTAAATTAAAATAAATTATTAAGAATTAAATGAGCAAAATTTGTAAAGTAAGGGGATCGGCTCAGCACTTGCAAAAATCATTCTATATATACAGTCTAGTCACAATAATGTGATCATTTCCTGTTTTTAACCTTTTTTTTTTTTTTTTTGAATTTTTTAAAGAACTGCTTCATGAAGTGTTTGGGGAATTGAACTACTAATAGTGTGTGTATTTTCTCACGTTCTTATTAAAAATGAGTCACTAGTGTATTTTGGAGATTAACCAAAAATTAAATAAAAAAGTAGATATTGATTCACCCTGTATCTGTAGTTGTAAATGACATGAATGGCTGTAACTTTCCCCAAATATGAACATTAGTGTATGTAATTATTGTGTGCATTTTTGTGAGCAAAAGAACATTTACTTATGCTAAAATAGACTTCTATTTAAAAAATATCTTCTCTTTTACACAATGTTGGCTCAATATGTGCACAAATTTTAACCAAATTTTTCAAAATTTAGATTATTTCACAAACAATAGCACTAATATTCCATTAAAATTTGAAATGAATATATTAAAGTAGAGAGTGCTTAGTGAAATATGGGCTTTGAAATAATTTTCTGTGCATGAGTGAAAAATACATCTTAGAGCTACTAAAATTTCATAGCCAACTCTACAAGGCAACATATATTAAAATTTCATTTGAATATCTGCAAAATTGTCAAAAATTGTAATGATTTATTCAGCTGGATTTTAGTTAGCTCAATGAAATGAGAGAACTGATAAGTGGCTTTTCACAAATTTAATTTAATTTTTTTTTTTCTTTTTTAACATTTAGTTTCTGCAAAGTAGCCGCCATTCTTATATTATGCACATTGACATTATCAAATGGCTTGGCTGATAAGATGTATTTATAAAATGATCTATTACAAGAAAAAAAAGTGGATGGTGAAAACAAATAATTTTTTGCAACTAATCAATGTTTTAAAAAACAAATTTAATTTGGGAAAAGTCCCTTATCAATTTTCTCATTTCATTGAACTTGCGCTAAAAAACAGGTTAATAAATTGCCGATAGTGTTTTCAATTTTAAATATATTCAAGTGAAATTTTGATATGTTGCCCTATAGAATTAATTAAATATGAAATTGTAATAGCACATAAGTGTATCTTTTGCTCATGTACAGAAAATTATTTTATTTAAAAGTCCATTGTTTTTGAGTCATACTTGACTTGACAGTGTTTATATAGTACCATTAAAATGTTTTGTTATGTAAATGTTTTATACAGTACAGATTGTAAACTAGAAAAAAGAAAGGTCATGAGTTGAAGCATGAGATTAATTGGTGTTTTAATGGCCAACATTTGTGGGGTCCAAATCATTTTTTATTTTTCCTTTACCTCCAGTATTTAAAAGTTCTGTTCTCTGAATCTTAACCTTTGGGAAATCTTTCTTCTTATTAAAAATTCTTCATTAGTTACTGCTAATGCTCTTGCTAGTACTCTGTGGAGTTTTCTCAAATTTGGAAGTTCTTTTTTTAACTTTGACCATTTGTGTTCTAGTTATTAATGTTTTCATTCCTCATTGATAGAGGTGTATACTTGTCTTCATCATCTGATAGGCACATGTAGTATATTTAAGGTGTGTACTCACTGTCTTCTCAGTTTTACTTCGGCCAGCTTAACCCTTGTATTTTCTTCTCTGCACTAATGAAGCAGCTTGTTTTTTTGAAGGAATAAAACAAAGAGCTAAATGCTTTTCATATTTTTGACCAGGATTATACTCATTGGGATATTAATTATATAGACAAATTTATTTATACATGCTAGAGATAGGTAAGTGCATAATTTATACATTGTATATTGGCAACATGTATGTAATGGTTTGTTAGTTTGTATCACTACTGTCTACTTTTTGTTGCATTAGCACAGGGCTGTAGTGACTTCTACTTAAACTATTTTTAATGTATGTTCTGTGAGTTTGTTTGTATTTTGTACTTAGTTAAATGTTTACACATTTTAATTAATGCTAATACTGGTATTTACAGGATATCTGCCAAAATAAAATTTTTCAAATCCATGACTTTCCCTGATTTAGCAGATCATTTTCCATGACTTTTAAAAGCTTTCATTAAAGTATATATGAATAAAACTTCTGAGTACATACAAATAAAATATATGCTTTTAGAGAAATTACAGGAATTTTATCATAAAAAAACTTTAAACTTACTTTAGAAGTGTTAATAAATTCACATACATAAAAATAGTTGTATCTACATACCTAAGTTTAATCATAAAGCAATTTTTCAATCAAAATGTTTCCAATTTGAATTCAGGGTATTTTGGTATTGTCCAGGTGACCATGAATAATAGCCAAATATAACCCTATAATGTTTATATACAATATCCCTAGAGATAAACTTATATTTTGTGCAAAAATCTTAACTAATTTTTATTTAAAAAATAATTATTATTATATTAATAAAATTTTAATCTACAATTTAAGAAAAAACCAGAATAATATACATTTACCCACCCATTAAGCTTTCTTGCTTTAGAGTTTTCTTGGTGAACAAAATTTACTTGGTAATATGGTCAATAGGATAATACATAAATACCAAACTCAATAACTTCAGCCAAATGACAAGTAAAAATAGAATTAAACAATTCAATGCTTTTTTATTTAATCGGTAGTTTAGTGGATCCATGACTTTTACTCATTTTACTTTAAAAATCAAGACTTTCCATGACAAAATTAATCCATTGTCTAAATCCATGATTTACCCTGACTTTCCAGGTGTGCAGAAACCATGTATTTATAATTGCTGTTGCTTAGCTTCAAACTATGTTTAACTTTAAAATGATAGTTATGGGTCCAGCATGCTTCAACTTACCTTTCCACAGCATTTTGTAAGAATGTTATAAATATCAGTTCAGATCTTGTCAATGATGACAGAACAAATTCATCTTCAGATTCATATGCAAGTTCAAAATATGGAAAAATATAACTTTCTAATATTTCTTCTTTAAAATATTCCAAATTTTTCAAAATCATCTAAAAAATGTTTGCATAGATTAATTAAAATGTAATTAGATATAACTCAAGTTCATTTCATTATTTTCTAATAGAAAGATTTACTTACTTTTAATAAAGATTTCAAAATTTGTTCTTCACATCTGCGATAATATTTTGCCATTTGGATAGCTTCACCAGTTGCAGTTTTGCAGGTTATTGTTTCCACATTTGTCA